>CM024623.1:30244939-30304360 GCA_014182585.1 Eucalyptus coolabah | reverse complement strand
GCCATTGTTCAATACCATCCATTAGCGGTCATAACTAATTTAGAACAAACCCTCCATGGAATAAAAAATAAAACCAAATTCCAAAATTAACACAAGAGAAAGACATTCAACATTAAACTATCAAACTCCATACATCTCGCTGAATCACTCAATGTTGCATGGCCCGAGGGGAATAGATTCTTTGTTCAAACAAGCAAAATATGATCAAAGCCGAGAGCCCAAAACTTGCTAATAGTCCTGCAATAAGTATATATGATAACTCAACATTAGTTTTAAAGTAGAATTACTTTTAATTGAACTCAAATAATTAATGAAAAATCTCACCACATATATTTCTTCCACTTGAACTTGCAAACTCTATTTACCGGTAAGCTCCGAAAAAACATCATTCATATCTAACAAAACAAATATTAAATAAAGCATTCACTTATTAGATATATAAAAGAATTACAAAATAAAAAGATACATCGATGACTTACCCCATTCAAATCTTTCTGCATTCTCAATGCACTCTTCAACATTAATCGGCATGGTAACTTTTCTTAACCAATCTTGAGTGCAAATCAAAGCTTCCACCACTGTAGGAGTTAAAGAACTTCGAAAGCCATCAAGTACACGATCGGATGTACTGAAAGTCGACTCCGAAGTAACGGTTGTTACAGGAATAGATAAAATATCTCGAGCCATCAAAGAAAGGATTTCAAACTTTTGGCCAGTAGTTTTCCGCCACATCAATAGGTCAAGATCACGACTTTCTTCACGTTCGGCTTTAAGATGCTTATCGAGCTCAGATAGCTTACCTGCCGACACTTTTTTCTCCTCATGAAAAAAGATATCAAATGCCTTGTTTGAATTGAAATCCTCAACCAAATCAAGATCATCATTCTTACCCTCCTCATGGTTATCGGGATCCCAACTACTATCAATATCAATATCCAAATTTCTATCACAAGAACTAAAATAAGATTTTTCACAAAAATGAAATAATCTTTCCAAGGCAATTCTCACCTTATCATACATTTCATCAACTTTCGCACTATCATCATAGATTAATCTATAACAATACTGCACATAGCTCATCTTTCTTCTTGGATCCAATATCACTGGGATCAACACCATCATATACACTTTTTCAAAACTCCCATAGTATTTGTCAAACTTCTCCTTCATCTTTGCACCCATAACTTTCAAACTAAGATCCGAAGCCTTCTCCGCTTGTTTCAAAGTTTTATATAAAGTTGATATCTCATTGAAATAATCATTCGCGGTGATATATAAAGTCTCGGACATCTTGTTGGTGGCATAATAAAATTTCTTTAAAAATACTTAAAGAATTTTGGCATATTCCCAATCTTCATGTGTAGGAGTGTCATAATCAAACTCACTTAAGAAAGAAAGATCATCTTCTTCCATAATTTCAAAAGCTTTTCTGAATTTTAAGGCAGTATCAACATGAGATAAGTAGAGTTCCACCTAGTTGTGACATCAAGACAAACCGAACCCTTATAAGTGATCCTCGCACTTTCAATGCAACCTTGAAATGTTTTAGCTCTCATGGGAGAACTTCTCACATACTTAACCACGTTTCGAATACGTGTAATAGAATCACGTACCTCGGTCAATCCATCCTTCACAATCAAGTTTAAAATATGAGCCGTGCACCTCATGTGTAAAACATCACCTTCTAAGATCAATAGCCTATCTCTTGATAATTTTTCTTTTAAAAAACCAATGGCAACATCATTAGAACTAGCATTATCCACAGTGATTGTGAACACTTTTTCTTTATTCCCTACTCATAGATGCATTTCTCAATCATTTTCCCGATATCCTTACCCTTATGACAAGGCATCACCACAAAATTAATTATTCTTTTGTGCAATTTCTAATCGTCATCAATAAAATGTGTGGTGAGACATAAATAATTCAAATTCTGGATGGAACTCCAAGTATCAATCGTGAGTGCAATCCTAGACTTAAGCTTGCCAAAGTAAGTCTTCAACCTCTTTTTTTTCTTCAAACTTCATGCAATCTCTAGCCACTATAAATCGTGAGATGTGATGAAAGAGAGGTTGTAACTGATCAATAAAATCACGGAATCCAACACGCTCAACCATCGAAAAAGGTAGTTCATCCGTTATGATCATTCGAACAAGCATTTGTCTACAACGATTTTGATCGAATTCCCATGCTGATAAGACATTTGCACTACCATCAGTACTAGTATGCCCCATTGTTATCCCTTGTGCTCTACGTGGGGTGAAATGTTTTTGCTTCTTATCGATGTTGCGAGTATGCTTATTGCACCTTTTCAAGTGCTTCAACATAGCAGAAGTACCATTATCAACATAATACGTATACTTAGCCCCACAATAATTGCAAATCACCATAGTCTTCTCCTTCTCGGTTTTGCCCTTATGAAAATGAAGCCAAAATGTTGATGTTTGTTTACCAGAACTAGGAAGACAAGTATTAGATACCTTGTTGTGTTGGATGCCACTTCGATGTTTTCAATTTCTTCACCTTCATGTTCTAGTGAGTCCATCATAGAATTCATATCATCATTTGATTGATCCACTTCCATTGACATATAAATAGATCACCTGAATCAAACAAAACATTATAATGAGCCATCAAACCATCATATTCATTTACAGCAATAAGGATACTAAAGATATGATTGCAGCCTTACTTCTTAATGTCATGTCCATATTTATCATAGAACTATACCAACCAAAATAGATGCTAAAAAATTAAGCAGATATTAAGTTGCAACTCGAGCAAGAGCAGATTTCCAGCAGCCAAAGTGATGCATTTTCCTCCAAAATGGACCATAGACAGACCAAAAACAGAATTTCATATACTTAAACTGATCGAATAGAGAATGCTAGTGAAAAAGGGCTAAATGAACACTCCAAAACTACAACTCCTCCAACACAAACTCGCTCGAAAAAGGAAAATTGAAGACTTCCACCAATTCATAACTGATCAAAGCATACAAGCGATTCTAATCAAAATCCTTGAATCAAAATACCATCCCCAATTCGCATCAACAAACTAGAGAGATTAGACATGACAACACAAACCGTAATGCCCCTGAACCAAACTCATTCCTGACCATCATAGGATTGCCCCGAATCAATCAATCAATTGGCAATTAAAATTTTCACAACTTGTGGAGAAAGAGAAAAGGTACCAATTTTGATGATGGAAAGGCGTTTGAGCTTAGAGCAAGGCCAGAGGCAAGGTCGTGAGAGGGGAAGGTGTCAACGTCAAGGCTTAAGCAACTCAATTGAAGCTAGGCATGAGGCGAGGTTGCGACTACGGGAGGCTGTGACTTACTGCTACATGCTTCTCACGACCTATTAGCAAACACATTTAGAGACTGAACAACCAAGCAAACTCCAATGAGACCGCCACACCTATATCAATTGTGACAAGTAGATCATGTCAAAGTTAGATGAAAAAGCGAAAAAGAAAATCACAAAAACCGAATTACAACATAGAAATCATCACAAAAGTAAGGAAAAGTTACTCCAACGCTCGAAAACTAAACCAATGAATAATCGCAAGTGGCACATAGATCATATATGAACTTCCTTTCTCACACACAGACTTTTTTTGATAAATAGGGAAAAACATTTTAAAGGGTGTTAATAATTTTGAATTGCCATGAGACCAAAGTTAATAAGAAACTTGAATTTCACATAAAAATTAAAGACAAAGTAGACAATGAAGAACAATTATAAATATAGTGAGCATTGTCAACTAAATAAAAATCAACGATAGTGATTCACTTTGTTTTGATTTTTTTTTTTCTAAATAACTATTACATTGATTTCTAAATCACTAGTAAACGTAAATACAGTCTCCAAGTGACAAACGCTATAAAAAGACAGCGATCAAAAACCGACGAAAGTGAAGCCGGGAAACGCACTTGTGTCAGTCAAGCGGCAAACGTCACTCCAAAGAGCAAGAATGCACAAATCCCAAGCAAAGCATAAGAGGAAGAGAGCCAAACCTAAATGCACAAATCTCAAGTGAAGCAGAGGAGGAAGAGAGCTAAGCATTAGAGCGAGCGAGGCGTCAAGGCGAGGCACTCACCGAGCATTAGAGCGAGCAAGGCGTCGAGGCCAGGATCTTGAAGAAGGAAGGGAGCCGAGTGTTTGAGCAAGCGCGGTGTGAGGCGAGACCTCACAGATAGGCACTCGGAGGAGGAAGAGAGCCAAGCGTCAAAGCGAGTGAGGCGTGAAGTGAGGCATCAGGGCAAGGTGCTTGGAGGAGGAAGAGAGCTGAGCGTCCAAGGGAGCGAGTTGTGAGGCGAGACGTTGCGGCAAGGCACTTGGAGGAGGAAGAGAGCTGCGCGTTCGAGGGAGTGAGGTGTGAGATAGGACGTTGCGACGAGGCACTCGGAGGAAAAGAGCCGAGCGTCGGAGTGAGTGGGGTGTGAGGTGAGGCGTTGGGGGCGAGGCGTCAAGCGAGCAAGAGGGGAGGGGTTACGGTTTTGAGAGGGAAAAGCAAAGTGAGAATTGCCGCTGAATTGGTCCATTGGATTGCAAAATTTGGGAAAATGGAAGTTGATGTGATGGTTACTGTAGATTAGAGCATAAACTAAAAAAATAAAAGAGAGGGGTTTAGGTTTCATGAGGGAAAAGGAAAGTGAGAATTGCAAAATTTGGAAAAGAAAATTTGATGTGATGGTTACTGTAGAGTGTGGATTAGTTCAGAAACGCAAAAGAGGGGAGGGATAAAATGAATATGATGGGAATGGGTAATGTAGATTAGTTCAGAAATTTAAAATATATATAAATGGTCGGTTTGGTCTGGTCGGTTCGGTCGGTCCGGTTCCGACCCCAAAACCGGGAACCGGACCAACCGGTCATCAGTTCCAAAAATAGGAACTTGAGACCGGACCAAGACCCTTTAGAACCGCCCGAAACCGACCGGTCTGGTCTGGTCCGGCTGGTTCCCTGTTCGGGTGGTTTCCGTTGCACACCCCTAGAACGCAGTGTCTTATTAGGAAGAGGGGATGAGGCTTTGGCTAAAGTGGAGTGTTTGGCCCAAGAGAACAAACGTCTTCATCGAATGCTTTAAGAGGGCCCATTAAATTTAGAATTTTGATCATGTGCCATTAGAACTTTTCCTTTATGTACAAATTTTATGTATAGGGATCTCTTTTCTTTAGATGCAATGTATAGGATTTCCCTTTATGCATTTCTAGATGATGATGTATAGGGATTTCTCTTCGATCTTAGAGGATGTATAGGGTTTTTCCTTCATAAATTTCGATACAATTAACGAGGGATACCTTTTATGTTATTTTTCACAAAGTTTTGATGGAACAGAGAACGAGCATTTGATCAATCACCATACATTACGCCCTTCAAATTATAATCTCTTATAGAGAAATCTTGATAAGAGACTTATATAAAAGTCTCTTATCTCTATTTCATTTTTAGAAGCAATCAAATTGAAGGTTTGTACTTTTTCATTTCTCTTTCCCTTTCCGTGTATACTGACTTCGTTTCTTTTGTTATATTTTGCAGACGAAAGGTATTAAAACGACGGCTTCAAGAAGATCTTCTATTTGTACTTGATCGAAGACATTGTAAATGAGTCTCGAGGAACAAAAGGCTTGCCTTTTTGCTTTGGACAATAAAATCAACGAGCTAGCCGGACGGCTCACCCAGTTCGCTAATGAGGTGAGGGCTGCTATGGTTGTGCCAGCTTCGGGTCATACAACGCCTACGGCTCCCTCTGAGCCAACACATGGAGATCCTAGAGAAAATGCAGAGGAAGAGTCGTCGCGCATGACGCCTGTTGTGGTTGAACTGAACCCGATTTCTAAAGCCATATCTACTTGCATGGAGGAAGAGCATAACAAGAGGTTCGCTAAAATTGAAGAAAAGCTTCGGGTGATTCAAGGGCTCGAGACCCAGATGGAAGATTTATCTCTCTCGCCTAGATGAAATTTTCAGAAAAGTTTAAAATCATGATTTCACAAAGTATGATGGGGCTGGCAACTCAAAAATGTACTTGGGATGCGTTTGGTAACCATTTTGTTCTCGGGAACAATTTTTGCTTAGAAATAATTTTTTTCTGATTGTGATCCCTAGACGAGTTTTTGAGTATTCAATGGCGTTTGGTAACTATACAAAATTTTTATTCTTAGAGTGAAAAAGAATATAAATGTGTATGGTACGACCCTCAAATTTTGTTTTTATGACGTAGCATTTCTTTTAATTTCTTAGTAATTTTTGAAAATTTTCTTTTCTTTTTTCTTTTTTCTTTTTTCCTTCTCTTATTCTTCTTCTTCCTCTAGTCGGTCACTGGCCACAACGATGACCAGTGCTTGGCCAGACAAGAGCTAGCAACCTCGTCAGCCTCAGGGGAGCCTAGCTCGGCCTCAGGCGAGGCCAACCTTACGGCGGTCGGGCGAGGTCGACCCTCGTCGAGGGCCGGTGAGGCTCGGTGAGGTTGCCGGACCCCTCCTGGCTAGTCCTTGGCCATCGCCATGGCCAACGACTAGCTAGAGGAAAAAGAAGAGGAAGAGAAAAGAAAAGAAAATAAAAGAAGAAAAGAAAAGTGAAAAAAATAAAATAAAATGGTTTGGGCTTAATTCTTGAGTTGTTCCTAAGAACCAAAAAAAAAAAAAAACTTTTTTCTATTTTTTAATTCTCTTCCAAATCTATTCTTGAGAACAAATTCATTCTCGTGAACAAAAACGTTACCAAACATATATATATATATATATATATATATATATATATATATATTTTGGATTCTGGGGAATAGAAGAATAGAAATAGTTACTGCTTGGCTAGTTACCAAACAGACCCTTGAAGTACTAGCTCATGAGGATGGGACGACATGCGAGAAATGTTCCACTGCTGGTTTGTACATTCCGAGATAGTTTATCTGGCCTTCACTTCAGTGGTTCATACTGCTTGAGCCCGAGAAAATTGAAAGTGGGAGGAATTGGCGGAAGCATTTATTGAGCAGTAGAATTACAATACCGACATCACCTTGACGCGCGATGAGCTAATTCGGATAGAGAAGCAATGGACTGAGACTTTTAGGGCATTCGCCCACAGATGGCGTAGCCCCGCCGCGCAAGTCCGACCTCCCCTCGAAGAAAAAGAGATAATGGATTCTTCCTCTAGACTCTCCCTCATGAGTTCTTCGTGAGATTGATTAGTTCTGGGTGCCAAACCTTCCCGCAGTAAGCCACAATTGGAGAAAGACTCGAAGGGGCAATGCGCGATGGCAATACGAATGAAGGGATGGGGCGGAGGTAGCGGTGATTCTAGCACCCACAGCACCGAGATTCTTCTCGGCATCATCTCAAAGGCCACCACTTCAAATTGGAGGGTTTCAGAATTGTAGAGTCGAACTTTCTTTATGACCAAGTATAGATTAAACGAAATCAACAAAGATCAAGATCACAAAATAGGCTACAGTTTTTGCTAATACAATACATAAAATATAAGTTAAATATATACATAAAAAATTCATATAAAAACGACATATTCTGAGATGTTAGGTTGATAAATGAAGGCACGTTTTATAAATTTGCACCATATATCTCCAAAACAAATGTTTGAATAAATCAATTCAGGTCCATGCTACGCACGGGACTTGAACTAATATGGTAATAGCAGTTCAATGTTTTATTATTGTACATTACATTTTGTTGCTACATATTTTTTTATCATCAAGTCACTATAAAGAGGAAGTTTCGTGGAAGGAGAGGTCGGGTCGCCGAGAGAGAAGGGGGGGGGCGTGCTTTCTTGGAGCGGCTTATCAACTAAGTAATAATAATTGATATAATTTTTTTCCGAAAGTGGCCTAACGTCAAAAGCACAATCTTACCTGTTTGATTCCTTTCCCATGTGCATCACATTTGTCAAAGCAAACGCGTGAACTTTTATGTAAGATTGGGACCGGTGATGAAAAATAATTCGACAAAGGATTTCTTAATAAACGCGTGAACTTTTGTGTAAGATCGTGGTTCAACGACGAACTTTTTTTTTTATTTACAAAAGGAAAATGACTTCTTACCAAATGTGCAATTTTTTTTTACTTTATTTGCATTAATTTTATTTCCTGATACCACCAATTCCAGCTTCATGCGTAGACAACAGAACATGCTTCCAGTCTTCGTCGTACAGCCAAATGTCCAACCTCCAGAGAGATGGACCCTACTTTTGAAAGAGGCCTATTGTTTAAAGTCCAAACTTTCTTAATGACCAAGTATAGATTTAACGGAATCAATCAAGATCAAGATCACACAATATGCTACAGTTTTTGCTAATACAACACATAAAATATAGGTTAAACATCTACATAAAAAAATTTTATATAAAAACGACATATTCTAAGAAGAAAGAGTAACCTAAGTATTCATATTTTTTTAATTAAATTTTGGTGATAAGTTGATAAATGAAGGCACGCATTATAAATTTTGCACCATATATCTCCAAAACAAATGTTTGAATAAATCAATTCAAGTCCATGCCACGCATGGGACTCGAACTAATATGGTAATAGGAGTTCAATGTCTTATTATTATACATTACATTTTGTTGCTACATATTTTTTTTATCATCAAGTCACTATAAAGAGGAAAGTTTCATAGAAGGAGAGGTCGGGTCGGTAGGGGTGCTTGGAGAGGCTTATCAACTAAGTAACAGTAATTGATGATAATTTTTTTCCGAAAGGGGCCTATTGTCAAAAGTACAATCTTATCCATTTGATTCCTTTCCCATGTGCATCACATTTGTCAAAGCAAATGCGTGAACTTTTATGTAAGATTGGGACCGGAGATGAAAAATAATTCGACAAAGGATTTCTTAATAAACGAGTGAACTTTTGCGTAAGATCGTGATTCATCAACATTTTTTTCTGACAAAGGGAAAGGACTTCTTACCAAATATGCAATTTTTTTTTTTTTACTTTATTTGCATTAATTTTATTTCCTGATACCACCAATTCCAGCTTCATGCGTAGACAACAGAACATGCTTCCAGTCTTCGTCGTACAGCCAAATGTCCAACCTCCAGAGAGATGGACCCTACTTTTGAAAGAGGCCTATTGTTTAAAGTCCAAACTTTCTTGATGAGCAAGTATAGATTAAATGAAATCAATCAAGATCAAGATCACACAATATGCTACAGTTTTTGCTAATACAACACATAAAATATAGGTTAAACATCTAGATAATTTTTTTAATATAAAAACGACATTCTAAGAAGAAAGAGTAACCTAAGTATTCATATTTTTTAATTAAATTTTGGTGGTAAGTTGATAAATGAAGGCACGCTTTATAAATTTGCACCATATACCTCCAAAACAAATGTTTGAATAAATCAATTCAGGTCCATGCTACACATGGGACTCGAACTAATATGGTAATAGGAGTTCAATGTCTTATTACTATACATTACATTTTGTTGCTACATATTTTTTATCAAGTCACTATACAGAGGAAGTTTCGTAGAAGGAGAGGCCGGGTCGGGAGGGTGTGCTTGCTTGGAGAGGCTTATCAACTAAGTAACAATAATTGATGATAATTTTTTCCGGAAGAGGCCTATTGTCAAAAGTACAATCTTATCCGTTTGATTCCTTTCCCATGTGCATCACATTTGTCAAAGCAAACGCATGGACTTTTATATAAGATTGGGACCGGTGATGAAAAATAATTCGACAAAGAATTTCTTAATAAACGCATGAACTTTTGCATAAGATCGTGGTTCAACGGCGATTTTTTTTTTTTTCTGACAAAGGGAAAGGACTTCTTACCAAATATGCAAATTTTTTACTTTTGTTGCATTAATTTTATTTCCTGATACCACCAATTCCAGCTTCACGCGTAGACAATAGAACATGCTTCCACTCTTCGGTGTCCAGCAAAATGTCCAACCTCAAGAGAGATGGACCCAACTTTGAGACGGGGAGACCTTGACTTGTGCAAGTCGTTGCGGGGAAGGCTCTCAGCGTCTGCCCGAGACAGTGGAAAACTTCATTCAATTCTAAATTCTAATGAGTTTCCTCGGAATCTTCCTTCCCGACTCAAACGTTCCTGCATTTCTCCAGAAATGTTTTGTCAACCAAGAAATTATTCTTAATTCCTCAATCATCTCGGAAAGCGACAAAAATCGAGCACATTTTAAACTCGTTCAGAATCGACTGAAACCTCATTCCCTAACAGAGACAAAAGAACCAAATATTCCCCTCGCGAAAGTCCCAAATTGCTGAAATCAAAGTGCGCCCGGATCGCAAAACCGATCGAGCAAAGAAGCTAACCTCCCATCTCAGCAGCCGGCAGAATCACATCCCGGTACTTGAAAGCTACCACAGAGAGTCCATCACTTGTGATTCGTCTCTTCATTTTTGCGGCTCGCGTGATGTAGTCATCTGGATGTCGTGGGCACGTCTGTGGTGGCTTTCAAGTACAGGAATGTGACTCTACTCGCTTTAAAGCATTCTCCGTTTGGTGCGGGTGGAGAGATCAGTGATTTTCAGGAGATACTGCGTTACCTTGATGAACTGATGTAGATTTCAATCGATTAAGATTACAAGCAGCAATTTCTTTTCTATTGCCAGGTATTTGTTGCCCTGCTTCCTTAACTTTGGGGCTGCTTCTGACCAACACTGTCGATTCTGGGCTCCGTTATTGTAGTCTGTCCGACGATATTTGGGATGATGGGAATTCCTTATGGCCTAGAGAGGTGTAACTCGGCCTATGTGCAATAGGCGGAACAAGATCAACCCATTGTGGAACTCACTGGTTCGAGGAGGAGTAAAGAATGGACAACAATATCTTGGCATGCTACGTCTCTACCCTCGGTATGATTCATTTGACTTTTCAGAATGTTGTGGACTTCTCATTCACTTGTCCTGCAATTTTATCCAGGTTAGCATCATAGGTTCGAATTTCGAAGATAACCGCCATGTGGCTACAGAGTTTGGCAATCACCTTGCACGGCCAATTCTTCACGACGACTACAACGGGAACTTGAGTTTTGGATATGGTGTTAAGCTGTCGGAGAACTCCGGAGCCAACAATCTTCTGGTTCTAGTCTTCTCTGTGTTATAGTTTATGGTTTTCGTTATTTCTGAATGTCTGCATATGGTAGCATAGGATAAGGTTAAGGTGTGATAGTACCGGATCAGTTGTTGTCATTTTCCTCATCTTCCTCATATAACTGTTCGATTTTGGTGAACTGATGCGCACTGATCCTCATTTTTTCAGGAAAGGATGATTCATCTGGGATGGATTACGTAATTGCACATCCCACCCCACATTAGAAGACATGCACTATGACCCCCTCTTGGATCCACCATTGCCAATACGGTCCATGCCTCTCCACGTTTTCACCTAAGCATTCCAACCCCACCTGTGATGCGTGATTATTACCTGCTTGGACAATGATTAGTCACGGATGACTTGCATCGGTTCGTACCTTATAATTCTGAGGAGATGTTTCCGGCCAGATTTGAAGTCTGCATCTTGAAGAAGATCAATAACGATGAACGTCAATTTGTTTCAGGCTCTCTGTCCCCAAAATCTTCATTCCAGGATTTTACTTTTGGATTTCAATGGAAAGTCCCAGATGCTCAGTGGCAATTTATCCTTTCTTTTTCTTTTTTATTTTACTGTTCTTCTTGCCCAAAGGGCTGGCGGGGATCGCCGAGGCCACGGGGATTGGCAGCGAGGTATTGCCGGCCATTGTGCGAGGGCCATCGCGGCCCACCCCAAGTCACAGATCTGGTAAGGCGAGGGCAATAGCAGCCCTCATTCAACAACAACAATAATAATAATTGTAATGATAATAATATTGATTAGGATTGTTGTTTCTTCAGTCTCTAGTCTAAAAGCGACGGTGTTAGGTCGATAACAGACGAGATTACAAACGAGTGGAGACATGTTGTACTAGGGAGGAGGAAGAATGAGCTCGAGAGCTTGACTTATCTCTATTCTTTTTTATGGCTAAAGTTGGAATTGTTCAATCCAAAGTTAATTGTAGCATTAATTATACTAATTATATTCAAGAATGCTTGATTATGGTGGTTTCCAACCTAATTGAGTATTTCATGTTGCTTTTTTCTTATTGCTTTCGCTCAAGGTAGTGTGATAATGACCACATACAGACATCAGATGCTTGTAATTATCCAATTAACTTTGTGTTATAAGATTTCATGTAGAACAGCTTGTTCAATCTAAAATGATTAATATGAATTGGTGACGTGATTAGGATTTTGCAGTTGGAGTTCTTTTTTTTTTTTCTTTTTGGTTGGAAGGAAAATTTTCATTTCATGTGAAATAGATGTACATAACTTCAAGATAAAACCAATCCCAAAGAGTCACAGTCTGATGCAACTTTGAAAAAGAATCAATTTGGTATGGTCTACAGAGACTCACTAATTCCACAAGAACGAATTTATTATAGCATTATAGTACATTTGGCTGTCGATCACTCCTGTGTCGTCATCAATGATAAGCACACGTTGAGATTTGCCTCCCTAGCAGCTAGGATTTTGCCAAAAGGCAATGCACACCTAGATTTGGCGTCGAGCATAGATAACGCTATGTAAATCCCAGATCTATACCTAGATCGGGATGAAAGCGCACCCAAATCTAGATCTAACTCTGGATTGGGTTTGGGGGAAAAGAGCTACAAAACAAATGCCTATCGGTTACAAAATTACTTTCAGATAAGCCCACCACTGAACACTGCATAGCGTTTGACTTTGAAGAGCAAGCACCTAGAGCCAAAGTGAGTGAGTAGATTTGGGGAGAGCAAATTCTTCCAACATGCTTGTGCTTCGATCTTCATAACTCATAGGGACCAAACTCTCCAGTTCCATGGAGAAAGTCGACAGCGTCTTCCACAAAATCAATGAGGTCTTGAAGGAGTCTTGAAGATGAAGAGATAGGGAGATAGATAAGGAGAGGGAGAGGGAGAGGGAGAGGGCTCTCTCCCTCTCCCTCGGGAACGGAACTTCGAAGAAGGGCTGCAGTTGCGAAAGAAGGGTAAGAGAGGAAACCCTAAGAGAAGGGGGCTGTAGAAACATCTTACTTGGAGTTTGAAATCACATGTTTTATGTCTACTATGTAGAAAATTATTTACATAAACAACTAATCAATCAAGAATAATCGGATCCATATATGATTGTAAAATATCGAGATTAATAAACACAACGAAATAAAACGTACCTATTTGAGCCATTATTTTACTTGAAGAAAAATATATCATTTTGATAATCGTAGAGATCTATTGAATGCCATATTTTCCTCTCTATGACCTATTTCAGTATAGCAGCTTTCAATAGGATTAAAGCAATTGATAGGTATAACCTACCATTGTATAGGCTAGAGAGGGAACTTAGCAAATCCTAATCAATAGAGTGTCGACTAGGCCCTTCCCATTACAGGCTTTAGTTAACACACAATTGTCTACACTTTGCTACTCAACTAGGTCCATTATTAATAGATGCCAAAACCCAATTCAATAAGCTCACTTAAGGGTTTAACAAATATTGGAATATCCATTAAATCGATTATTTAAAATAGAAAATCAATTAATCAATGTAAGCCAATATGATAGGAAATTTCCAACATTCTCCCACTTGGGCTACATTAATTAACTTATTTTTATTTTGGAAAAGATTTTATATTGAAAACGATACTATCGAGTTAATAATTGAAAATTTTGTTTTATGTGGCTAGAACTTAAAACAATAATATTCCAATAACGGCATCTCAAAACCAATCCAATCCTATATAACCTTAGTATAGAACCATGGAGATCAATGTCTTAAGAAAAATACTGCAACACATAACCTTCTATAATCACATATAATAAATATTATATTTTCATGGATCATGGGCCCAAGAGTGTAGTAAGAAATAGTGCCAACTTGTAATCAAAATATACACTATTTCTTATCGGTCCTCAATGTAATTTCTTAACGACATGAAATTGCATTAGCGCAATTTCTAAACAATATGAAATTGCATGACTATGTCACAATTCAACATGAGATCTCATAATTAGTGACATCCAGTCATCTTTAAACTAAAATTTGTTTAAAGATACTTGTTTTATAATTTCATTTCTCAGTCAATAGAAGAAAAGACAATAATAGAATCAATAATAATGATCATTGAAAATAAATGTTTTAATATATATCATGAAAGTATTATTAGTCTGCATATAACTATAATATCCAGAAATACAAATTATATAGCTTCCACTAACCAAAGAAATCAAAAGAATCTAAAATACCTATATTCTTTACATGTTTTTTAAACAAAATTGGTCATAAGCCTTTTGTTAGAGGATCGGCCAACATTAGATCAGTTTTGATATTCTTGATCACAATGTCTCCCTTTTTTGAAAAAGATTTTAACAGTATAATATTTGATATAGTTAACCTTTCAACCGTGGCATTTTTGTCGTTTACAGCAAAGGTAACTATTTGTCACACATAATGCAATAAGATCAATTATGGGCAATAAGTAATTCAATAAAATTATTAGTACATCATAAACTCCCATTTGGGTAGAGTGTATAATGCACAACTATTTTTCATAGCATGAAATTTATAAAGCAACAATAAAGAGAATTATATATAATTATTGAGGATTCATCCCCTTTGGGCAGACAAATCATTTAAATCATACATCTCCATAATATTAATATAGATGGGAATTAAAAATAATTTTTAAAACATTTATCCCCTTTGGGTAGATAAATATTTTCAATTATACATCACAATCTTTCAAATATGAGAATTAATCTTCATGCTATTTTCCAAATTAATATACACAATAACCCCTTTTGGGCGAGTTATTGTATATACTAATTTTTATCAATATGGAACTCCAAAAATTTATGTCCAAAATTCATCGAACAATATGAAACACTCTACAACATGTGCTTCCCAAGATCATATTGCATTTATCATGCAACAATTTTTGCCACAATTTTTTTTTAAAAATATTTATTATTATCATTTTATTATTATTTTAATATTTTTTTAATATTTCGGACTCCAGCGGGGCTCAGGACCCGCGAGCAGCCCAAATTGGACTGCAGGCCAAACCTGTGAGGCCCAAAATTCTGGCCTAGCCCGCAGTAGCCCATGCTCCTTTCAATTAAAAAATGGCCCACAAATTAATATAAGATACTGGGCTTGAAACTAACGGGCCAGAAAAATGTCGCAAATGAGTCCATAATCGATGACACCACCGTTGATGTTGATGTTGATGTCCACAAGCAGAATCAACCTCAGAGTCTGTTGGTCAAGACCTTGATGTTTATGCCGTTGTACCAGATCCAATTACTCAAATTCAGTCTCAACATCATAACCAAATATCGATTCTTGGGAATGAATAGTTCCCTCAATAACTATGCTATAGACATATGCCAACTCATAATCTATTAACCAATGCAGGGAAGGCTTCAATGGTAGTTTCTGACAGGTCATCCCCGTCAACTATACATGACAGGGACCTAGTCTTAGCTTGAACAGCTATGGTTGGAATAAACGTCAATGATGCATCTGAATCGACAAACATAGCCGCGCCCACTCAATTGCAACTGTGGCCACATATGAGCCTTCTATTATTGCCATACACAATTCCACTCGAGCTGAAATATTAAGGCCATTGATTGCTGGGACCCTGCCCCTGAATATGTTGAGATGTCTTCAGATATCGCCATAACATTGTCTAGCACTTCTACGACTCCAGTACTCTCGATACCATCAGCAAGCGTGCAAACAAGCCAAGGGGAAGTTATACCTCCAATTTCTTGAATATCAAGGATCAATACGGCCGAGGGGAATAGATGAGCTACCACTTCTAAAACAAGACGAATTGAAAGGTATAAGAAAGGCCATTCATTTCAATGCCGTTCCCCCCTAAGTTACTCTCTTCAATCAACTCTACCTACTCCATTCCCACTGAAGTTGTAAGAGCTAAATGGGACGAGTTTCTCAGTCTTACCCAAAATGGCTATTCCTCTGTTATTTCAATTATATCTTCAAAGGCAAGGACCAAAATTTTACTTGCCAAACTCTGCTGGCCATCCTTCTTTTACTATGAATCCTCACTTTAAAGTGAGATGTGAAGCATTTTCGGCTAGCTTCGTCATCGGTATCGATACATTTAAGGAGGATTATGACAAGATGAGGAGCTTAACATTATCATAGAGAGGGGTTACAGCTATGGAGGAGAAGCTCCATAGGAAAAGAGACCGGCTGCAAGACTGCTATGATTCTGTTAAGGCGTTGCAAGACAAGGACGCTCATCTTCTAGAGGAAGAAAGGAGACTTGAGGAACAACTGGTAGAAGTTCAGCGTCGTAGAAATGCAAACAAGTCAACTTAAGTGATCGTGGCAATTACAACAGGGCGCTCAACAATTTCAGCAAAGTCTTGAAGGAAGTGGATCGATAAGAACATGATTTAAATCCACAAGTATCGATAAAAGGCAATGCCTTGTCGAGATGACTGAATTAGAGAAGGGGGTAACTTCCTTTAGAACTCGTGTTGAAAAGTTTCTTAGAACCTTGTAACCTTATTTGTTGATCAAATGAAATGAATTTTTATACTCCTTTCTCCACCTTTGATATCTCTACTCCAAGAATGAGATATCTAGAAGTCGATAACTTGAGCTTACACATAATTGACGTAGAGTTTCAAATCAAAGGGGCATAAGAGAGAAAAATATGCCTTTGCTTGGATGTAAATTTTTAAAGTTAGGGATAAGTGCATTGAAAGTCCTAAAACTTGTCAATAAAGTGCAATTTAGTGCTAAAATTGTTAAAAAGTACAATGAAGTTCTAAAAACATTCGAAAAGTGTAATGAAGTCCTAAAACTTGTCAATTTGGACTCGATTACACTTTTGTGACAAGTTTTAGGACCAGATTGCACGTTTAGAAAATTTTAGGACTTGATTGCATTTTTATGATAAATTTTAAGACTTAATTGTACTTTATGAAAGTTTTAGAACTTAATTATATTTATATGACAAGTTTTAGGACTTCCAATAAATTTATATTTTAAATCAAAGGAATATGTGAGAAACTTCTTACTACATGCATAGTTTCAAATCAAAAGAGTATATGAGAGAGACTTTGCTCCCATGCAAAGTTTCAAATTAAAGGAGTATGAGAGAAAGATCTTTGCTTACATGGAGAGTTCCAAATCAAAGGAGTATGTGGAGCAGACGTGTGCTTATGTTTGGATACATTATTACTGGTATCTTATTAAAAATGTTATCCTTTTCAAGCCTTGACCTCCTAGCTCTTGGTCGATTTGGCTAATGGAAATAAACATGCACACCCATTGATGAAGGATTTCTAACACTTAGTGGCTTTTAGGCCATTAATCATTGGTGTAGGTTTGATGGCCCAAACTATCTTTTAGTCATCAATAAACTTAAAAAGAAACGAAACATTTTTTTAAATTTTCAAATGATTTATTGGTGATCATCATCCACAGAGCAGAAAGGAAGGAATCTTTAAAGGTCATGTCTCTTCACCTTCCATTGGACGGCAATTTCATTGCATGTTTTCGTTCACGTCTTTTCACGAAAAGCCACGTCGGTTCGTCGCTGCAGCTTATATGAATTGGCAATGATTCCACGGATCGCAACTTTCAGCCAAATTTTCAGAAAATCTAGTGATCTTCTTCTTCTCTACGTCCAAACTTCTGCAATGGCAGCTGAGACTAGGTCTTTCTTCGATTCTACAGTTCGTTCCATTGCTTATGGGGGCAGATTCACCTATCTACAGAATCAAGACCGCAGGGGCACGCTTTTACTGTTTTTTCATGGAACCGGTGGACAATGAGGAAGACCAGGTAATTCTCGGTCCTCAGTTAAAGTCTCTTCCCCCTCCATCCACTTTTAGCCAATGCTTTCCTCGTCATTATGGAGAAATACTTCCTCTTCAATGGGGTCTGGTTCTTGATCGTGCTCGATCCACAATCCGCACCGGCTCTTCAACGTACGGCTTTCTATCGTCTACTTTGATCTCATTGAAGTTTAACATGTGTGCGGATCGGACTCATACTTTCTCAACATAGATATATGAAATACATCATGTATTTGAGCAAGTTTCGATGGCAATGCTAGCTAATAGGCCAAACTCCTGATCCTTTCTAGGATTTCAAATGGTCCTATGTACTTAGTCTTAGCTTTCCCTTTTCTCCAAAGCAAGACACAACCTTAAGGGGTGATACCTTGAGGAAAACATTATTATCTACCTGAAACTCTAGAGGTTTCCGTTGCTTATCTATTTAACTTTTCTATCTACTTTAGGCAGCCCTAATGCCTATTTCTACTGACCTACAAGGCATTCGTCATAAGTAAGGCTAGCTTTAAACTAGTGACCTTCCTTTCCCGATCTCATTCCAACATACTAAAGTTCTGTAAGCTAAACCATATAATGCTTCAAATTTCATGCCAATGCTCTACTGGAAACTATTATTATAGGCGAACTCTACCTCCCTTTAGGAAAATGTCCAAATTTCTTTCCTACGGAATTGTCTTCGACTTTGGATTCACCACGTTGTCGCAACCCAACCTCATTGCGGCCCCACCCAAATGGATGGGGGGAAAGTTCAAGTTTATGGGTACTTGATCACAAGAGCTCCCTCACAGTTCACATTCTACAAAGGCGTCATCACCTCTCCTAAGCTCATACCTTGTGTGACAGCAGAAGGTGTCGCGATCTGTACTCACACGGGCAGCACACCTCGAGAGAGGAGGTTGGGTATGGATATCGAATTTCGGGGTACCTTTACCACAATAACCCTCTTGATAGTACGTTTTACCCATAAGGATGACATCACTTCATCCTTTGGGCTACTATCATATCAAGTATGCCAAATCGAGGTGGATCTCATCGAGATCCATGCCCCTCGTGATGGGTTGATTTTAAAACTAGTTGTTTAAACAATCTAATAAAGGATAGGAGTCGCCACTAGCCTCGTTTTAGGGGTTTTCTAGAAAAGCCAATTGAGAGTCAAGAGTTGTCCCTCAATTTCTACGCAACTAGAAATCTAGGTTCGAGGACTTGGGTTATGTTAATATTTCTATTACCATCCTTTTGATACCTAATGGTATGTCGTGTTATCTAAGGTGTCCATGCATGTCTTTTTACTTTTTCGGATCAATGATCCTAAACTAAGTGATAATGCGTGGATGGTCATTTTCATGCAATTCTACTTCTAAGAAAAGAAGAAGAAAGCATACAATTGAAATTAAAGGACAAGATGGTAAGTAAATAACCAAGAAAAATAGTAAATCTATCATGCAAATATAAAAAGAAATAAAAGGAAAGAAAAGGAAAAAAAAATCTGGAACTCGTCGAGTGTTTATACAAATGAAGAAACCTGAGACATATGTCTGGGATAAATTGGGATAAATAGTAGAAAAATATGGTTGGAATGGACATTGACCTTCGCCATCTTCATGCCTCGATAAGCTTCAAGCTCCAAGGACCTAGTCTAGCCCTGTCCTAAATCTAAGCTAGGTACATACAACAGAAAGAAACACTCATTCATGACAAAACAAACAAAAGCATAGGAACAATCAATGACAATCAAGAATACAATGCCATACACAACACATGAACAAATAGGGCCTTGGGATCGGCCTTTGCAATTCATGCGTAGGTCCCACTAGACACCTGCCCAATTTATTTTATGACTTATAGCCATTAGTGATCATTTGTGTTATTGCATGGTCATTAACGCTTATATGTCCCTAAAAAGATGTTCTAGGTGAATCCCAAGATTTACCCACAGTATCAAGCATTGCACCTAACATACATCTAAAAACCACATGCATCCTCATGAATTAAATACACAAGCAAGCCATTGAGCCTTATTTCTCAAATAATCAATCAATTGAGTGAACTGTCAGTGGGTCACTTATTCAATGGGCACACGTCAATCACAATCACAAGTATTACTAATAAATGACATGATTTCATGCATGAGTGATCCATGTGATGCTTCAAAGATAAGCTTTAAAACATCGGTAACAAAAAGTGAGGTTTTTGAGATAACAGGATGTCTCGGTTATGGAATGCATTTAATTGCCAAGACTAATTTGGAGCTTGCATAAATGCACTCATAGACGTTGCAGGCATTTTAAATACAATCCAAATAGTGACGACCATAATGCCAAATCAAAACATTTGGAAGATTTTAGAACACATGGACAATGGAACATCTTGGCTATGGAATGTATTTAATTGCCAAGGCTGGTCTAGGGCTTGCATAAATGCATTCACAGACATCGTAGACATTTCAAATATAGTCCAAACCTCGACAATCATAATATCAAAACATAGTATTTGAAAGATTTTAAAGCATTTGCTGTCGAAAACATCACATGAACCAAAACCATTTTGACAAAATTTACATTTCAAATCAACTTTGGAGAAAATGTGATCAAAAGGACCACTTCATTTATTGAAATTTCTTGATGTTGAAGATCAAAGAATTTGAAACAAATTTCATGAAGACTATGAGATAATTCCATACGCAAAACATCCTAAAAATCTAGAGAGGCAATCACAACAAAGATCTACAACAAGGCATTTCCAACATAACAAGTCAAATGAGCAAAATTGAAGATGACCCATTCATGATTTATCCCTAAGAAAATTACATACCATGCGTAACATCATACGAAACAACTCTTGTGAAGAAAGTTTCCTAAAACAAGCTAACCATGAATTTACAAAAATCCAATAATGCACATCTTTGCATCAGGACATTAAGTCATTGTAACTGAGATTTGACCTATCAAACAGGGCGTGAAAATCATGAAAGTTCACCACAACATAGTCCAAAGAGAGAGAAACAAAGTTTATTGAGGGTTCGACTCAATAGAAAAAATCATACAAAAATAGTATGAGACTAACTAAACAGAGGTAAAAACAGGGTTCCGAATTTACTCATAAATCAAAATTCTATCCTAATTTAGGAAAAATGGAAAATGGGTCTAACGACAAGCAAATTGTGCAAAATCAGCGGTGTTTAAAAGATTTAAACATGCCCTACAACTTCCTAGAAGGGTTTCGTTTAATCAAGGTCAATTTGGTGCTTAAAAGCTAAGGCTTGTGAAGGTGTGCACGTTAGTCATTAACAACCATAATATAATATGCATTAATGAGTCCTAAAATCACTTATACAATACATGAGTGGCATGAATTTCGCATACAACAAAAATTTAGATGCAATAAATGATTTGGGTAAACATCTAACCCTAAGTCAGCATGCGAAAGAATCATACAAGTCAATGACATTGCAAAAATGATTTAGAACTAAAATGACATACTTGATGACTTTAAAGTGCAACTAACCTAATAGAGAGTGTTTACATACCAAATGATGCTCATTCATGACGTATCACATATGAACACGAAGCTTGTGATACACACTTTAATAGTCAAGGAGGCATCAATGTGAGATTTGGTCTTTCAAAAACCCAAATGAGCATGGTAAAGTGCATATATGATAAGGCCTTAATCTAATTTCAACATCACAGAACATACTTGATTTTGATCACCTAAGAACATGAAAAAATATAACGAAAATTTGGCATATAGAATGCATAATGACGAACATTTTTTGTTAAGACCTCGAAATCTAATTGAGATCACACAAATCTTGACAAAAATAACAAAAGAAATACACATTATGGAACACTCTAATTGCTGTAGAATCCTAACATGTTCGAACATACAATCGACATACCGAACGATGAGCAAATCATGCAAATCATGCATCTTTGGAACACAGACAACATGTATTTTAAGTTCAATGGAAATTTAGAGGTAAAACAGACAAATTTACAAGTTCAAAATCGCACAAACATGACTCAGATTAGGTACGGGACTGGCCGACCTAGGCTCGGTTCTATGTGGTTTTGACCTACCAAATCATTTCCAAAAAACCTAGAAAAATATAGGATATACTTGAGACAATTTGGAACAAATCTCGTGAGGATGACTGCCAAAAATCGATACAAAAATCAGCACGAAAATGATAAAGACATAGATTGGAACAGGGAACATAACCAAGAATAAACCAAAAATACCGCAGAATCGAGTAGATTTTGAGGTGTTTTTCAAGGGTCAAATGTCACCTCTTTGGGACATGCGACTTATCAAATTGAAGGTCTCAAAACGTACTTTCTAAGTCTATAAGCTCTCGAGATCAAATACACTCATCTAGTGCCTCATTTTAAGTCAAACGGAACCATATGTACAAAAATTGCAGATTAGCACAAACCACATTGAAACAACATCAAGTTCAATCTCAATAAACTTCAAATTCAGCAAATCATCAATCAAGCTTATCAATATTAGATGTAAGCATTTTGTGTAATGCTAAGCTTGAATCCTAGCCCCGGTCGGATATGTCGACCTCGCTTCATTGGATTTGAGTTCTAGAATGTACCCTTTTTTTTTTTTTGTGTTTTCTTCAAAACGAGATGCATTCGGGTGAAGAAATTGACATCGGAGCACAATTAGATCACCTAAGTAGATCGGATCACCACAAACCACCATAAGGCCAGCTAAACTGTAGGTTCAACTTGGAAATAGGATCGATCCAATCGGACTTGTTTTTGAGCTATGGTTGAAGAAGAGGCCGGTCGTAGCTCTTTCGATGACCATCTGGTGTGACACCGATCTTCAACACCTTAGAGACTCTTGTACGAAGCTAGCTAGATCGGTTAGAGGATCAGAGAGGACCACTAGATGGCTAATCGAAGCCAGAAGGATCACTGGTGGAAGTACTGGCTTGTACACTAGTGCTTGGATTCGGCGAAAGGAGGCGCCGATTGGGGAATGCAAGCCAGTCCTCTGGTTGTCGAATAGTGTCGGCCAGCTGAGAGGAAGTTTGGCGGAGGTATGAGGCGATAAGGTGGCCTAGCGAAGGCCATTGGTTGGCGCTGAAAAGTTGCCATGTGGAGAGAGAGAGAGAGATAAAATGGGCGGGAAGAGGAGAGAGGAGAGATTTTTGACCTTTAGTGAGAGAACAAATTCTGCATATGAGGCTCCCCTTATTGACACTTGATTTTTAATCGATGCATTATTAAAAGGTAAAATATTGAGATTTGGGTTTTGATCGCGATTGAGTCTAATTTCCTGATTGAAAAGTGCCTTTTTCATTTCTTTCTTTTGCATTGTTGTTTATAAACAATTTCCAGTTCATTTTCAAGAAAAACTCAAAAAGTCAAACGGTTAACTTTCGAATTGACTTTTCGGTCAACCCATTGACCAAAAGTCAACCCCAAGTCAAAAATTGACTTCTTACCCAAAAAATTCCATTTAACTTTAATTTCACTTTTGTCAAATCAATTTCTCGAAAATTCAAAGATTTGACCAAAAATCAACATTTTGGAAAAGTCAACTCAATGGTTGACTTAAAAAAACTCAATGGTTGACTTTTAATCAAATCTTTGACCAAAGAATGGAAAAAATAAAATATGCATAAATACATTTCTTTTAATGCCAATTTGGCTTTTGTGTCAAAAATTTCACGAAATTCGATTAAGAACCTTGATTTCTAAATTTTTTAGTCTTAGATTTTAAATCGACAAAAATAAAATTACTTTTACTCTAGTCATAATTAGGTGTAGTTCCTTCTTTGACATTTGGTTTAGGGATTGTTTGAAACTTGCTTGTGCATTCAATTTCGAATTGCCATTTTGAGCCCTAATTAGGGACTGAAATCGATCATTTATAACTTGCAAACAAACGATTGTTTCTCACTCATTTCCTTAAGGTAAGTTCAAATTTGAAATTGATTTTGAGAAATTCACGCCAAAAATCATCAATATGGAGAATTTTATCCTCCCGAGTATAAAAAAGTCAAGCAATTAAGCTTCGACAAAATTTAAAATGACCCATTTATGGTTATGGTTTAATTTCATAAATTTAGGTCCAATTCTAATATTAAGCCTAGATTCATTTTTGACATAAGCTGAGCACATCGATTTAAGGTCAATTTGAAGGTGATGAGTGATCTTCACATAGGTAGTACATTAATTGAACTCAATTTTGGTTAATTTACAATTTTATCCATTAAATTGCAAATTTGACCATTTTAACCTTTTAAGCCCAATTTAAAGCACTCATGGTTTTGACCTGTTGCCTTTCATGATAAACTTTCAATTAGGTCAATAAGAGACCCTAGATCACGTTCATAAAGTTTGATTAGCTTAATTGTATCTCAATTAGCCAACTTCTTCTTAAATAAAGTAAAATTCCTTTTCAATTTGGTCCTTTAGGGACCAAATTGTATAAATTTTAGACCAATCGGGGTCCCAAGTGATTGAAACAACCGGAATCGAGACCAAATCGGTCAAGAATCGGTCAAAAACCGACCGAACTAGACCAAACCGGTTTGATCGGTTTGATCGACCGTTGGCGAGGCTGGCTAGTTCAGCCCCTTGCCGGTCGGTTCTTGACCTCTGACGACTAGTTCGGAATCCTCTCAATGTCAATTTTACTCATGCATCTTCAATTTTTGAAATTTTACTGATTAATCCTCGAATTTGATCAAATTGCAAATTAACCCATAATTGAACATTTCAACTCAATTCTTGATTTTGGCTCGGGTTTTGATCCACTAGATCAATTACTCGGCACCTCGAGATCATGATAGAGCCTTTGAAATCGAATTTTGATTGTTGGATCGAAATTTCGGCCGTCGGATCGAATCGATGGTCGAAATCATTTAATTTTGGGAGTGTATAAGTCACATTTTCCCTCAATTTTAGGGGGCTTTCATTCTGCATGAATTTTCCTCTCTCCTTAGTCTCTTTCTCTCTTTTATTTCAGTTTTGGTGCTAAAACCAGATCCTTCTTCTTCTCTCTAGCTCGATTCGACCAGACCTTTTTCGATGATCGGATCACCGCCGATTCAGCCCCCACCGGCGACGATTCATCCCAACCAGCGATCTACTCATCCTATTCGAGCTGTTAGAATGATTTCACCTCCAGCAATTCCCCGATCTACCTTTTCAAGCTTGATCTTCTTTGCCGACGTGAAGATCAGTCCATCTCTTGGACCGGTTCCGATTTTTTGCGCAAATCAACGGCGGCCGAAGCTTCCAGGTGGTGTTGATCACTTCAAATTAAATCCAAAAGTTGTCTAGGTGTGATCATGACCAAAATCAGGTGGATCGATCATCGAATCTTCTCCGATGACTTGATTTCATTTCTTCCCACGGCATCCAAACCGGTCTAGTTTTGGACCGGTTCTATTTTCCTTCATTGTAGGCGGTTTAGCCACCTTTCAAAGCTATTCCTTGCTATTCGAATCTAGTCCTTGGTGGTTTGTCGAGGTTGATTGAAGTTTCGGCAAAAACTTTGATTGATTTCGATCAAAATCCACTAAATCGTGATAAAAGGTAATTTCTTGGTCTCGAACCCCGTGAAGTGAGGCTGGATTAGCCGACCGGGTTAGGTTCAATTTTTAGTGAATATATGATGACTAGATGCTAGATGATGGATTTGGATGATGAACTTGAATGATTGTGGTTGATTTAGGTTGAATATATAATTTCATAGTTATAGGACTGATCTATTGTTTTGGCCAAAACGAGGTCCGAAATGACCTCGTTTCAACTCGAGTCCTTTTAGGCTTAGATAATAAACTTCTCAAGCTTTGAAAAATAGGTGGTATGCCTCAATTGAGTGTCATTTGACCCCCAAAAACATCTCCAAAGATGAGCGATTCTGCTGTAGTTAAGTTGGATTTTCGGTTATGTTCTTGCTTCGAAATGAGACTTTATTATTTTTGTGTAGCCTCCTGTGATGATTTTTGGACAATCTTACCCCCACAAGTTTTGTTCCAAAGCGTCTTGTGCATGTTATGTAATATTTTTGTGATTTTTGGATGTGCTTAACTAGGTCAAATCTACTCGGATCCAAGCCTAGGTCAATATGCTCTATGTTGATTCTTGATTTTGTCATTTTTGTACAGATTTCTGTGTTAAGTTCTGGAGAAACTTTCCTTCTTGAAAGTTTCTTGTAATTGTGTACAAAACATCCTCTATTTTTTTCGGAATTTTTAGATGTGTTTAACTAGGTCAAAATTGTCTAGATCTGAACATAGGACAGGCTGCCCTACACTATTCCGAATTGTGATTTGGTAAAATTGAGTCCACAAATGAGCATGTTTGGTCTCAAATCCTACATGAAAGTTGGAATACATGCTATATATAATGCTTGCTTTGCAAAGTCTTGATGTTGGCAAATGAGTCAATTGCATGAATTAAGGTGAAAATGTGCTGCAGTAATACATAGCTTAAATATGCATCTCTATCTTGTCATTTTTTATGTGATTCATGTGATCACATTTAGGTTTCGAACTCTTAGCAATACATGTTCATAATTGCATGCTCTATATGTAGGATTTTTTTGTAGGATCTTTGTATGTCTTGATATGGCTGAAATCATGTCCGTTCTATGAAGTTAATGCTGAAACGAAATCTTGCTATATATGCATCTTACCATACTTGTTTAAGTCATTTAGAGATCAAGTTTTGTGATCATGCCTTCTTGACAATTAAACTGCATGTTATAAGGTTCGTGTAAATGTTTAGGTCATATCTTTTTAATATCATCTTGCATGTAAATTTGTGCCACAAAAGTGTCCATCACACTTAAGATTCCTAAGCATACTGTCAGGAATCTTGAATCATTTTAAAATGCCATTTAAATTGTATGACATTTTGCATGCCGACCTAGGATTAGATGATTATCCAAATTTTCCGTTGCATCCTATCCTAAGTCCTATGTGGTTTCTTCATGCCATTTGTGCATTATTTGAATGACTTTGAGGTTTTCTAATGCATGCTTGTGTTCTGTTTTTCTCAGTTACTCACACACGCAATCTTAGCGATCTCGATCTTAGAGCACTTAATTGACCTAGTTCGGACTTAAGCCCTTCTAGGAAGTTGTAAGCACACTTAGAGGTTTCCAATGCCACTAATTTCATACAAATTGCTCATTGTTTAGACCACTTTCCATTTTTTTAAATCTAGATTAGAATTTGGACATGAGATCAAATTCGAATCCCTGTTCTAACCCTTGCTTGGACGGAACTTTGACATTCTTGTTCAATTTTTTTTTTTTTTGTAAGGATTCTGCACTTGACCTCTCAACAAAACTTGCTTGCCAACATGTTAGCTATGTTGTGTGAAGATGTGGTGATTTTTAGACTTTTTTTGATAGGACAAATGTTGTGATATTAGCTAAATGTCCTGCTGTTTTGATAATTTTCTGACATGCTGTTGCTCGTTTTCTGATTTTTGTAAAATCATGTGTAGCTCATTTAGGAAAACTTTATTCATGAAAGTTAATCATTATTATGTCATGCATATTAGGGAATTTTTCCATAGCTAAATTGTCAATGGGCATTACCTAATTTTGTTGACTTCACATATTTGGTCTGAAATTTCCTGATGTGAATCTTCGGTTGTGATTGTTTAGTTATACCTTTTAGGTTAATTCATGCATGAAATTTGGCCATGTCATCTTCATGGAAGTTGTTCTAAATGCTTTAACCTTTGTTGTTAAGCAATTGGCTTTTCCAAGTTGCACATTAAAAAAAAAAAAAAAAAATACTTTGGTACATGTGATGTTTCTCAAAAACCATTCATTCAGAAATTCTTTTCCAAAGTTTGATTTTTATTTATTTATGGAAAAGTCATCGTTTGGACCATATTCAAAATGCTTGTGATGCTCATGAGTGCATTTATGCGAGCTCCGAGCTAGCCTTGGCAATTGAATGTGTTCCATAACTTAGATATTCCTTAATCCTAAATATTTTCAAATCTCTTTAAAATTCTATTTGACATTGTAAAAAGTTACGGTTTGAATTGTATTCAAAATGATTATTATGTTTGTGAGTGCATTTATGTGAGCCCTAGGCTAGCCTTGGCAATTTGTTGCCTTTCATAGCCGAGACATCACTTTGCCTCAAAAATTTTCGTGGATGATTTTGAAATATGTATTTGAAACATCACATGTACCCCCCATGCATACAATTAAGTCATACATTTAGAAGTGCCTGTGTTTGTGATTGGCGCATGCCCTTAGTAATAAGTGACCCACTGATGGTTCACTTTCTTACTTGATTAGTTGGGAAACAATGTCCAAAAGACTTGCATGCATGTTTAATTCCTGCAATGCATGTGACTTTTAGACGTATGATAGGATCGATGCATGATATCCAGAGAAAACCCTAGGATCACATAGATCACTTGGTTAGGAAACTTATAAGTGTTATTGGCCATGTGAGAACACAATTGGTCAATAATGGTTGTAAGTCATAAAATGAATTAGGTAGGTGTCTTAGAGGGACCTGTGCATAAATTACAAAGGCCAACCCGAAACCCAAATCTAATTTATGAAATTGAATTCCTTTTGAGAATTCACCTCGGCTTGATGTCATCTTTTCGATTGTTTTGATGTGTATGCTTGTTTCTTTCCATTGTATGTACCTAGTTATATAGTTCTTAGACTAGGCTTGATTAGGATCATGAAGATGGAGAAGACATGAAGATGATGGATGTTGATGTCCATTCCGACCATAATCTTGCATTATTCATTTCCCCAACATATGTCCCGGGTTCCTTTTGTTGTATAAAGCCCGACGAGTTGCGGGTCCTCTTTTCCTCTTATCTTTTTTCAATTGTGTTTCTCTTTTATATTTTCTAGGATTGCATGATAGGTTTATAGTTTTCCTTGATTGTTTACCTATTGCTTCGCAATTTTCAATTTAATTATGTGTTTCTTTTTATTTTCTTTAGAAATAGATTAGCATGAAAACGACCAACCATGCATGATCACCTAATTTAGAACTAACGATCCCGAAAATGTAGAAAGAAATGCATGGACATGTTAGATAAACATAACATATTGTTTAGGTACCGAAAGGAACTAATAGAAATATTGGCGTAACCCAAATCCCGAACCTAGATATTTAGTTGCGTAGGAATCAAGGGAACACTTCCGACCCTCAATTGGGTTTTCTAGCCGACCATCGAAATAAGGCTAGTGGCGACTCCTGTTTTCTTTCTAAGTTGTTTTAAAACAACTAGAATGTAATAATAAACCCGTCATGAAGGGTACGAGTTTTGATGAAACTCACCATGGTTTAGCATACTCGATGTGGGAGTATCCTAAAGGATGAAGTGATGCCATTTTTATGGGTGAAGCATACTATCAAAAGGGCTACCATGGTAAAGGTACCCTTAAATCCAATATCCACACCCGACCTCTTCTCCCAAGGTGTGTCGCTCGTGTGGGGTATGGATCGTGACACTCGGTTGTCAAGCGGGATACGAGCTTGGGCGAGCTCTCAATCTCGTGGAGGGAACTCAAGGGAGGCTTGATCCGAAAGGTGAGGTGATGACATCTTTTGGAATGTGAGCCGTGAGGGAACTCTCGTGATCAAGTAACCCTAGACTTGACCTTTCCCCTTTCTCTCCTCATGATGGAGTATTGAGGGCAGCGAAATCAGGTCGCGACAATACAAAAAAAAAAATCCCTTTAAAGAAAGGAAAAATACATGAAAGATTCCCAAATAAGAATCCTAAGAATTAGACAGGATCATTGAGAGATGCTTGTTATCATGAACTAAGCGTTCCACATCGATCAAGGCTTTATCTTCATGCTCCTTAATATGAGCTTATGGGACTCGTGGAGGCTCGGGAATATTGGCAACTCTACTTCGAGCTCAGGTTCCACTTGGTGGTATATATAGTCGATAGTCACATGATGGGTCCCCATTTTTCCCTAGGTCGAACTCGTTAATTGCGACTACAAGACATGAGGATTAGGCGCGCCTTATCCCAATAACGTCTTGGATCGCGGCTTTAACATGACCAATTTGGTCTTCCGTGATGACTTCATTGTGATAATCAATACATTATAACCCAAGCTTGAGGATTAGCGGGATCATTTGAAGTGCGAGATGTTTGCAGAGCACCCTTCAAGGGTGATATGACGTTAGATCGATTAATCCCGCGAGGGGGAGTAGGTCGTCAACTTCACTAATAAGGCGCATCTCAGGATTCCCAAGCCATCGAACATGCCATTGGATTAAGCTCAAAGTGAAACTTTTGAGGAAACGGAAACCTATAGAGAAAGGACAAGATGGGAAGAATTTGTTCTTCTCATGAAACATGAGAATTGGACGATAATTCTTTGTAACAATGATGATTCTTAGACGAGGAGCAAACTCTTTGATGTGAGAGATGAACCAAATTTGGAGAAGACCTAGCAAGGCTTTAAGAGTTCCTCACCCATTTGCTTTGAATCAATTGAGGGACACAAAGGTTTCGGCAAGAATCATATGTGTAAAATACTTGGTTAACAATGTGAGTAACCAAAGGATCCATCATTTTTTGAGTATAAGGGAATACGACAATGCCAAAGAATATGAAAAGAAAGACACGAGGAATTTGATTCTCGGATTTAGGTCTAAGACTAAGTAGATGTTGCTCAAGGAATATATAAGGCATGGAATTCAAATTTCCCTTAAGAAGGGCTCTAATTTTATTGGAGGGAATATTGAGGAATTGACTCAAGAGAGAGATCGAATTTTGACCAATAGGAGGAGTGGTGAAACCTAGGGAAGCCTTACCTAACCCAATGGCTATCTCAAACTCCTCAATTATAGGGTGTTAACTCATATTGGTTAAACATGAAGCTGGAGGTCACGGGATTCCAAAAATGGACCAATGCCTTCATTATCGCAATTTAGGGCTTGACCTTCAATAAGGTTGGGAGAAAGCCTATGCGCTTCTCCATGTAACCTTGATGCTTCGGGTCAAGATTATCCCATATGGTCTTTAGACTCCTCAGCATGGGGTCACGTCGATCTCGAGCTTGTCCATCTAAGCCTAAACCTAAAGGGGCATTCATGATTAAAGATTTATTGTTATTGGAATATAAAGCACATAATTAAAATTCGGAAACTAAAAAAGATAACGATGGTAAAATGGGAGACATCTTACCAACCAAACATATGGCAAGCACAAATCACTTATCGAATGAGGACTTGTTTCGCGCCTAAGGTGAGGATGCTAAAGGCTCGAGATCCCCATCTCCAAGGATAAAAGTAGTTTACAAACCGCTACTACCCTCGGTTGGTGCTACTTTTATCAATTAGGATGAACGGATTATGGAAGCATGATTACCACAAGCGTTCACTCGTGGATTCCACCCATAAACCCTCATAAAGTTGTAAATTGGGCAATCAGGTTTTTAGATTGCGGTTATGTGTGCGATGCAGTGCAAAAGCTCATAAACATGCATTTAAAATTAAACATCCGGCTCTTCAACATAACTCCACATACATTCATACATCCTTACTCCACCTACAAGATAACGGGCTTACAAGCATGCCACCCTTTATAACTCCCCTTATAAGACCATTTAACGCTTAGTTAGTGACTTACCTCATTTTTTACGTGACTTTGACATACAGGAAATCCTACATAAGACACATTTGTTAACACGATAACCATTTTTAATGGCTTCAAGTCCAACTAATCTAGTAACCGGTCCCCGGCGGAGTCGCCAAGCCTGTCATGACTCGATCTCTTCATCACCCACCATCAAGTAAAGGAAGGGGAGAAAGGTCAGATTTAGACGCACTTGATCACGAGAGCTCCCTCACAGTTCTCATCCACAAAGGCGTCATCACTTTGCCTACCGGGCGAACCTCTTGTGGGTTCACTTGATCGTAATAGTGAGCTCTCCCAAGCTCATACCCCGCATGATAGCAAAAGGTATCATGACCATACCCTGACATTGGGCACATCTTAATCGATGGTTTTAAGGTCAAAAGGAAACCGAACGTAAAGGTGAATTTAAGGGCATTTTTACAATCAAGATAGCCCTCTTAAGATGTACATCCACCAAAGATAGCATCACTTCATCTTTACCGGCTTCACCATCTTGAGTATGTTAAATCATAATCGTGAACCTTTTCCTAAGGTTCATACCCCTCATGATGGGTTTTTTAAACGATCTAATTATTTTAGACAACATAGAAATAAGATGAAAGTCGCCACTAGCATTGTTTTTAAGGTTCGGCTAGAGAACCCAATTGAGGGTCGGAGTAGTCTCTCGATTCCTACACAACTAGATATCTAGGGTCAAGGACTTGGGTTATGTTAATATTTCTATTAGCGCCTTTTTGATACCTAACAGTGTGCTGTGTTACCTAAGATATCCATGTATTTATTTTTTACTTTTTCGGGATAGTGTGGATAGTCGCATTTACTTGCCATCCATTTCTAAGAAAGACAAAAGAAAGTACTCGATTGAATTGAAAATAAAAACGATAAGTAAACAACCAAGGAAAGCGGTAAATCTATCATGCAATCTTAATAAAGGTAAAAAAGAAGAAAAAAAATGAAAGAAAAAGAAAGAAAGGAACCCGCAACTCATTGGGTTTTCATACAAATCAAGAAAACCAAAGATATATGTTAGGGATGAATTGTACAAAATTATGATTGGAATGGACATCGACCATTCACTGTCTTTGTGTCCTCTCCATCTTCGAGATCATAATCTAAACCTAATCTAAGAACTATAACTAGGTACATACTTGTTGGAGAAATCTTTCCAGAATATTTTGAAGCTGACAAAACGTTTCTATTAGTCTAAGTCTGGATGTTCGGAGACCGACAGTTTAAAGTCCGAAGACTTTGTATTCTCGAGACTCAAGACCCAAGACTCAAGACTCAAGACTCAAGACTCAAGACTTAAGACTCAAGACTCAAGACTCAAGTCTATTCTCACGATAGTCTTTCTAATCCAAGTGACGAAGGAAATCCAAAGCCGAGGTATATGGTTGAGGATTCGATCCTATCCTCCGGAATAGATTCTTTGGTTGGATAATCATTTCGGATTCTTTAATTCTTATCTAAGATCGATTGAAGATCCGATGGTCGACGAAATAATCTTGGAATGTTCTATTCTTGGAAACCAAGATCCCGATTGTGTGGGCGAACAGATTGATGGGCTATCATCGATTCCTTAAATAGCTCGGATGATCTTCTTGATTGATTCCGTCCAACGGGTAGATTGGAGGAATTCCTTTGGTAAGTGCCAACGTCTATGATGGCATAAATGAGTATAAAAGGAAGACGTTCTAGTTGTTTTAAGTGTGTGATCGATAGAAAAATTCCAGAGTCTGAAGAACCTTGATTGTTAGTCGAGACAGTTCGAACGAAATTGTATACACAGAGAGTGTTTGTACTTGGTGATACCTTGAGTGAGTGTGGTAGATCATCTACACCGAGAAATCAAGGAAGATCAACACCGTAACATCTCTTTGTTCATAGTGGAATCCAGCCAATTGGTGTCGGTGCGAAAGAGTGGACGTAGGCTTGAATCAAGCCGAACCACTATAAACCGAGTGTTCAATTCTCTCTTTCCCTTACTCGGTCTCACGATTGATTTTTAATTATTGCAAATTCTTCAACTGTCTAAAGTATTGTGCAATCTTCAAGAAAATTCTTTGTATACCTATTCACCCCCTCTAGGTACTCATACTAGCAATATCAATTGGTATCGAGCTCGTGTTCTTACTTTGTTTGAAGTGTTTTACTTGAGTAAAAGATCCATGGCTAGTATGCTAGCACCGGGGGCGATGGAAGGGCAAAGCAATACCAGACCTCCCTACTTCGATGGAAAGGATTACAACATCTAGAAGAACAAGATGAAAGCTTTCCTACGATCAAAGGATCCTCTGGAATGGGACGTTGTGGAAAGAGGAATCACCTCGCTGCTGCATCAATCTCTAAAAGAGGGAAAGACACTATTGAAACCAGTGGAATGGCTCAGGAAGAAATAAACAAGAGACAAGCACTCGATGCAAAAGCAATTTACTCTTTATATTGTGCTTTATCTCCAACTCGAATATAACAGAATATCTTCTTGTGTTACAGCAAAAGAAGTATGGGATAGATTACACATCACCTATGAAGGGACGGTCAGTGAAGGAGACCAGAATTAACATTCTCCTCGGTTAATATGAGGCCTTCAAAATGAAACCAGGAGAATCTATAACGACATGTTTAGTCGTTTTACAGATATTGTCAATGGTCTTGAGAACCAAGGACAAAAATTTCGATCCCATGAAGGTGAACAAGCTTCGCGTGGACTCTCCAAGGATTGGAATCATATAAAGACTTCAATAAGAGAGACGCAAAGAATCATGCCATTATCTCGTAGACGAGCTGATTGGAACTCTTCAGGTCTTACGAAGTGGAACGAATTAATGAAGACGAAGATCCAAGAGGTAAGAAATCTATTGCACTAAAATCAAATGATGATTCTGATGATGCAGATTCTGAAGATGATATGGATGATGAGGAGCTCGCCCTCATGATAAGAAGATTCAGAAAACCTGAATAGAAAAGCGAAGGTTCATCCCAAAGAAACAAAGTTTTCAGAGACAGCAGACCAAGTCTGTTGATGATGAGGAACCAAACAAAGATGTAGTTTGCTTCGAATGTAAAAAGAAGGGACACATCGACCCAACTGTCCTCTTCGAAAAAGAAAAGAGGAAAAGCTGAGAAGTCTCGAAAAGCTCTTAAAGCCGAAACCGGAGCGATACGAGTGTGAAGAGAGTGATGAGGAATATGCCAACTTGTGTCTGATGGCGCAATCAGACTCAGACTCTGGATCAGACTCAGATAGTGAATTTGAGGTAAGTGATTATAAAATCCCTATCAAAGTCTCTAAATACATTGATGAATTATGCTTTAGTCTTAAGACTTCTCTCAAAAAAATTTCCGAACTTAAAAAGGAAAACTCAATTTTAAAACAAAAGGAAAACATTTTTGAAGAAAAAGTGAAAAGTTTAAACTTGAATGTTTCTACTCTTAAAGAGAATGAAGAAAAACTTTCAAAAGAAAATGCTTTCTTAAAAACTGATGTTTCAAATATTTCAAAGAAATTTTCAATAGGGTCGGAAAAACTTGAAAAAGTTCTTTCAGTCCAAAGACCTTACTTCAATAAGTCGGGTCTAGGTATGACAGCTGAAACAATCCCTTTGATTGATTTTCCGAAAGTAAAAGAAAGAATTAAGAAAAGACCGTCGAGAGAGGCTTACAAAAATCATTTCGAGAAAGTTTTTGTAAAGTCTGTAGGTCGAAATGCTTTAAGGTGTTCAAAGTGTAACAAACAGATCATTTTGAAAAAGAGTGTCCTATGGTTTGGAAGCATGTTAAGAGAGTATGGCCTAATAATGCTCATCCTACTAACACCAAAGGACCCACGAAAATTTGGGTACCAAAGAAAGCTTGAGACTCTCTTTTTGAATGCGGGTCTCTCAAAAAAGAAGGTAAAGTGGTATCTTGACAGCGGATGCTCAAGACACATGACAGAGACTCAAATTGTTTCATAAAGCTTATTCAAGTAAATGGTGGAAAAGTTTCATTCGGAGGAAATAGCAAAGGAAGTATTGTGGGATTCGGAACTGTGAAAATTGGAAATCTCACAATAAGCAATGTCTCTCTAGTGGAAGGACTCAATTACAATCTTCTCAGCATTAGCCAATTGTGTGATACCGGTTTCAAGATTTCCTTTCAAGAAGGCATATGTTCTGGAATTAGTAAAGATTCGACTCGAGTCTTTCATGGGTCGAAGGCATGGAAACATCTACCTCCTTGATGTAAAGCCAAATGAAGAACAATGCTTAATCTCAATTCAAGATGAAGCAGTTCTATGGCACAGAAAACTTGGCCATATCAACAAGAAGCAATTAGCCAAAATCTCATCAAAGAAGCTTGTTCGAGGTCTACCTAAATTGCCATACCAAAAGTCTGACTTATGCACTCCATGCATTCTGGGAAAGCAGGTAAGAAATTCATTTAAGCAAATAAATCATGTATCTACTAATCATGTACTACAGGTTGCTTCATATGGATCTCTTCGACCAACAAGAACCCGAGCATTGGAGGTAAGAAATATTGTCTAGTAATTGTAGACGATTACTCTCGCTTTACCTGGTATATTTTCTTGCAAGTAAGTCGAAACCTTTTCGTACTTTGAGAAGTTTGCTAAAAAGGTTCAAAATGAAAAAGGATGTGCTATTTCAAGTATAAGAACAGATCATGGAAGTGAATTTGAAAATCAAGATTTTACGAAATTCTGTGATAAATTTGGTTTTAATCACATGTTTACCTCTCCGTTTACTCCAGAGCAAAATGGAGTTGTGGAAAGAAAGAATAGATCTCTTCAAGAAATGGCTAGAACACTTTTAATTGAAAGTAAAATTTCTTCACGATTTTGGGCTGAAGTCAAGTTTCAACCGCATGCTATATCATAAATAGAGTCTTCCTAAGACCTATTCTTGAAAAAACCCCTATGAATTGTTCAAAGGTAAGAAGCCTATTGTTTCATACTTTCATGTATTTGGTTGCAAATGCTTTATTTTGAAAAATGCAAATGATCGAGTTGGTAAGTTTGAAGAAAGATCGATGAAGGCATCTTCCTTGGATATTCTACATCAAGCAAAGCCTACAGAGTCTATAACAAGAAGAGCCGGACGGTGGAGGAGTCAATGAATGTCAAATTTCAAGACTCTACGCAAGATGAACCGTCGGCCTCGCATGAAGAGTCCGAACCTCGCTCCGACCTTCCAAAGCATTCAACTCAAAAAGTATCTCGACTGAAGACCAGCGTCAAGATATTCATGAAGATTCAAATAAAGAAAGAGATCATCATCCAGAAAATCAATCAAGAATCGGAAACACAAATCCAAATCATCCTAAAGATCTCATTATCGGCGAAATTAATGAAGGAATTCGCACCAGATCCAAAAGACATGAAGAGTCTAGTGCTTGTTGCTCTCATCTCTGAAATTGAACCAAAAAGCATAGAAGAAGCTTTATCGATGAAAGCTGGATCGAAGCTATGCAAGAAGAGCTCGTGACAGTTCAACATTAACGATGTCCGGGAATTGACATCTAAACCAAAAGGTAAAACCGTTATTGGAGCCAAGTGGGTGTTCGAAACAAGATGAACGAAAAGGAAAAGTCGTACGAGAATAAAGCAAGACTCATGGCCAAGGGATACACGCAAGAAGAAGGAATAGACTATGATGAGACTTACGCTCCCGTAGCAAGGTTAGAAGCTATTCGTCTATTACTTGCGTTTGCTTGTTACAAAAATTTCAGGTTATTCCAAATGGACGTCAAAAGTGCTTTCCTAAATGGATTTATCCAAGAGGAAGTTTATGTGGAACAACCGCCTGGATTTGAAGACCCAAAGAAGCCGGACTCGCCTTCGGGCCGAAAAGGCTCGTATGGTCTAAAGCAAGCACCTCGAGCTTGGTACGACGTACTAAGTAAGTTTTTATTACGTAACGGATTTGTCAAAGGTAAAGTAGATACTACTCTGTTCATCAAAAAGGAAAACAAAAGTTTCTTACTCGTTCAAATATATGTTGATGACATTATTTTTGGATCCTCTAATGAAAGTCTTTGCAAGAAATTTTCTAAGTCTATGCGGGATGAGTTTGAAATGAGTATGATGAGAGAGTTAACATTCTTTCTTGGACTCCAAGTAAATCAAATGAAGGAAGGAACTTTCATCCATCAAGAAAAATATACGAATGATCTTGTCAAAAGGTTTGGATTGGAAAAGTGCAAAAAGACCGACATACCAATGTCATGTTCTCGGAAGATAGACAAGGATGAAGAAGGGAAGAAAGTAGATCAAAAGTCAGACAGAGCATGATCGGTTCACTTTTTATCTTACCACTTCTAGACCTGATATTTTGTTGAGTGTTTGCATCTCGTGCTAGGTTTCAATCGATCCTAGAGAATCACATCTCATTGCCGTGAAACGTATTATCAAATACGTTGCTTCATCTTCAAGCATCGGTCTTTGGTATCCAAAGAGGGGAGACTTTAATCTTCTAGGATACTCGGATGCAGATCTGGCCGGTTGCGGAGTCGATAGAAAGAGCACTTCCGGAACTTGTCAATCAAGCTGGAAACAGGACGTCTTGGTTCACAAGGAAGCAAAGCACCGTAGCTCTCTCAACGACGAAGCAGAGTATGTAGCTCTTGGAAGCTGCTGTTCGCAAATTCTATGGATAAAACAACAGCTACAAGACTTTGGCATTGAAGACTCATGCACGAAATCGATGTGACAACACCGGTGCGATCAATCTCACCAAAAATCCAATCCTTCATTCAAGAGCAAAGCATATTGAGATTCGACATCACTTCATTAGAGATCATATTCAAAATGGAGAAATCTCGATTCAATTTGTTGATTCGAAGAGTCAACTAGCGGATATATTCACAAAGCCTTTGGAGAAAAATCAATTCGACTTTATCCGCTCAAGACTCAACATTTTGAAGCTTGAAGAAGTTAAAGTCTAGAGACTCACCAACTCTAAGACTCGATCTCTTAGACTTTAAATCCCGAGACTCAATCATTCATGGCTAAAGACTCGTAAGTTGCTATTTTAACTAAAAGGTACGAATTCTTGTTTATCTTATCTCGAAAAGGTACGTTCTTTCATTCGAGATATAATTCGTGTGAAATTTGAAAACTTGTCTTTTTAAGGAATTAATTTTGGCGTTATTGATTTTGAAAAGAAGTGTTCGTACACTTTCCTTCTACCGATTAAACTTCTCTTTTCAAATCCGAGATATATATATATATATATATATATATATATACGCTTATTCTTCGCCCAATTTTCAAAACCCTAAAAGGCACTCTCCTCCCGATCTTTCTACTTCTTGTTCATCGTCGAGAAAGTGGTCATTTTCTTGGGAAAAGCAAGTGAAGGAATCTTCCAATAGACAAAGAAAGATGTCGTCTTCGAGGAAATCATCAAGAATCGCAAGCGGGGACCACAAAGAATGGAGAAGGGACCGACTCACTTCGATCTTACGAGGAAGAAGACTTATCAAGTCAGCTACAAAGTCCGATTCGCTCTCCTCCACGTCATTCATCGTCTCCCGCCCCACAAGGTGCAAGTCAAAATCTGGAAGAAGAGATAATCGAGGATGCCGACCCACTTTTTGGATGCGAATAGAATTTCATTCGGTGTTCGAGACCAAGTCTACGTGGTAGATGTGAATATGTTGGCGGACATAGTTGGAGTTGAACGGGGATGCTATCTCCCAATCAAAGTCTCACCTGCTCGTACTACTCGGGATCTTGTCAAAGATAGGGACGTAGAGAAGAAAATTACCTATTCCAGGATGAATGCCATCAACATTGTGCTTCATAAGATTGTGATCAACTGTCTCGGATCAAGTCTACGTCAAAGACTTCGTGTCTCTTTCAAGCAAAGTTGATGTATGCGATCAACTCGGGATGGAAGTTTTCTCTCCGCACACTATTCTCTTCCATATGTACAGAGCAATGTCAAAAGACAAAGGACAATTGCCTTATCCCGTGTCCGGTGACCAAGATCTTCGACACATGAACATTGAACCGCCACATACTTTTTGTGTTCGACCGTGTGATAAGATGGTGGTAGGATTGAAAATGTTAATGAAGATGCGTCTCGCAAGAACTCTCCAAGGCAATGGAGAAATTCAAAGTGAAATCTCCAGTCCGATGCCGCTTCAAAAAGGAACGGAAAGGAGGCCATTGGTGCCCCATCGAAAAAGAAGAAAAGAACTCTCATCCTGGAGGACGAAGATGAAGATGAAGATGATGAAGATCCCACTATCCAAGCACGACAAGAACCAGACGTTACGTGTCTCAACCGATTTAACTTCAGCGAGAAAGCGTAGAAGAAGAAGAGCGAACGAGAGAAGAAGAAGAACAGAGAGAGAAGGAGAAAGAAGTTGAAGAAGAAGGAGAAGGAGAAAAAGAAAAGTCTGCGACAAATCTGAGAGAAGGGAAATCAAGAGCATGATCATCACTCTTCCCCTTTCGATGTCCTAGAGACAGGGGGAGTTAGCGAGCAAGAGAGGTCTACACCTCATGCTGCTGTCAGTGAAGATCTAAGACAATCTCCAGAAGACCCAGAAGAAGTTCAGGTCTCTCAATTGCCTGAAGAAGGTGATACGTCGATTCCAAATCTGCCAGACCATATAGAAGCGCCAACGTCTGCATTCACTTCATCGAGAAAGCTCATGCCGCACACGACGGACGATTCTGCAGATTTTCGTAGCATCATGAATATTCTTCTGGAAATGCGTAGCGATATATGTTACTGATCAGAAATCCAAGCTTTGAAGAACGCTGGACAAGCATCTTCGCCTCTCCGGAGGATAAATTCAAAGACCTCGCTCTGCAACTTCAAGCCAATGCCAAGGGAGAAGAGGTAGCTCATCTTCGAGAAGACCTAAAGAAGCTCGAAGGAGTAGTCCAGTCCATTGGGGATTTCCAGATCGTGCGCATTCCCAAGCAGACATGACTCCTTTCTCACCCTTTTCAATGCTGACAAAAATGGGGAGAACCAATTTGAACCAACATCTTTTAAAAACTTTGACTTTTGTGGTTATGTTTATTTTTGAGTATGACTTGAGAACTTGAACTTGGGTGTGAATTTGACTGAATTGGCTGTGGATTGTGATGCTTGACTGGTTGCATTTATTTCAAGTGTTGTTATATGGTGTTACTCATGAAAGACTAACCAATTTTCTGTGGATGCAGAATCTGGTTGTTTTATTAATCTTTATGAGTTAGCCATATTGCTTGAGAAATGTTTTGCGGTCAAAGTTGTTCAAATCTTCAAGAAAGTTTTGTCACCATCAAAAAGGGGGAGATTGTTGGAGAAATCTTTCCAGAATATTTTGAAGCCGACAAAATGTTTCAATCGAGTCCTAAGTCTGGATGTTCGGAGACCGACAGTTTAAAGTCTGAAGACTTTGTATTCTCGAGACTCAAGACCCAAGACTCAAGACTCAAGACTCAAGACTCAAGACTTAAGACTCAAGACTCAAGACTTAAGTCTATTCTCACCGATGTCTTTCTAATCTAGTGACGAAGGAAATCCAAAGCCGAGGTATATGGTTGAGGATTCGATCCTATCCTCTGGAATAGATTCTTTGGTTGGATAATCATTTCGGATTCTTTAATTCTTATCTAAGATCGATTGAAGATCCGATGGTCGACGAAATAATCTTGGAATGTTCTATTCTTGGAAACCAAGATTCTGATTGTGTGGGCGAACAGATTGATGGGCTATCATCGATTCCTTAAATAGCTCGGATGATCTTCTTGATTGATTCCGTCCAACGGGTAGATTAGAGGAATTCCTTTGGTAAGTGCCAATGGCTATGATGGCATAAAGGAGTATAAAAGGAAGACGTTCTAGTTGTTTTAAGTGTGTGATCGATAGAAAAATTCCAGTCTCGAAGAACCTTGATTGTTAGTCGAGACAGTTCGAACGAAATTGTATACACAGAGAGTGTTTGTACTTGGTGATACCTTGAGTGAGTGTGGTAGATCATCTACGCCGAGAAATCAAGGAAGATCAACACTGTAACATCTCTTTGTTCATAGTGGAATCCAGCCAATTGGCTGTCGGTGCGAAAAAGAGTGGACGTAGGCTTGAGTCAAGCCGAACCACTATAAACCGAGTGTTCAATTCTCTCTTTCCCTTACTCGTCTCACGATTGATTTTTAATTATTGCAAATTCTTCAACTATCTAAAGTATTGTGCAATCTTCAAGAAAATTCTTTGTATACCTATTCACCCCCCTCTAGGTACTCATACTAGCAATATCACATACAATGGAAAGAAATAATCATGCAAGTCAAAGTAATAAAAAACACGACATAGGGCCAAGATTAATCAATCAAGTGAAGCAAGGTTCAAAATCAACCAAATTTGGGCATCGGGGTCAGCCTTTGTAAATTATGCATAGGTCCCTCTAGACACCTATCTAATTCATTTTATGACTTACAATCATTATTGACCGTTTGTATTCTCACATGACCAAAAACGCTTGTAAATCCCTAAAAAGGCATTCTAAGTGACTTCCCAAAAGTTTTCCTCGTGTCATATATCGCACCTAACATACATCTAGAATTCACATGCATTGGCATGCATTAGGCCTTTTGACCTTATTTCTCAATCAATCAATCAAGTGAGTGAACCATCGGTGGGTCACTTATAACAAGAGCATGCGCCAATCATGAACACAAGCATTTCTAATGAATAACATGATTATTTACATGGGGTACATGTGATGTTTCAAAAAAGTGGATTTGAAATCATCGATAATGGAAAAGAAGGTTTTTGAGGAAAAGTAATGTCTCGACTATGGACAAGCTAGCCTAAAAATCTAGCTAAACAATCACAACAAAGAGCTTATAGCAGAAAGTTTTAGACCAAGCATAGCAAATCAACAAAATTGACTTACACCCATTGATGATCTAACTATAAAAAAAATTACCTAACATGCATAACATGATATGGAACAACTTTTGTAAAGAAACTTTCCCTAAAAGAGCTAAGTATGACTTTATAAAAATCTAAAAAGAGCAACAATGCATCAGGAAATTGCCAAATCAGTAGGACATCAAGTCATTGTAACCAAGATTTACCCTACCAAATGAAGTTTAAATATCATGAAATTTTACCACAACATTGTTAAAAGAGTAACAAACCAACTTTGTTAAGGGTCTGACTCAAGAATCCCTGCCAAAAATTGGTACAAAAATGACAAAAGTCTATCTAAGGCCCCGTTTGATTTGGCTTTGGGGGAATGTCCTTGGGGAAATGCAAAGGCCTTTAGTCTAAAGGGGTTTGATGAAATGCAAATATTGTTTGGTAAACTAAATTGAAAATATGCCTTGAGAAGCAACTTGGGAAAATGCTGTTTGGTAAACACATATATTTGGAAAGTCCTTTCATGTGCCAATTTTAAAATTTTGCTACTTTAATTTGTTTAAAATCAAAAACAAAAATCAATGACCTTAACTTTTATATATTTTTTCAAGTTGAGAATAATGTATAAGAGACATATTAATAAATTTTTAAATAAAAAATCACATCAAACTCAATTAAAAATAAAGTAATTTCATTACAATAAACATGACAACATATGTCCGAAATAAAGAAATAAGTTATCATTAAATATTACAAACGCCCTTAACTATTTATCAAGTTCATAGCTATTTCATCACGTAAACATGCCATGTCAGGGAATGCATTATCATTTGAAGCACTTGTCCCCTCATTTACAACATCATGGTTGACTGAATATCCATACTTGGGATCCAAATCTACCATTTCAAGATCTGTATCGATTCTACGGCTTTTTTTTATAAAATTGTGCAAAGCCATTGTAGCTATGACAATTTGCACTTGCTTTTCATAAGGATAACTTGGCATAATAGTTAAAATCTTCCACTTCATTTTTAATACGCCAAAGGCTTGTTCAATTTCTGAGCGAAGTGAGGAATGTGCATGGTTGAACACTTCTCGATGACCCAGGTGTAGGACCCGTCGAAATTGTGGTAAATGATATCTAACTTCTCCATATGGCCCCAAATAACCTGTGAGATTTGGATATCCAGCATCTACTTAATAATATTTTTACCTACACAAATATAATATAAATTTAGTTAACATATGCCACATAAATATATATATATATATATATATGGATGTACATAAACCATTAATTAACCAACCTAAAGATGGATGGGGAAATTGTGCATCGCGTCTTCCAATGGCATCATAGAAGACACGATTATCATGAGCTTGTCCCTCCCAACCGGCACAAATGTAAATAAATTTCATATTAAAATTACATACGGCCAACACATTTTGAGTAGTCTTTCATTTTCGACAATAAAGCGAATTTGATCATACGTCGGTACAACCGCTGGGATATGTGTACCATCCATAGCTCCAATGCATTCCTAAAACAAATAATGCAACTATTACATGATTTAAATTTAGTTTTTTGTTTTTATTGTACAATCGTAACTTACCTTAAAAGATGGATAAAATCATCGATCTTTCTTAATCTTCTCTGAACTTCCCAAAATTATTGATCAATTGGTTGGATCAAATCTTTTCCCATATTGAATACTTTATTTAAAACTAAACTAAAGTGCCTACTTATGGTTTCCATAGAGCGTTGAAAGCGCTCTTGTGCTACCCCGTTACCTATACCATGTCCCAACATATAAAGAAACATTGCAACCATTTCTACAACATTAATATTCTTAGATCCTTTAAGGCCATAACATGTTACTAAGTCACATGTTAAATTATGAAATACATCCCTATGCATTCTAAACATATTATAGCATCTTATTGGATTATTATCTTCGGCCATCAACTTTCTTATCAATGCATGACCTGTATATGATGAGGTCATAGAAGGTTGTTTGCAAAGGTACGTTGCTTGATAAGCAATTGAAGCATTAGCAATTGAAAGCAAATCCAAGAATTCATCTTCCTCTTGTTCACGATTTTCCTTTTCTTAAGAATCATCCATAATTGCCTAACGGAACAAAATATAGAGTTAGAATAAGAAAAACAATGAATAATCTTGACAATCCATTAAGAAAAACAATTGTATCAATTAACCTAGATATACAAAGTCAACCACATAAAGAGAACCCTAATTAGAAACAATTGCCTCGTTGAAGTCTCGCTACTCTTTTACGAGCCCGAGTTTGAATTGGTTCATCAATATTTTCACCCACATGACATTCCAAATTATCATCAGTAGATCTTACGGCATCATCAATATCGGGTTGTGTGGCATCAACATTCTCATCAACACATAAACCTTGTGCAGGATTCCAAGTGATTCCTCCAAAGAGCAACCGTATCCCCGAACATTCTATCTAGCAAAGGCACTTCAAGATCGGGAGGTATGCCTTTCGTCCTAAAACTTTAACCTTAGGATTGGCCTATTATAAAAGCATTTGAGTAAGTTATATATAATTGAAAATGAGAACTTAATCGAAAAGTAAAGGAACAAATGATAAACACCTGGATTTTACTCTCCCACCATTCATCACTCGCATCGATGGTTTTCTTCCTTGATCCCATCCTAATCCCGTTTCACTATAAACCAATGTCCTCCATCTTTTCCATTCTTCCTTAAGATTGTCTCACTTACTCTTCATTTGAGTTTTATCGTACTTTTTGCCCCTCAACTCCTTGAACTTATTAATTATGACAGTCCATCCATCTCTCTTGTTGGTTGCAAGACGATTGCCTTATCGATTTGTTCAACACACAACTTACAAAATGTTTCCACATCTTTGGCGGTTCAATATGCCTTTTCCTTTGTTGAACTCACCATCTTCCAACAATATGAGCATGAACAGATTTGAGAGACATATAATAAAGAAAAAATTCAGCAATTGAATTAAAGTCAAATCAATGTGAACTAGTAAAAAATTCAGCAATTGGATAACTTCAACCAACTTCATGAAAGCGCCACATAGGGGATAGAAGCCTCGAGGACAACCAAAGAAAAGGAGTTTTATGCCAATACAGTTAAAAACAACTAACAAAGAGTGTCTAAGATTTACCAAAATTCCCTCATGCGAGCTATGTTAGTACTAATCCCGTTCTGTTCATGTGTACATAATACCATGTTGAAGTCTCCCCCAATCACCGAAGGCACTCCCCATTTACATCTAACATCGAGAGCCAATCCCCAAAAGAACTCCTAGCACTACCCTCTCCCGAGGACCATACTCCACTATAAACACCCGTTCTTCCCCATTCTCTGCACCACCAAACAGGCACGAAAACACTAAATTGGTCCACTAAGCAATCTACTAAGTTGAATGAGTTCTCATTGCACATCACTATAATGCCACCACATGTTTGAAACACCGATAATTCTTCCAGGTTCAATTGATAAATGATGCTATTACATAAACCTTTTCTTCACTAAATAGCTTTCTCCCTAATAAGAAAGCAAACTGAGAAATGATCCAAAATAACACACATAAGAATTCACAAACCTATGAAACTTTGGTGACACCTAAACCGACACACATTAATAGCATCTACTTCTATTACAGGTGGCACAGGTGGGATTTCACCCATTGCAACTCAAGGTAAGTGAAGAAAAGGTTTCCTATGGAAAACCTTTGGGCCCCCAACACCTATTACTACTTCAGTGACAATATTGAATTGGAGAAGGGAAAATTAGATGATACGTCCATGTATCTCTTCCAGTAAAAGCTTATATAAATTAAATATATTCGAGATTAATAAAAAAAATATCGCAAACTACAAGCAATAAGACGCCTAAAAATCCTTAGGCTCCGGATAAGTAAATTTTTGTCATGAGCATACAGCCATCATCCAGCAATTGTTCTCCTACCAAAAGCCACATGGCATTACTGCTGCAATTATGTTCATCCACATGCTATGATAAACCCCCGTGAAAGAAAGAAGACGATCCATTTCAAACAAGAAAGAAATATAACAATCTTCTTATGCTACATAATTGCCAATGTAACAAGAGCTACTGGCCTCCATACCCGCTAAATCCCATATTGAAACTTAAGCAAGACTAAACCATCCGACAAGAAAACATTACAGCAAAAGCTACCTCAAAATCCATGTTGCGCCTCGACCTAATAACATGCTACGATCTCTCGCCAAATCAGAACATGCCACTCTAGCCATAAGATAATCAATTACCCAAACAAATTTCCACAAAAATCGCAACATGAATTGAGAACATCTCGACCTAGATAGAAGCGAGCGCGAGTGCGAGCGTGATAGGAGAGCTCGAGGGTAGCGAGCGTGAAGGAGTGACGCAAGGAAGAGAACTCAAACCCCTGCCAACCGTGAGGGAACGCTGCTTCAAGCACGAAAGGAGGAGTCGTCAAGGTATGAGAAAGGCGAGGGACTTCCACACATCCGAACGAACCGAGGAAATCTTACCTAGAGAGGCGAGTGAACATGAGGGTCGGACACAAAACAATCGTGAGGTAGAGAGAGGCGTGAGAGCGTAAAAAGAGTAATGCTGCGGCCCTCGCGAGTAATCTCGTGCAGAATCTTCAGCTACGACCGCGAAATCGGACAAACAAGCGATGGAATCGAAGCTTTCGAGCTTACATAACTGCCCTGCTACGAGCGTGACACGAATGCGAGAGCAGAATGGAGGGAGGTGATCTTCGAGGTTGGGATGGCTGATCTCGGATGGACACCGAGAGTAGCTCGCAAAGGAGATGGTGAGGGACGACGGAGAGAGGCGTGAGAGTGCGAGGAGGCGTGAGGCTACGAAAGCGTGAGGCTACAGTAAGGAAGAGGAGGCTTAGGGTTTTCTATTTAGAAAAGGGCAAAAATGGATTTTGGTTAATAAATGAGGACAAAATGGGCAACTAATATATTTTCATTAAATAAAGGAAGTTGCATTCCAAAAATGCTACTTCTCAAATGCACCTTTACCCCTTCATTCCCTAAAGGCCTTTGAAGCCTTTGGAGATGCAATTACATCTTCCCAAAGTCCTCAAAAAATTGAACCAAACACCACTTGCATTTGCCCAAACCCCTTTAGAGCCCCAAAGCCCCTTCCAAATGCTAAACCAAACGGGTACCGAATATGGGTAAAAAAGGGTTCTGAATTTAATTCTTAGTTTGAATTCTAATATCAATTAAGAAAAATGCAAAATGAGCCTAACCATGAGCAATTTGCATGAAATCAATAGCATTTGAAAGATCTTTGTGTGCTTTACGACTTCTTAAAAGGGCTCGGGTTCAATTGAAGTCAACTTGATGCTCTAAAGTTAAGGTTTGTGAAAGTGTGCGCATCAGTCATTAAGAACCAGAATGCAAACATACATTATTAAGCCTTAAAATCACTTACGCAATGCACAAGTGACATGAAAATCACACACAACTAAGAATTTGATGTGACAAGTGATTAGATTAAACATCTAACCCTAAGTCGGTATGTGAAAATGTCATACAAATTGATATCAATGCAACGTGATTTAAGACTATGGTGACATATTTGGGGATTTCTAAGTGCAACTAGCCTAATTGTGACGTAATTTTCACATACGAAATGGTATTCAATCATGATGAACCACATATGCACATGAATCTTGTAAGGCGTAGTTCAATAGGCAAGGAAGCATTAATATGAGATTTGGTCTCTAAAAAACTCAAATGAGCATGAGAATACATGCACATGACAAGGTGTCCATCCCACATTAAAATCAAAAAGCATGCTTAATTTTGGTCATTTAGAAAAGTACAAAAATCTAACAAAAAATTTGACAGATAGAATGAAGGATGACAAGTATTTTCTTTTAGGACCTCAAAACCTAATTGTGATCATACGAATTATGAAGAAAATGCCAAAACGGATGCATATTACTAAACATCCTAGTTGTAGCAGAACCTATATTTATTTACAAGTGCATTTGACATACCAAATGATAATGAAATCATGCAAATCATACACCAATGGGAAGCACACAACATGTATTTTAATCTTCATAAAAGTTGCTAAGGTCAAATAAGCTCATCTATATGCTCAATTTTGCTAAAATGTGTCTCAGAATAGTGCAAGGCTAACTAACCTATACTTAGATTTAAGTGATTTTGACCTAACAAAACTTGTCCAAAATTTCACGAAGACAACTTTGTCAAAGATCAAACATATAAATCAGCACAAAAATAGCAATGCTCTGTGGCGAACTAAGAATAGAACCTAAAACACACTAGAAAATATGCAGAATTGAACAAATTGCGAGGCATTTTCGGGGTCAAATGTCGACCGTTCAGGCCATGCAATCTATCAAATCGAAGGTCTCAGAACGTAATTTCTAGGTCTAGAAGGTTTCGAGTCGAAATAAGGTCATTTAATGCCTCGTTTTAGGCTAAATAGTAACCACATCTCAGAGATCCGAAAATTGCTGATTTGCACCAAAATCATATAATCAACCACAAATCATCTTCGATCTCTATTCAATCTCAACAAATCAATGATCAAACCTATCAACAATCTATCTAAGCATTTCATGGAGTCCTAAGTGTGAATCCTAGCCCCGGTTAGATATTCTAATCTCACTTCATCGGATTCGAGTCCGAGATCATTACTTTTATGATTTCTTCAACTTTCAACACGATCAGATGAATCAATCCTCGTTGGAGCTTGATCAAGCTTCGAAGATCATCATCAGACACCTATGGACTGCCAATGGACTAGTCGAACTAGCGGTTTAAATGGAAAACAGAACCAGTCCAAGCTTGGACCAACCTTCAAGTGTCGGATGAGGAATGGACTGCCATAGGAAATCTAATGATGGATCGGGTAGTCTTTGATGACAACAAGGCCGGAGACTCTCCCTGGGACTGATCGGTTCCTCCCTAAGTCATCGGCAACCACCAGGTTGAGCCAAAAATAGAACTGGTCTAGAAACTGGATTGGTCTTCACCGCCAGTGGAAGAGAGTGACGCCGAAGCTGATCTAGCTAGAGATCCACCTATCCCTAACCATAGTGAGGTGGACGACCTCTTTAATAACAGATTGACAGTGATCGATAGCACTAGGACCTTCCGGTGACCGTCGGTTTGAGCAATAAAAAGGACCGGTCCAAATTGGACCGGTTTACACCACCAAGAGAGCTCGGCCTGATCGGAATAGTTTTGATCAAGGTTGAACTGATCAGCAGCGTATAGTAGCTAGGACTGGAAGAGGTGGTCGTCGGGGGGCTGAATCGTTGACCGGTGGCTCGCTGACGGGAGGCAGACGACAGAAGACCGATTTGGTTCAACGTAGAGGGAAAAGAGAGGAGAAAGAGGCAGGAAAAAAACATAAGGAAGAGAGAAAGAGATCTATAGAGAGAGAGAGAGAGAGAGAGAGAGAGAGAGAGAGAGAGAGAGAGAGTTTTGTTACATAAATGAGCCCTCCTAATTTTGGAGGGAAAAATCCTATTTATACTACCACCAATTTGGCCTATCTCGACCGTCAATTCAATTCGACGGTTGAAATTTTAATCGAATGGCAAATCACAATTTTAAAGGTTTCATTATCATTAAGAGGTGTCGGGTAAATGATCGGATGGGTTCAATTTGCAAAAATTTGAGTTTAAAACGAGAATTGCGCTTAATGGCCTGATTAGGGATCAAATTGCAAATTCATGAAATCCAAGAGCCAATTTGCAAAATCATGAGAAATTGAGGGCATAAGAGTGAAATTGACACAGCGAGGATCTCAAAATTGGTCATCGGAGGCCTAGAATCGGCGGGCAAGGGGCCAAACCGGCCTACCCCACTAATGGCAAGTCGAGTCGATTAGACCAGTCCATCCGGTTCATGGTAGTTTGATCGATTTTTGACAGATTCTGGCCGATTCTTACTGGTTCACGCATTTGTGGCCCTTGGGGTTGTCACGACCCAATCTCGCTACCCTCAATCCCTCACCATCACAAGGAAAGAAAATGGGGAAAGGTCGGATTTAAGGGTACTTAATCGCGAGAGTTCCCTCACGACTCGTGTTCTAAAAGATGTTATCACCTTGCTTTTCAAATTAAGCCTTTCATGAGTTCCCTCCATGAGATCGTGAGCTCTCCCAAACTCATATCCCACGTGATAGCGGAGTGTCGTGATCCATACCCACGCAGGTGACACACCTCGGGAGAAGAGGTTGGGTGTGGATATTGGATTTAAGGGTATCTTTACCATGATAGCCTTCTCGACAGTACACCTCGCCTATAAGGATGGCATCACTTCATCCTTTGGGGTACTCCCATATCGAGTATGCTAAACCATGGTGAGTTTCATCAAAACTTGTATCCCGTGCGACGAGTTTATTTATACAGTCTAGTTGTTTATGACAACCTAAAAATAAGATGGAAGTCGCCATTAACCTCGTTTTGGGAGTTGGCTAGAAAACCCAATGGAGGGTCGGAAGTGTTCGTTCAATTCCTACATAACCAAATTTTTAGGTTCGGGGACTTGGGTTACGCTAATATTTCTATGAGCACTCTTTCGATACCTAAATAGTATGTTGTGTTTACCTAACGTGTCCATGCATTTCTTCTTACATTTTTGGAATCGTTAGTCATAAACTAAGCGATCATGCGTGTTGGTCAATTTCATACTATTCTATTTCTAAAAAAAAAAAAAAAAGAAGAAAAAGCAATCAATGGAATTGAAATTACGTGATCATAAGTAAACAATCAAGGAAAGCAGTAAATCTATTATGCAATCCTAGAAAATATAAAAGAGAAACATAATTAGAAAAGATAAGAGAAAAAGAGAAAACTCGCAACTTGTCAGGCTTTATACAATAAATGAAACTCAAGACATATGTCGGGGAAATGAATAGTACATGCTAATGCTTAGAATGAACATCAACCTCCATTGTCTTCGCGTTTTCTCTATCTTTGGGGTCCTAATCTAAATCTAATATAGAAAATTATAACTAGGTACATACAATGGAAAAAAAAAAAAAAACAAGCATACACATTAAAACAATCAAAAACAAGACATCATGTCAAGATCAATCATTTAAAGAAAATTCAATGCGAAAATAAGATTTTGGGGCCTCGGGGTCGACCTTTGTCTTTCATGCAAGGGTCTCACTAAGACACCTACCCAATCCATTTTTGTGACTTATAGCTACTATTAACCAATTGTGTTCTCGCATGGCCAATAACGCTTATAAGTCTCCTAACTAAACGATCTATGTGATCCCAAGGTTTTCCCTTGATATCATGCATCAACCCTATCATATATCTAAAAGTCACATGCATTGCAAGAATTAAAATGCATGCATGTCTTTTGGACCTTGTTTCTCAACCAATCAAATAGATGAGTGAGCCATCGACAAATCACTTATTACCAAAGTCATGTGCCAATCACATACACATGTGTCTAATGAATGGCGTGATTATATGTATGAGGGGTGTTGACACCTAAATTTTACCATTTTATTTAGGACTTAATCGCATACAAAATTAGGATTAGTTGCTAGAAAAAAAAGAAAAGAAAAGAAGAAGAAGTAAAGAGTAAAGTAAATAACTTTCATTAAAATGCATGGTGTATGCTTTCATTAAAATCCATTACGCATAGACATTAGAAGCATTTACACAACTATCACTCATTGTTAAAATTTTCAAAAAGAAAGAAAGAAAAAAAAAAGCGGAATGGATTTGGTTCGGTCCTTCTCTTTCTCCTCTCCTCTTTATGTCTTTTCCTTTGGGCCAAAACCGGCTTCATTTCCTTTTCACTAAGCCCAGCCTGCATGCTAGTCTTCTTCCTCCTCATGCTGGTCACACTTTGCAAAACAGAAGGGTACTGGTCAGAGAGAGGACAGAGTGAGTGTCGCATGAGATGTTTGGTAGGGGGCAGGCCGGCAGCAGTAGCTGGCACGACATGATGCCATTCGCACCAGTGCTTAAAAGTGTGAGTGGTTTCGTTTTGGGGGGCTCGAGAGGGAGACCGAGAGAGACACGAGCAAGAGAGCTGTTCAAGAGAGAGAAAGGGGAGCCTTGGCCACGCATGAACTCTGTCCGACGATCTCCTCTAGTCGACGTCCTCAAGCCAAACTGGTAAGCCCCTTTATTTCCCCTTTTTGGACCTTGTTTCGGGCACGCCGGGTTAGATCTCACATCGTCCAGCTCATGCGAGCTCTGACCCCACCGGTTCCCTATTGAGTTGCTGTGTGTTTTGGTTTCCTTGTCAAGAGTCCCAGTCTAGATTTGAGTCTTAGTCGAGCCGGAATCTCTCGTTCCTCTAGCGTATTGCACTTGTTCGATAGAATGCCACAATGAGATCTAGTCTCCATAGCTTCGTCTTTGGCTAAATTTGAGTTGTCCGGGCGCGTCGCGCTCTATTATAATGTTCTAGTGGTGTTGGGTGACCCTGGGCGTCGGCCATGTGGTCGTTCGCTACATTCCCATCATCGTTGTTGTTTGTTTGGTGTTTGGCCGAGGAGGGTATGCTCGGCCGACGGTAGGGAGGGAGGTCGATAAGTGGCGATCGGAGTGGACAGCCGCTGGAGGGTGGCTTGACGGCGGCCCTTAGGCACCTGTGAGGGTTTGTTGTGGTGGTGGAGCTGGTTCGGGTGTGGCTATTATTTGGGTGAGCTGCAGGCAAGAAGAAGACCATGAGAAGAAAAATAGAAAATAAATAAAAAACAAAAGAAAAGGCAAAAAAAAAAAAAAAGAGTGTAGAAAGGAGTAAAAAAAGAGAGTAAAGAAAGTTTCAAGGAGGAGGAATAGCAGAGAAGAGAGTGTAGTAGAAGAAGACGAAATAGGGAAGAAGACAAAAGGGGTGGAGAAAAAAGAAAGAAAAACATTAAATTAAAAAAAATGATGAAATAAAACCTAAAAAAAATTTAGAAGAAATGTCTTTTTTATCTGACTAGGTTGGATCCGAGGTTTGGGCTGTGTTAGTGGGTTGGATTTGGTTTATCCGATCCGAACCCGCTCCCTCGAATATTATAATATTAATTTTTAAAAAAAAATGAAAAAAAATTCAAAAATTCAAAAAATTCAAAAATTCAAAAAACTAAGAAAACATTAAAAAAATAGAATTTTTAAAAAAAATTATAAAATTGCAAAATTCATTTTTTTAGGAAAATTCGAAAATTCATTTTTTAAAAATAGAAAAAAAAATTCCAAAAAAATTTTAAATTTCCTCGAAAAGGTTAAAATTAATCTTTGGAGTAATTTTCTCCTAAAAATAGGAAGCTTTTCAATTTGCAATTATGCCCAAGTTTGACTAGGCCTTTAGGGCTTCACCTTAGGGTTTTAATTGTTCTTAAAGACGAATACCCTTGATTGTGCAATTTTTATATATTGAATTTGGCTTCCCTTTAGTCTAGTTAGGATTAGCATTTATCTTTTCTTCGATATTAAATTTTTCTCTTTCATGCAATTTATTTAATCGCTTTTCCTTAGCTATTAATTGTTATTTTAATGATTGTGCATCCATATGATCATTTTACATGTTAGTGGATATGCATAAAATCAATCCAGATTGCCTCGACAAAAACATCTTTTTATAAAATGAACAAGATTAGGTACCGAAAGGGCACTAATTGGTTAATTAGTGTAATCAAGTCTCCAATCTTAGATTCTATGGTTGCGTAGGAAATGAGGTACACTCACATGCCTCACTTGGTTTCTAGCTGATTCCAATAAGCTAGTGACAACTCCTTATTGTGAAATTTTTAAGAACACCTTAATGTTGTGCGAGGTATGAGCTTGGGAAAGCCCGTGCTTAATCATGGGCCTTAGGTCCGTCCTTTAGGCAATATCCCTTAAACTTATTCCCTTCCTCGAGGGGTAGGTCGCAACAAGGGGTACCTATGATGTTTCAAAGACATATTTCAAAATCATCCACAAAGTATATATATTTTGAGACAAAGTGATGTCTCGTCTATGAAAGGCATTCAATTGCCAAGGTTAGCTCAAGACTCACATAAATGTACTCACAAATGTCGCACGTATTTTGAATACAATTCAAACCGTGACTTTCACTATATCAAATCAGGATTTAAAAGAAAAAAAAAAAGAGGTTTGAAAATATTTAGGATTAAGGAATATCTAGGTTATGGAACACATTCAATTGCTAAGGCTAGTTCAGGGCTCGCATAAATGCACTCACAAGTGTCGCAGGCATTTTGAATATGGTCCAAATTACGATTTTTCCTTAAGCCAAATCGAGCTTTGGAAAAGAATTTCTTAGAAATTGTTTTTGGGAAACATCACATGTACCAAAGTATTTTTGAAAGATGCAATTTGAAAATGACAATTGTTTAACAACAAAGATCAAAGCATTTAGAACAGCTTTCCTGAAGATGGCATGACCTAATTTCATGCACAAACTAACCTAAAAACTATAACTAAAAAGTCACAATCATGTTCATATCAGGAAAATTTCTGACCAAGCAGGATGTTGCAGCAAAATTGAATAATTTCCATCAACAATCTAGTTATGAACAAATTCACTACATGTAGGACATAATAACGAACAACTTTCATGGAGAAAGTTTTCCTAAACGAGCTACACATGATTTTACAAAAATCAGACAACAAACATTAGTATGTCAGAAAGTTGTCAAAACAGCAGGATACTTAATCAATATTACAAGTATTTGTCTTATCAAAACAAGTCTAAAAATCTCCAAACTTTCACACAACATAGCCAACATGTTGACAAAAAAGTTTTGTTAAAAGGACAAATACAAAATCCTAGTAGAAAAAATGAAATAAAAATATCGAAGGTCTGTCCAAACAGGGATTAGAACATGAGTCTAAATTTGATCTTATGTCTAGATTATGATCTAGTTAAAAAAAATAATAATAATTGAAAGTGGTCCAAAAGATGAGCGATTTGTATGAAATTAGTGGCATTGGAAATCTCTCAAAGTACCTTACAACTTCCTAGAATGGGTCGAGTCCAAACTAGGTAAATTAGGTGCTCCACGATCAATATCTCTAAAGGTGCACATGTTAGTAACTAAGAACTAGAACACAAATATATATTAATAAATCTCATAATCATTCAAGTAATGCAAAAATGGCATGAAAAGATCACATGTGACTTAGAATTGGATGCGACAAATAATTGGGATGATCATTTAATCCTAAGTCGACATGAGAAGATATCATTCAATTTGAAGACAATATAAGATGACTCAAGATTCATGATGAAATGCTTGAGAGTTTCTTGGTGAACATGTACTCTTGTGGCACACATTAATCATGCAATATAACACTCAAATACAATGATGTGAATATGTACTTAAACCTCGTAACATGAAGTTTAAGTGTCAAGAAGACATTATTGCAGAATTTGGGCTCTAAATAACTTAAACAAACATAGCAAGATGCATATACAACAAGATTTGGTTTCAGCATTAGCCTCATAGAACACGCATTTCAGACATCTCAAGACGTGCAAAAATCTTACGAAAAATCATAAATATAGAACATGCAATGATGAAAGTTTCTCATTAAGAGTTTGAAACCTAAATGTGATCGCATGAATCGCAACAAAAATGACAAAACAGATATGCACATTTAGACTATTTACTAATGCAACACATTTTAACATTAACTCATGCAATTGACTCACTTGCCAGCATCAAGACTTTGCAAAGCATGCATCAATTGAATATATGTATCATGTATTTCAACTTTTATGAATAATTTGAGACTAAATAAGCACATTTGTAGAATCAATTTTATCAAAACACAACATAGAAATTGTCCGGATCAATGCGGGGCAAATTGTCCTTATGTTCGGATCTAAGCAATTTTGACCTAGTTAAACTCATCCAAAAATCACAAAAATTACAAGATGTTCTCCACAGAATTGCAAGTAACTTTTATGAAGGAAAGTTCTTCTAAAACTCAACCCAAAAATCAACACAAAAATGACAAAATCAAATATCAATATGAAACAGACATCGACCTAGGCTTGGATCGAAGTAGATTTGACCTAGTTAAGCACATCCAAAATCACAAAAAATTACAAAAATACACAAGATGATTTGTAAAGGCAAGATTGTCCAGAAATCATCACAGAGGCTACACAAAAATAGTAAAATTTCATTTCGGAGCTAGAATAGAATTGAAAATCCAACTAAACTACTTTTGGAGAATCGCTCATCTTTGGAAGTATTTTTTGAGGGTCAACCAACACTCGATTGAGGCATGCAATCTATCATTTCAAGCTTGAGATGTGTATTATTTAATCCTAAGAGAACTTGAGTTGAAACAAGGTCATTTCGGACCTCGTTTTTGCTAAAACAAGAAATCAGTCCTAAGGCTACAAAATCACAAATTTAAGCAAAATCAAGTACAATCATTCAAGTTCAAGTTTCAGCAACTCATCAAAGATCACATAAGCTTAGCATATATCCCTAATATTGATCCCTACCCCGGTCGCCTGATCCGCCTCGCTTTACGGGGTTCGAGACCGAGAAATTACCTTTTGATGCGGTTTTTCTTGATTTTGGTCGTGATCAAGTAGAATTTTCGCCGAACTTTGATCGAATCTTCACGAACCTCCAAGGACCAAATCTTGTTCGAGAGAAAGACCAACGATCGCATTGATCCGATTGAATCGGCCGATCGGGAATAGACCGCTTGATTATTGATCTTTGGTGCCACAACCGAGAAGCCACCGATGGAAGCCGTGGCCACCTCTTCGGTAACCTATGTAGGCGAGTGAGGAAAGGAGCTGAAGGATCTCTCCTAGTGGCTTCGATCAAGTAGCCGCCAAAGAGGGGCAAAACTAGTGGCAATTTTTGAGAGAGAGAGAGAGAGAAAGAAAGAGAGAGAGAGAGAGAGAGAGAGAGAGAGAGAGAGAGAGAGAGAGAGAGAGATTTCATGCACAAATGAAGCCCCCACTAAATGGAGGGAAAAGTTTACTTATATACTTCCCAAATTAAGCGATTTCGGCCGTCGCTAGATTTGACGGTCGAAATTTCAATCTAAAGGTCAAAAATTGGTTTCAAGGCTCCATCATGATCTTGAGGCGTCGGGTAATTGATTTAATGGGTTTGATTTGCAAAAACCCAAGCCAAAATCGGGAATTGCGCCAAAATGTCTTATTAGAGGTTAATTTGCAATTTGATGAAATTCGAGGATCAATTTGTATAATTTTGGGAAATTGAAGGTGCATAAGTGAAATTGACAGTGAAAAGATCCCAAAATCGGTCGTCGGAGGTCAGAAATTGGCTGATAAGGGGCTGAATCAACCAACCCTACGAGCGGAACGTTAGACCTAAGCTAGACCGGTTTGGTTCGATTTGGCCGGTTTCTTACGGCTTCTTGACCCGCCTTTGGTCTGGTTTTTATTATTCGCCCACTTGGGGCCCCGTGGTTCCAAACTTTATACAATTTGGTCCCTAAATGACCAAATTGAGAATGAATTTTACCTTATTTAAGAAGAAATTGGTCAATTAAGGTACAATTAAGTTAATCATAATCAAACCTTATGAACGTGATATAGGGGTCTCCTCTGATCTAATTGAATGATTATCATGAAAATAACGTGTCAAAACCATGGGTGCTTTGAATTGGGCCTAAAGGGCTAAAATGGTTAAATTTGTAATTCAATGGGCAAAATTACAAATTAACTAAATTGAATTCAATTAATGTCACAATTGAACTATCTACCGAGCTACCCATGTGCAAGATCACTTATCACATTCAAATTGATTTTGAATTGAAGCGCTCGAGCTTAGGTCAAAAATGGATCTAAGCCTAATATTAAAATTAGTCATAGATTTATAAAATTAAACCATAACCATGAATGGGTCAATTCAAATTTTGATGATTAAAGCTTAATTGCTTGACTTTTTTTATGCTCAGAAGGAAAAAATCCTTCAAATTGGTAAGTTATGGTGTGAATTTTCTAAAATCGATTTTGGATTGAGACTTATCTTAAGGAAATGAGTGAGAAATAATTATCCATTCACAAGTCAAGAAGAATCGATTTTGGTCCCCTAATTAAGACTCAAAACGGCAATTTGCATTTTGACATGGTAAATCACAAAACTAAAAACACAGGCAGATTTAAAATAGTCCCTAAACCAAATGTCGAATAAGGAATTACACTCTAATTATGACTAGAATAAAAATAATTTTATTTCTAGTCGATTTAGTATCTAAAACTGAAAATTCAAAAGTTAAGGTTCTTAATCGAATTTTGTGAAATTTTGACACAAAAGTCAAATTGACATTAAAAGAAATGTATTTGTGCATTTTTTATTTATTTTATTTTTTTGTCAAAGTTGACCAAAAGTCAACCATTTAGTTGACATTTCCTAAAAGGTTGAATTTTTTGGTCAATTCTTTGAATTTTTGAGAAATTGATTCGATAAAAGTGAAATTAAGGCTAAATGGTTTTTTTTGGTAAAAAGTCAATTTTTGACTAGGGGATTACTTTTGGTCAAAGGATTGACTAAAAAGTCAACCCGAAAGTTAATCATTTGACTTTTCGAGTTTTTCTTGAAATGAGCTAGAAATTGCTTAAAAATAACAATGCAAAATAAAGAAATGAAAAACAACAATTTTTGGCCAAGAAATGGGGTTCTACCACAATCAAAACCCAAATCTTGATTTTTACCTTTTAATGACGCGTCGACTAATTATATGGTGTTAATAGCCGGCCCTCTTTGAATGAGAGTTCGAAGAGGTTCCACTTAAAGATAAAATTGATACCTATAATTTTTAGTCGACTCCACTTTGAAATAGAAAAAGCAAAAAAAAAAAAATTGATATTTGGTGATGGATATAGCCGACACTTACCTTCGCTCATTAGGGTATTTGAATTTTTGTTGGGGTTTATTCACTGTCTCGTTGTGGAATGAAATGAAGGAAATGAGGTTATTAAGGAAAAATAATGGTTTAAGGATAACCACTAACCTAATGACAAGGTTTA
>CM024623.1:30150969-30244839 GCA_014182585.1 Eucalyptus coolabah | reverse complement strand
TGTTTGAGATCATGATTATGTGGTTGACATGGATACATTGGCTGATGTGATTGGGGTTGAAAGAGGGAAATACCAACCAATCGAGTGTCTATTAGACATGCGGCGATAAAGCTTGTTCGTGATAGAACGACGGAACAAAAGATTTCATATTTGAGGATGAATGCCTTAAATATTTTGCTTCACAAGATAGTCATCAACTACCTCAGACCCAAATCGACTTCGAAGACCGATGTTTCAAACTCAGAGGCAAAGCTGATGTATGCCATTAACATTGGAAAAAAATTCTCTCTTCCACACATTATTATGTTCCACATGTATAGAACGATGGTGAAAGACAAGGGCCAACTTCCTTACTCAGCACTTGTCACCAAGTTATTCAGACATTTGAATATTTAACCTCCTAGGATTCTTTTTGTTTAAACATGCGATCAAATGGTGGTAGGACTAAAAATGGTCTCTAAAATGCGTCTGAAGGAACTCAATAAGGCTTTGGAGCAATTCAAAGTTAAAATCCTTGTCAAGACTCAACTAGTCTCTTCGACAAAGCAAAACGAAAGGGAAAGAGCCTATGGTTGCTTCATCCAAGAAAAAAAGAGCACTCATCTTGAAGGATGAAGAGGATAAGGATGATATCACAATTTCTACTCTTGCATTGAAGAACTTAAGTTGTTCTGTTCCAGAGACAGAGGTGAGACAGGAACAAGACAAGGAGGAGATCGAACAAAGGACTGGAGAGGGAGAATTAATGGAGAAAGAAGAAGAGGAAGAAAGGATTGAGGAAGAAGAAGAGGGCAAAGGTGAACAAAAAGAGGCAAAGCATGAAGAGTACCTCTCACTGCCTGAAGGCAATGAAATAGAGGGAGATGCTGAGAAAAGAGGTATGTCTTCAATTGCTGCCACTAGTGAAGGAGTAAGTCGTTCACCAGCAGATCCAAAAGACATTTATGCCTCTTAATTTCTTAAGGAAGGCCATGAGTGTAGCACCCCGAACCCTTCGAGGGTCACCACAAGCACCAACGTTACACCTTAATACCCTATTGTACTTATACTTAGAAGAAGAGTCGTTATTCACAGGCATTTTTTTTTAAAGCGGTCCCAGCGTGACTCATTAGCGGAAGCAAAATAAAGCATCACCATCTATCCCCCTACAAATCCATGATACCAATACACACCACTAATCACCATAATTTTTATGGACAAACCACGACACTTTATTTACATATATTTTCAAGATGGGACTTCTTTTGGGTCGGTACATCAAAAAGGAAAAGATAAGACTCGCCATGTCCAACCTAAAACCTCAAAAAATGATCCTCGACCCTCTACATCACATGTGCTCAACTCCCATCATATGTGTCAGCTAACTAACTCCAAAAAAAAAAAAAAAAAAAAACACAGCCCCAAATCGTCGCGCACGGGTCTCACACCCAGTCCGGTGCGTCAGGCGGCGGCGGTGGTAACATCCCTCCCATCACCCCATCACGACGAATGTGGACGGAGACAAACTCCTGGATGACTGGACCCCCAGCCAGGCCTATGTTGTATGTAACAAAACAGCGCACACGTATGTAGGTGAGTCCAGGTACAGAAGGACAGCTGAACTCCTCACACTCTACCTCGACGTCGGACGGTAACCCATAAAATGCACCCCGCATGACGGCAGGAAGTGGCATACCTGCTAATCTGAAATGTTAATCCTCAAAAGGAGTGAGTACAACCACTCGGCAGATAAGAAATCCAATAACAACTCAATACATCATACAAATCATGCATCATTGCAAGCGTTACTTACCTTGAAGCCATGCGCATACTATCATGCACCATCATATCATATATGTCATCATCATCATGGTATCATTACATCATAAAAGTCATCATTATCATGACATTATCACATCACACATGTCATCATCATCATGGCATCATTACATCATACATGTCATCATCATCATGACATCATCACATCTCTCATGTCATCATGCCATATCATATATCATCATCATCATGCATTTCATCATGCATATCATGCCATGGGTGATCATCATTATCTCACATCACATATCATCATCGTCACCATCATCATCATGCATATCATTATACATATCATGCCATGGTTTAATTTCCACTTTTTGCTTTCAATTTGATCACCACATCACCCATTTCTCAAATTATCAATTTCATCATCCCCTCGGGCAAAGACCTCCGAGGCTTCCGGCATTCAGCCTCCTAGGCCACCGGGCATCCGGCCCCCCACATTCCGAGCATCTCGCATCCCAACTAGCATCACGAGGCATTCCCTTCAGGCAGAAACCTCCGATAGGGCTTCCGGCATTTACACTCCTTGGCCGGGCATCCTGTTGGAGAAATCTTTCTAGAATATTTTGAAGCCGACAAAACGTTTCTTTCAGTCTAAAGTCCGGATGTTCGGAGACCGTTAGTTTAAAGTCGAAGACTTTGTTCTCCCAAGACTCAAGACTCAAGACCCAAGACTCAAGACTTAAGACTCAGGACTCAAGACTTAAGCCTGTTCTCACTGACAATCTTTCTAATCCAAAGGACGAAGGAAATCCAAAGCGAGGTTTATGGTTGAGGATTCGATCCTATCCTCCGGAATAGATTCTTTGGTTGGATAATCGTTTGGATTCTTTGATTCTTATCTAAGATCGATTGAAGATCCGATGGTCGACGAAATAATCTTGAAATATTCTATTCTTGGAAACCGAGATCCCGATTGTATGGGCGAACAGATTGATGGGCTATCATCGATTCCTTAAATAACTCGGATGATCTTCTTGATTGATTCCGTCCAACGGGTAGATTGGAGGAATTCCTTTGGTAAGTGCCAACGGCTATGATGGCATGAAGGAGTATAAAAGGAAGACGTCTAGTTGTTTTAAGTGTGTGATCGATAGAAAAATTCTAGAGTCCGAAGATTCTTGATTGTTAGTTGAGGCGAGCGAAATTGTATACGAGAGAGTGTTTATACTTGGTGACGCCTTGAGTGAGTGTGGTAGATCATCTACACCTAGAAATCAAGGAAGATCAACACTGTAACATCTCTTTGATCATAGTGGAATCCAGCCAATCAGCTGTCGGTTAAGAGTGGACGTAGGCTTGAATCAAGCCGAACCACTATAAACCAAGTGTTCAATTCTCTCTTTCCCTTACTCAGTCTTGCAATTGAATTTTAACTGTTGCAAATCCTCTAACTGTTTAAATATCGTGCAAGCTTCGAGAAATTTTTTTGTATACCTATTCACCCCCCCTCTAGGTACTCGTACTAGCTATTTCAATTGGTATCAGAGCTCGTGTTCTTACTTTGTTTGAAGTGTTTTACTTCAGAGTAAAAGATCCATGGCTAGTATGCTAGCACCGGGGCTGATGGAGGGGCAAAGCAATACCAGACCTCCCTACTTCGATGGAAAGGATTACAACATCTGGAAGAACAAGATGAAAGCTTTCCTACGATCAAAGGATCCTCGGAATGGGACGTTGTGGAAAGAGGAATCACTCCCGCTGCTGCATCAATCTCGAAAGAGGGAAAGAAAGCTGTTGAAGCCGCGGAATGTCTCAAGAAGAAATAAACAAGAGACAAGCACTCGATGCGAAAGCAATTTATTCTTTATATTGTGCTTTGTCACCAACTGAATATAACAGAATATCTTCTTGTGTTACAGCAAAAGAAGTCCGGGACAGGTTACATATCACTTATGAAGGGACGGATCGAGTGAAGGAGACCAGAATTAACATTCTTCTTGGTCAATATGAATCCTTCAAAATGAAACCAGGAGAATCTATAACGACATGTTTAGTCGCTTTACGAGATATTGTCAATGGTCTTGAGAACCAAGGACAAAAATTTCTGATCCCATGAAGGTGAACAAGCTTCTACGTGGACTCTCCAAGGATTGGAATCATATAAAGACTTCAATAAGAGAGACGCAAAGAATTATGCCATTATTTGTAGACGAACTGATTGGAACTCTTCAGTCTTACGAAGTGGAACGAATTAATGAAGACGAAGATCCAAGAGGTAAGAAATCTATTGCACTAAAATCAAATGATGATTCGATGATGCAGATTCTGAAGATGATATGGATGATGAGGAGCTCGCCCTCATGATAAGAAGATTCGAAAACTGAATAGAAAAGGCGAAGGTTCATTCCAAAGAAACAAAGTTTTCAGAGACAGCAGACCAAGTCTGTTGATGATGTGGAACCAAACAAAGATGTAGTTTGCTTCGAATGTAAAAAGAAGGGACACATCAGACCCAACTGTCCTCTTCTGAAAAAGAAAAGAGGAAAAGCTGAGAAGTCTCGAAAAGCTCTTAAAGCCGAAACCTGGAGCGATACAGAGTGTGAAGAGAGTGATGAGGAATATGCCAACCCGTGTCCGATGGCACACGGACTCGGACTCGGATCGACTGGATCGACTCGGACAGTGAATTTGAGGTAAGTGATTATAAAATCCCTGTCAAAGTCTCTAAATATATTGATGAGTTATGCTTTAGTCTTAAGACTTCTCTTAAAAAGATTTCCGAACTTAAAAAGGAAAACTCAGTTTTAAAACAAAAAGAAAACATTTTAGAAGAAAAGGTAAAAATTTAGATTTGAATGTTTCTACTCTTAAAGAGAGTGAAGACAATCTTTCAAAAGAAAATGCTTTCTTAAAAACGGATTTATCAAATATTTCAAAGAAATTTTCAATAGGTCCGAAAAACTTGAAAAAGTCCTTTCAATCCAAAGACCTTACTTTAATAAGTCGGGTCTAGGTATGACAGCTAAAACAATCCCTTTGATTGATTTTCCGAAAGTAAAAGAAAGAATTAAGACCATCGAGAGAGGCTTATAAAAATCATTTCAAAAGATTTTTTGTAAAGCCTGTAGGTCGAAATGCTTTAAGGTGTTCTAAGTGTAACAGTCAGGATCATTTTGAAAAAGAGTGTCCTATGGTTTGGAAGCCTGTTAAGAGAGTATGGCCTAATAATGCTCATCCTACTAACACCAAAGGACCCAAGAAAATTTGGGTACCAAAGAAAGCTTGAGACTCTTTTTTTTGAATGCAGGTCTCTGTCAAAAGAAGGTAAAGTGGTTTCTTGACAGCGGATGCTCAAGACACATGACGGGAGACTCAAATTGTTTCATAAAGCTTATTCAAGTAAATGGTGGAAAAGTTTCATTCGGAGGAAATAGCAAAGGAAGTATTGTGGGATTCGGAACTGTGAAAATTGGAAATCTCACAATAAGCAATGTCTCTCTAGTGGAAGGACTCAACTATAATCTACTCAGCATTAGCCAACGTGTGATATCGGTTACAAGATCTCCTTTCAAGAAGGCATATGTTCTGGAATTAGCAAAGATTCGACTCGTCTTTCATGGGTCGAAGGCATGGAAACATCTACCTCCTTGATGTAAAGCCAAATGAAGAACAATGCTTAATCTCAATTCAAGATGAAGCAGTTCTATGGCACAGAAAACTTGGCCATATCAACAAGAAGCAATTAGCCAAAATCTCTTCAAAGCAGCTTGTTCGAGGTCTACCTAAATTGCCTTACCAAAAGTCGACTTATGCACTCCATGCATTCGGGAAAGGTGTAAGAAATTCATTTAAGAAAATAAATCATGTATCTACTAATCATGTACTGCAGTTGCTTCATATGGATCTCTTCGGACCAACAAGAACCCAGAGCATTGGAGGTAAGAAATATTGTCTAGTAATTGTAGATGATTACTCTCGTTTTACCTGGGTATATTTTCTTGCAAATAAATCAGAAACCTTTTCGTACTTTGAAAAGTTTGCTAAAAAGGTTCAAAATGAAAAAGGATGTGCTATTTCTAGTATAAGAACAGATCATGGAAGTGAATTTGAAAATCAAGATTTTACGAGATTCGTGATAAATCTGGTGTTAATCACATGTTTTCCTCTCCATATACTTCAGAGCAAAATGGAGTTGTGGAAAGAAAGAATAGATCTCTTCAAGAAATGGCTAGAACACTTTTAATTGAAAGTAAAATTTCTTCACGATTTTGGGCTGAAGCTGTTTCAATTGCTTGCTATATTATAAATAGAGTCTTTCTAAGACCTATTCTTGAGAAAACCCCTATGAATTGTTCAAAGGTAAGAAGCCTATTGTTTCATACTTTCATGTGTTCGGTTGCAAATGCTTTATTTTGAAAAATGCATATGATCGAGTTGGTAAGTTTGAAGAAAGATCAGATGAAGGCATCTTCCTTGGATATTCTACATCAAGCAAAGCCTACAGAGTCTACAACAAGAAAAGCCGATCCGTGGAAGAATCAATGAATGTCAAATTCCAAGACTCGGTGCAAGATGAATCCAGCCGGACTCAAGACGAAGAGACGAACCCGCTCTAGACCTTCAAATGTCTACATCTCAAGAAGCATCTCGTAGTCCGGCAGTCCATCATCAAGACGCTCATGGAGAATCAAATAAAGAAAGAGATCATCAACTCCGGCAAATCAACTAGTAACCTGGAAGCACAAATCCAGTCATCCCAAAGATCTTATTATTGGCGAACTTAATGAAGGAATCCGTACCAGACCAAAAAGGCATGAAGAATCTAGTGCTGTGGCTCTCATCTCGAAATTGAACCAAAAAGCATAGAAGAAGCTTTATCCGATGAAAGCTGGATCGAAGCTATGCAAGAAGAGCTCATAGTTCAACATCAATGATGTCCGGGAATTGACATCTAAACCAAAAGGTAAAACTCGTTATTGGAACCAAATGGGTATTCGGGAACAAGATGAACGAAAAAGGAAAAGTCGTACGAAACAAAGCAAGACTCGTGGCCAAAGGCTATACGCAAGAAGAAGGAATAGACTATGACGAGACTTACGCACCAGTTGCAAGGTTAGAAGCTATTCGACTATTACTTGCGTTTGCTTGTTACAAAAATTTCAGGTTATTCCAAATGGACGTCAAAAGTGCTTTCCTAAATGGATTTATCCATGAGGAAGTTTATGTGGAACAACCGCCTGGATTTGAAGACCCAAAGAAGCCGACTCGTCTTGGATTGAAAAAGGCTCGTATGGTCTAAAGCAAGCACCTCGAGCTTGGTACGACGGACTAAGTAAGTTTTTATTACAGAATGGTTTTGTCAAAGGTAAAGTAGATACTACTTTGTTTATCAAAAAGGAAAACAAAAACTTTTTACTTGTTCAAATATATGTTGATGACATTATTTTTGGATCCTCTAATAAAAGTCTTTGCAAGAAATTTTCTAAGTCTATGGGATGAATTTGAAATGAGTATGATGGGAGAGTTAACATTCTTTCTTGGACTCCAAGTGAAACAAATGAAGGAAGGAACTTTCATTCATCAAGAAAAATATGCAAATGATCTTGTCAAAAGGTTTGGATTGGAAAAGTGCAAAAAGACCGACATACCAATGTCATGTTCTCGAGAAGATAGACAAGGATGAAGAAGGGAAGAAAGTAGATCAAAAGCTGTACAGAGCATGATCGGTTCACTTCTTTATCTTACGCTTCTAGACCTGATATTTTGTTTAGTGTTTGTATCTCGTGCTAGGTTTCAATCAGATCCTAGAGAATCACATCTCATTGCCGTGAAACGTATTATCAAATACGTTGCTTCATCTTCAAGCATCGGTCTTTGGTATCCAAAGAGGGGAGACTTTAATCTTCTAGGATACTCAGATGCAGATCTGGCCGGTTGCGTAATCGATAGAAAAAGCACTTCGGAACTTGTCAATCGCTTGGAAACAGGATGTGTCTTGGTTCTCAAGGAAGCAAAGCACCGTAGCTCTCTCAACGACGGAAAGCGAGTATGTAGCTCTTGGAAGCTGCTGTTCGCAAATTCTTTGGATAAAACAACAGCTACAAGACTTTGGCATTGAAGACTCATGCACAGTAAATCAGATGTGACAACACCAGCGCGATCAATCTCACCAAAAATCCAATCCTTCATTCAAGAGCAAAGCATATTGAGATTCGTCATCACTTTATTAGAGATCATATTCAAAATGGAGAAATCTCGATTCAATTTGTTGATTCAAAAGTCAACTAGCGGACATATTCACAAAGCCTTTGGAGAAGAATCAATTCGACTTCATCCGCTCAAGACTCAACATTTTGAAGCTTGAAGAAGTTAAAGTCTAGAGACTCACCAACTCTAAGACTTTGATCTCTTAGACTTTAAATCCTGAGACTCAATCATTCATCGCTAAAGACTATAAGTTGCTATTTTATCTAAAAGGTACGAATTCTCGTTTATCTTATCTCGAAAAGGTACGTTCTTTTATTCAGATATAATTCATGTGAAATTTGAAAACTTGTCTTTTTAAAGGAAGTTAATTTTGGCAGTTATTGATTTTGAAAAGAAGTGTTCGTACACTTTCCTTGTACCGTTTAAACTCTCTTTTCAAATCCGAGGCATATATAAATACAGTCATTCTATCCCCAATTTTCAAAACCCTAAAAAGCACTCTCCTCCCGATATCTTGTTTCTACTCTTTGTTCATCGTCGAGAAAGTGGTCATTTTTCTTGGGAAAAGCAAGTGAAGGAATCCTCCAATAGACAAAGAAAGATGTCGTCTTAGAGGAAATCATCAAGAATCGCAAGCGGGGGACCACAAAGAATGGAGAAGGGACCGACTCACTTCGATCTTATCGAGGAAGAAGACTTTCCAAGTCAGCGACAAAGTCCGATTCGCTCTCCTCCACGTCATTCAGCATCTCCCGACCCACAAGGTGCAAGTCAAAATTTAGAAGAAGAGATAATCGAGGATGCCGACCCAAAGAAGAGTCCAAAACCCTCTCGTTATCTATAAGCTTTATCGTGCGTTGAAAAGCACCGGTTCTTCATTAAAGTATATAGATGACTTTCTTAAGGACAAAAATTATGGAAATGAGTATCTTTTTCTGCGGAAAATGGAAGAGTTGGGAATTGCTCCGAAAGGAAGAGCAGAGGAGGCTCTTGCGAACATTCCAAGTGATCCTCGATGCCGTGACGAATCCGATTGACGGAACGATGATGACAAAATGTTCCTTGAATTTAAACCTAGAATGGGTGTGGCAGCAAAGGTGAAAGGAAATCGGATGGATTTGTTTAAATCCAAGGATCGGGAAAAAGTGTATTTCAGCCGTTGAAAAGAGGGGTAATCAACCCTAGAAGTGTCGATTTTGACTTCCCGGATTCCATCAACTTGAACTTAAGAGAGAAGTTGAATTTGCTTCAACTTGAGACTTTTTGCTCGACTCTACGGACGGGTATGATCAATCGACCGCTTATTTCTATTCAAATCTTAGCTTTTGGATGCGAATAGAATTTCATTCAAGTGTTCGAGACCAAGTCTCGTGTGGTAGATGTGAATATGTTGGCGGACATAATTGGAGTTGAACGGGACGCTATCTCCCAATCAAAGTCTCACCCGCTCGTACTACTCGGATCTTGTCAAAGATAGGGATGTAGATAAGAAAATTATCTATTCCAGGATGAATGCCATCAACATTGTGCTTCATAAGATTGTGATCAATTGTCTCGGATCGAAGTCTACGTCAAAGACTCTCGTGTCTCTTTTCGAAGCAAAGTTGATGTATGCGATCAACTCAGACGGAAGTTTTCTCTCCCGCACACTATTCTTTTCCATATGTACAGAGAGTGTGTCAAAAGACAAGGGACAATTGCCTTATCTGGTCTGGTGACCAAGATCTTCGACATCCGAATATTGAACCGCCACATACTTTTTGTGTTCGACCGTGTGATAAGATGGTGGTAGGGTTGAAAATGTTAATGAAGATGCGTCTGCAAGAACTCTCCAAGGCAATGGAGAAATTCAAAGTGAAATCTCCAGTCCGATGCGTTTCAAAAAGGAAAGGAAAGGAGGCCATTGGTGCCTCGTCGAAAAAGAGGAAAAGAACTCTTATCCCGGAGGATGAAGATGAAGATGAAGATGATGAAGATCCCACTATCCCAAAGACGACAAGAACAAGACGTTCGTGTCTTATCCGACAGTAACTTCAGCGGAGCGAGAGAAGAAGAAGAAGAGAGAGAAGGAGAAAGAAGTTGAGGAAGAAGGAGAAGAAGAAAAAGAAATACCGCTGATAAACTGGGAGAGAAGGGAAATCAAGAGCATGATCATCTCTCTTCCCTTTCGATATCCTAGAGACGGGGAGTTAGCGTGCAAGAGAGGTCTACACCTCATGTTGCTGAAGATCTAAGACAATCTCCAGAAGACCCAGAAGAAGTTCAGGTCTCTCAATTGCCTGAAGAAGGTGATACGTCGATTCCAAATCTGCCAGACCGTACAAAAGCGCCATCGTCTGCATACACACCATCCGAGAAAGCCAATGCCGGTACGACGGATGATTCTGCGCAGATCTTCGTAGTATCATGAATATTCTTCGGAAATGTGTAACCAGATATATGTTCGGACTGTGAAATCCAAGCTTTGAAGCATCTTTGGACAAGCATCTTCGGTCTCTCGGAGGATAAATTCAAAGACCTCGCTCGCAACTTCAAGCCAATGCCAAGGAGAAGAGGTAGCTCATCTGCGAGAAGACGTGAAGAAGCTCGAAGGGGTAGTCCAGTCCATTGGGATTTCCAGATCGTGCGCATTCCCAAGCAGACATGACTCCTTTCTCACCCTTTTCAATCGACAAAAAGGGGAGAACCAATTTGAACTTTCATTTTTAAACTTTGACCTTTGTGGTTATGTTTATTTATTTTTGAGTATGACTTGAGAACTTGAACTTGGGTGTGAATTTGACTGAATTGATGTGGATTATGAACTTGACTGGTTGCATTTATTCAAGTGTTGTTATATGGTGTTTCTCATGAAAGACTAACCAATTTCTTTGTGGATGCGAGTCCGGTTGTTTTAATTAATCTTTATGAGTTAGCCATATTGCTTGAGAAATGTTTTGCAGGTCAAAGTTGTTCAAATCTTCAAGAAAGTTTTGTCACCATCAAAAGGGGGAGATTGTTGGAGAAATCTTTCTAGAATATTTTGAAGCCGACAAAACGTTTCTTTCGGTCTAAAGTCCGGATGTTCGGGAGACCGTTAGTTTAAAGTCGAAGACTTTGTTCTCCCAAGACTCAAGACTCAAGACCCAAGACTCAAGACTTAAGACTCGGGACTCAAGACTTAAGTCTGTTCTCACCGACGCGATCTTTCTAATCCAAAGTGACGAAGGAAATCCAAAGCTGAGGTTTATGGTTGAGGATTCGATCCTATCCTCTCGGAATAGATTCTTTGGTTGGATAATCGTTTCGGATTCTTTGATTCTTATCTAAGATCGATTGAAGATCCGATGGTCGACGAAATAATCTTGGAAAATTATATTCTTGGAAACCGAGATCCCGATTGTATGGGCGAACAGATTGATGGGCTATCATCGATTCCTTAAATAACTCGGATGATCTTCTTGATTGATTCCGTCCAACGGGTAGATTGGAGGAATTCCTTTGGTAAGTGCCAACGGCTATGATGGCATGAAGGAGTATAAAAGGAAGACGTCTAGTTGTTTTAAGTGTGTGATCGATAGAAAAATTCCAGAGTCCGAAGATTCTTGATTGTTAGTTGAGCGAGCGAAATTGTATACGAGAGAGTGTTTATACTTGGTGACGCCTTGAGTGAGTGTGGTAGATCATCTACACCTAGAAATCAAGGAAGATCAACACCGTAACATCTCTTTGATCATAGTGGAATCCAGCCAATCGGCTGTCGGTGCGTAAGAGTGGACGTAGGCTTGAATTAAGCCGAACCACTATAAACCAAGTGTTCAATTCTCTCTTTCCCTTACTCAGTCTTGCGATTGAATTTTTAACTGTTGCAAATCCTCTAACTGTTTAAATATCGTGCAAGCTTCGAGAAATTTTTTTGTATACCTATTCACCCCCCTCTAGGTACTCGTACTAGCTATTTCACATCCCACACCCCAAATCCCGGCATCGCGAGGCATTCCCTTCGGGCGAAGCCTCCGACGGGGCTTCGAGCCCCCACATTCCGGGCATCCTGAATCTCCCAGGGTAAACCTGCAATGCATCTCTATACATTCCAAGCATCATCCTCCACCACAACCACCTCCTCATTTATCATTATCCATGTTTTACCAATTTTGGTTTTAATTTAACATGGCACATGGCGTGTGATGTGACATCAAACAAGTCAAACTTGGCATGGAATTCACACATACATCTCAATTCAATGTCATGCATACATCAAGACCTTATGCATACATGCACCATGATAAAATTATTTATTAATAAATTTAATGGAATTTATGGCCAATAAAATAATCTATTTTATTTAATTTTCTTTTTATTTATTTATTTAAATTTCAGCTTTTGTCATTAAATTCAATATCAACAAATTCCCAAGATTATAAAAATTATAGCAAATATTAAGCAAGCCAATAGGATGATAATTTCATACAAAATACATGGCCAAATAGCATTTCACACAATTTCCCAATTTTCACAAAACATCATATAATTTTCGGACGAAACCAGAATGCACGGTTTCCGAATAAATTCAATTAAAATATCCATCCGGCCTTCAAAAATTATGAATTTTACTGAGTTATAGCCAAGACATTTTCGTACAACTTGCATGCAGAACGCCAAGCCAAATTCTTTTTAGATTATTTTATACAGTCTCACGAAACTTCTGGATCCATTACCGAATCGTCCAGTGCATGCTTCTCTGAAATACGGAGGTTTCACCTACCTATTCTCTTTCGTTTCCTCTGAAATTTGGATATGTTATACATCAAGATATCCTTTACAAGTTTTATGCAAAGATCTAAGTCAAATAACCAGATTATAGTCGTCATATAAGTCCATGAAGTCTCGGGTGTCTCGGAATACATCACCCGAATCATCGTCTTAAAGATCTAGTTGATTCACTAGGCTATACTTGTTCATTTAACTTAAAATTTGAGTATGTTGCATTTTAAGATATTCCCTACAACGTTCATGAAGAAATCGAAGTGATATTCTCAACACAAACCAACATGCAATCACAAATCCAACAAAAGGTTAGTAAAAACTCTCTAGATCTGAGGTCTCCGTAGGATGAGACTTTAACCCCTCAAATCTCCATCATTGTCCACGAAATTTTAGTATGTTGTAGTACAAGATGTTAGCTACGATGTTTATCAAGAAATTGAAGCCAAAATCAGACTCTAAGCACACATGCAAGCTCAAACAACTTTCTGACTCACATGATCCGAGCAAGAACAGTCATTCGATTCAAGAATAAGCCAACCACACCTCGGTTTTTCTCACTTAAACACCCAAAAATTTAACATGCAAACAACATACAAGCATGCAAGAGAAGCTAGAAGACTCCCACTTGACTCTAGACCGGTCGACTGATGGAATAGGGTGGCGAAGACGGCGGCACACGGCGGACGGATGGCGGTTTCTCCTCCTCTCTCTCTCGGCTGCTCCTCCTCTCTCTCTCGAAATCTCTCTCTCTCTCTCTCTCACTCCCTTGGGTGAATGAGGTAAAACCAGCCACCTTCTCTCTCTCTTCCATTCTTATACCCCCCTAATCCTCATGATTAGCAATCATCACATGCCTTCAAACTAGCCAATGCATGGCTTTCTCCTTTGTGCCACTTGTCCTATTACATGCATCATGGGCCTTGGAGTTGGGCTTGGGCTTGGGCTCCTTTATGGCCGGTCGACCACTCCCTCTTGGGCCTCTATTGAGCCGGCCAACTCGGCCCATTAAAATCTTAGGCCAATGGGCCTAAGGCCCATCCTAAAAATTGACTTTGTCCTCTTTTTTTTTTTTTTTTTGAAATTCTTTTATAAATATTTTCAATTTTCAATTTTCATCTTGGACAAAGTCTTGGGACATCTTGTTTATTGAAATTTAATTTAATAAGTACATGGCCAAGCATAGATTATTATCATAATCTATCAAATTTAAATTCTCACAATCATATGCACAAATCATCTAATTAAAAAGACTAATGGCTAAAGCATAAGCCATAAGAAATTTTATCACCTAATTAGAGACTTTAACACACCTTATGGCTTGGCTCTGAATTTTTTGGGATGCCACAATTGTCCACTCCTTAGAGAATTTCGTCCTCGAAATTCAAACACCACTCGCGCCTTCTTGAAACAAATAGGGTTACTTTTCCTTCATTTGATTCTCACTTTCCCATGTGGCTTCCTCCATATCATGATGTCACCATAATACCTTAACCAATGGGATCTTCTTGGTCCTAAGAATTTGCTCATTTCAATCCAATATCTGCACAGGCTCTTCAATGTACTTAACTTTCTCATTCACTTTGATGGCTTCATGATCGAGTATGTGACCAGGATCCAGCTGGTACTTCCTTAACATCGATACATGAAACACATCGTGCAGATTTTCTAACTTAGGAGGTAACGCTAAACGATAAGCTACATCCCCTATCCTTTTGAGTATTTCAAAAGGTCCAACAAATCTATGGCTTAACTTACCCTTCATCCCAAATCGAGATATCTCTTTCATTGGAGATACCTTAAGGAATACATGGTCTCCTACACTAAATTCCAAAGGCCTTCTACGCCTATCTACGTAGTCTTTCTGTCTACTCTGAGCTGTTTTAAGTCTTTCTCTGATAATTTCAACAGCTTCAGTGGTAACTTGTACCAGTTCAGGTCCTATCAACTTCCTTTCACCTACTTTACTCCAACAGATGGGAGTCCTACATCTCCTTCCATATAATGCTTCATAGGGAGCCATGCCTATACTCTTTTGAAAGCTATTGTTATAGGCAAACTCTACTAAATGCAATTTTTCATCCCAATTTCCTTTGAAATCAATTACACAAGCTCTTAACATATCTTCCACTATTCGGATTACTCTTTCTGTTTGTCCATCGGTCTAGGGATGAAAAGCAGTACTAAATTGAAGCTTAGTCCCTAATGCAATTTGAAGACTTTGCCAAAAATTCGAAGTAAACCTCGAATCCCAATCTGAAGTAATGGTCACTGGAACACCATGTAAGCGTACCACTTGTCTTACGTACATGTCCACATACTTATCCATTGGATAGTCCATGCGAAACGCTAAGAAATGAGCCGATTTAGTCAAATGATCCACTATAACCCAAATTGAGTCGTGACTACTTGACGTCCTTGGCAATCCTTGCACAAAGTCCATCGTTATATGTTCCCATTTCCATTCTGGAATGTCTAGTGGTCTCAAGAGTCCTGTGGGTTTACGATGTTCCGCTTTTACTTGCTGGCACGTCAAACATTGAGAAACGTGCTTAGCCGTATCTGCCTTCATACCATTCCACCAAAATTGCTGACGTAAATTTATGTACATCTTTGTACTACCTGGGTGGATACTATAATTACTCTTATGTGCCTCCGACAGGATTTCCTTCCTCAATTCCTCATTGTCTGGAACACAAAGTCGTCATTGACATCTTACTATTCCATCATCAGAGATTTGAAGTTCTGATCTTTTCCCTAAAGATACAGCATCCTTCACTTTCAAAATCTCTGGGTCAGACTCTTGCAAGATCTTAATTTTCTGGATAATTTTAGGCTCTATCCTTAATGCACTAAGCATGCCAGTAAGACAATCCATTTCCAATTTAAATTCAAAGTTTGCTACAGATTCTAACAACTCCCATCCCGCCATCCTCAAACTAGCCATTTCCATAGCCGACTTACAACTAAGAGCATCCGCTACTCTATTCGCTTTCCCTGGATGGTATCTTATCTCACGGTCATAATCCTTTAATAACTCCATCCATCTCCTTGGTCTCATGTTCAACTCCTTTTGTGAGAACAGATACTTCAAACTCTTATGATCCGTATAAATTTCAAACTTTTCTCCATACAAATAGTGTCTCCATATCTTCAAGGCAAACACTATAGCTGCTAGTCTAAATCATGCGTAGGGTAAGCTCATGGGGTTTCAATTGTCTGGATGCATAGGCTACAACTTTGCCATGCTGCATCAAAACACATCTGTGGCATCCCAAAATTCATAATGATATCTAGTTACATTAAAGTCTATGAGTAGGTGATGGGAGTACTATCAAGTTATTTTATGGCCATTTAATCCATAATTTGCAATAAGATTTATGGCCAAACTTTTAAGGGATAATTTTGTGATAGGAAAGAAATCCTATCATCGGCCATGTGTTTTATAAATTGGAATTTATGGAATTATGATTTCAAGATTTTGGCCATGTGGAATTTAGTAATTAAATTCTCAAAAGAAAGAATTAAAGATAAATAATTGAAAGTGAAATTGTGGGTTTAATTAGGTTGGGCCTTAGGCCCAAGAGTATGGATTTTGGAGGCCAAATGGTCGGCCCATTGGAGCCAAGGAGGGGCTGTCGACCAGCCCATTTGCTGGCCCAAGGTTGGCCCATTAACCTTGCATGTCCTCCAACACTTGTCATCTCCTTTTTGCCACTTGTTCTCCTCATGAGAACACTTGTCCCTCATGCAAACCTAGAATGCATGCAATATATAAGCATCCAAAAAAGAGAGAGAATGGCTGGTTCGCCATTCGGCCAAGAGAGAAAGGGAGAGAGAGAGAGAGAGAGAGAACCGTGCGAGAGAGAGAGGAAGAGGGTTCGGCCGAGAGAGAAGGAAACGGAGAGAGGGAGGAGCTCGCCCGTTGCTGCCCGCACGCCGTTCTTCCGTCGCCGGTGTGCTGTTGTTCATGTGGTCTGGAGGCAAGTGAGAGTCCTCTAGCTTCTCTTGCATGCTTGTATGTTGTTTGCATGTTCAACTTTTGGTTGTTAGATGGGAAAAAACCGAAGCATGGATTAGTTGTGTGTGAATGGTGTGACTGTTCTTGCTCGGATTGTGTGAGTCAGTAATTTATTTGAGCTTGCATGTGTGTTTGGAGTCAGATTTTGGCTTCGATGTCTTCATGAAAGTTGTAGCTAACATCTTGTACTATAACATACTAAAATTTCGAGGAAAATTATGGTGATTTGTGGGGTTAAAGTCTCATATTACGGAGACCTCAGATCTGGAGAGTTTTTACTGACCTTTTGCTGGATTCATGGTTGCATGTTGGTTTTTGTTGAGAATCTTACTTAGATTTCTTCATGAAAGTTGTAGGGAACATCTTAAAATACAACATAATCAAATTTGAAGTGAAATGAACCAGTATAGCTTGGTAAATCGACTAGATCTTGAAGACGATGATTCTGGTGATGTGTTCCGAGACACCCGAGATTTCAAGGACCTAAACGATGACTATAATCTGGTTATTTGACCTAGATCTCTTCATGAAACTTGTAAAGGACATCTTGACACATAACATATCCGAATTTCAGAGAAAACGAAAGAGAATAGGTAGGTGAAATCTCAATATTTCGGAGATGTGTGCACTGGACGATGCGGTAATGGATCCAGAAGTTTCGTGAGACTGTATAAAATAATCTAAAAATAATCTGGCATGGCGTTATTCATGAAAGTTGTACGAAAATGTCTTGGCTATAATCCAGTAAATTTCATAATTTTTAAGGCCATATGGATATTTTAATTGAATTTATTCGGAAACCGTGCATTCTGGTCTCATCCGAGAATCATAGGATGTTGGTGAAAAATGAGATTGTGTAAAATTCAATTTGGCCATGAATTTTGCATGCAATTATCATCCTATTGGTTTGTTTAATAATTTCTTGAATTTTTATAATCTTGGGAATTTATAGATATAAATAAAAAAATATTATACCTTCACCAAAAAAATAAAAAAATATTATTTTATTGGCCATAGATTCCATTTAATTTATTTATGTGGCATGTGTGATAAAGTCTTGGTGTATGTATGACATTTAATTGAGATGCATGTGTGAATCCTATGCCAAGTATGATTTGTTCGATATCATACCATCTGCCATGTTAAAATTAAACTATAATTGAAGATGAGAAATGAGATGTATAAGAATATGCATCGTGGTGATAATGATACCGTTGGAGGTGTGAGCCGACGATGCCCCGGGAGTCGGGATGCCCAAAGGTTCAAATGAGTCGATGCCCTTTGGATGCCTGGTTGTATTATGAATACATGCCCAAAGGTTTTCCCGGAAGTGTTGGGATGCCCGGTTGTATTATGATGCATACTCGGAGGGTGAGGGGTTGTATCATGATGCATGCCCGGAGGGAAGGGGTAACCATTTTCATGGCGAGCCCCGGTGATTCCTCGTGATGCCAGGTGGGGTGCGAGATGCCCAGAGGTTCGAATAAGTCGATGCCCTTTGGATGCCCGGTTGTATCTTGGATACATGCCCGGATGCCTCGTGATGCCAGTTAGGATACGAGATGCCCGGAATGTGGGGGTGCCGGATGTCCGGTTGTATCTTGGATACATGCTCGGAGGTTTCTCGCAATGCCGGGGATTGGCGCGAGTGATGAATGTGGGATGCAAACATTGGTCCGGGTATGAGAAATGTGGCGGTCCAAGATGAAAAGTGGAAATTAAACCATGGCATGATATGCATGATGATATGCATGATGATATGTGATGTGAAATGATGATGATCACCCATGGCATGATGATATGCATGATGATGATGATATATGATATGGCATGATGACATGCATACATGTGTGATATGGTGATGTCATGATGATGATGACATGTGTATGGTATGATGGTGTCATGTATATGATGATGATGACATGTGTGTGATATAATAATGTCATGATGACAATGATATGAGTATGACATGATGATACACATGTATGTGTTATGATTGTGATGATGATGCATGATGATATACACATGGCTTCAAGGTAAGTAACGCCTGCAATGCATGTATGACTTGTATAATGCATTGAGTAGTTATTGGATTCCTTTACCTACTGAGTGGTTGTACTCACCCCTTTTGGGGACCAACATTTCAGATTAGTAGATGGTTTGAACAGTTGGATATGACCATGAGGAGGAGGATAGCAAGGGAATGAGCTTTTGGACGTCGACACTGATTGATGGACTTTAAGTGTATGACGGTTGGAGAAAATGTCGGTCATCTTTTGGAGTGTAGCCGAATATAAAAGACTACGACATTTTGATATACCGATGAATGATGTCTATCTGATTTAAGTAAATAAAAAGTGTACGGCATTTACCTATGAATATTTAGTAGGTGTGCATAGTTTTCTGAATATAGGGAAGGGAGTTGTTGGACGTGCTTTCGTATATGAATTGCGCAAGGGACCTTGAGTCAGAAAAAAAAATGTGTAAACCCCCATGGTTGTATGGACCCGCTGCACTTGAAATGGTATCAGAGTGATATGTTAATAAGGAAAGTGAATGGTAAGCGAACTGTGGTGACCTTAATCGGATCAGGGGCCGTCGAGGGGTGCCACAACATCCCAGTCCTTTGTGAGATGCATCACTATACACTGTGAAACCATCAAATCTAGTAGGTATAGTCAGAATTGGAGCTGAAGTCAATTTCCTTTAGAGCTTCTAGAAACTCCTTTCACATTCTCCATTCCACTCAATTTTCACATTCTTTCGAGTTAATTTAGTTAAAGGTCCTGCCAGTCATGAAAATCCTTCAATGAACCTCTTATAATAACCAGCCAGTCCTAAGAAACTTCGTATTTCAGTAGGTGTCGTTGGTCTCGGCCAATTTACTACCATTTCAACTTTTGCCGGGTCTACTGCAATTCTTTTTCCTGACACCACATGTCCTAAAAATATTATCTGGTCCAACCAGAAGTCACACTTACTAAACTTGGCATACAACTTATGCTCTCTTAGGGTCTGCAAAACTATCTTCAAATGTTGCTCATGCTTTTAGGCCCTTTTGAATACACCAAAATATCATCAATAAAAACAATCACAAACTGGTCTAAATAAGGCTGGAATATTCTATTAATCAAATCCATAAATGCAGCCGGCGCGTTAGTCAATCCAAATGGCATAAGAAGGAACTCATAGTGTCCATAACGAGTCCCGAACACGGTCTTAGGAATGTCCTCCTTCTTAATTCTTAAGCGATGGTATCCCGACCTCAAGTCAATCTTAGAGAAGACCGAACTTCCCCGGAGTTGGTCAAACAAGTCATCAATTCTAGGCAAAGGATACTTATTCTTGATGGTCACCTGATTTAATCGCCTATAGTCAATACACAAGCGCATCGATCCATCCTTCTTTTTCACAAACAAGACCGGTGCACCCCAAGGTGAAGCACTTGGTCTAATGAATCCTTTGTCAAGCAACTCTTGTAATTGCACTTTCAATTCCTTCAATTCAACTAAGGCCATCCTATATGGAGCTTTTGATATTGGTCCTGTTCCTGCATTAATTCAATTTCAAATTTAATCTTCCGCTCCGGCGACAATCCAGGTAATTCCTCGGGAAATACATCTTGAAATTTGTTACCTACATGAACTTCCTCAAGTTTAGGCTCCTCCCTTGCATAATCTCTAACTATGGGTAGGTATCCTTGACATCCTTTGTCAAGTAACTTACAGGCTTCTACTGCCGAAATAAGTGCTACAGGAAAATGGGTCTAACCTCCTAAAAATTCACAACTAGACTGATCAGGTAAAACGAATTGAACCATTCTTCTATAACAATCCATTCTAGCCCGATACTTACGAAGCCAGTCCATTCCTATAATAACGTCAAAATCATACATAGCCATTACAACCAAATCTATTTCCATATCCTTTCCTCCCATTGATATCTTACAATTTCCACACTTCAGCGTAGACAATACCATATCCTTTAAAGGCATGGAAACACAAAGAGGCGTCTCAAGAGGCACAACTTCTATCTTATTCAAACGTTTATATCTTTCAGACACAAACGAATGTGTTGCACCCGTATCAAACAATGCATATGCCTTTTCACCATTAATAAGAATCGTACCTAAGATAACATTTTTGGAAGCTTCCGCTTCCTCCTGGGTGATCGCATACACCCTTCCTTGTGTAGGTGGTCTCTAAGGATTTCCTTGTGGGTTTGACCTAACAGCACTCTGATATCCCTGTAGCACCGAGCCAACACTCACTTGCGACCTCTCTTGTGGGCAATTTCTCCTAAGATGACCTACTTGTCCACAACTAAAGCATTTATGTTGTCCCATACAAGGTCCTGGGCCATGGCGTTCATTACACTTCTGACAAATACCAGGCTGATAGGGTGTTTTCCCTATATTCAGATCACTCCTTACTCCTCCAAAATTCCTAAAGTTACTCTTCTTCTTCACATTCCAGGTCTGACCTTGACCAGAATAAGGTCTCTTACCCTTTCTCACATCATTAAAATTCAACGGTTTCTTAAACTCCGACTGTTCTCTCAACAACTCCTACTCCACTAACTGCACCATTTCATAAATGTCATTATAATCTCTTATATTCAATGGCACCCGTTGCTTTCTAATGTCAGTCATCAGCCCTTTCAAGAATCTCTTAGCCTTCTCCTCCTAATCCTCAATCAATCTAGGAGCATATCTAGAGAATTTATAAAATCTAGCCTCATACCGATCTCTTTGTCAACCCCTTTTGTTCTAGCTGAACAAATTCAGTAATCTTCCCATCCTTAGCACAATCAGAAAAATGCTTCTTATTGAAAGCTCTAACAAACTCCTCCCAGTTAACATCAGTGCCTGGTGGAAAGATTATGTCCTTCGAAGCTCTCCACCAAAACTTCGCATTTCCCTCCAACTGGTACTCTGCTAAAACTATTTTCTCAGCATCAGTGCAGTCCAACAGCCGGAAAATTTGTTCCATCACATCAATCCAATGCTCCGCCTCCTCAGGACTTCCCATTCCATTGAACTTAAGTGGCTTCAGCTTTAAAAACTGTTTCACTAGTCCATGAGTACGGCGTTCTGCTCTGGGCTGTTGCTATGCCTGCCTTTCCATCAGATTTCCAATATTGGCTAATGCCTGCAGGATGTCTTCCATTCGGGGTTTAGCCCTTGCTTCGGGGTTCAGCCCTTGCAGTAGAGGCTTCAACCCTCGATGGATGAGCACTTCCAGCTTGCATCATGACTTTCCTGCAATTTCCAAGCATTGCCTCAGGAATAATCTGAGACTCACGGCCTCCATTTAAGGCAATTACTACTACTACATAAGTAACATATACATGTTACTGGTACCTAAAGGCAATTCAAAAAGAACTACTAAGGATCTACGAGTGAATTCTCATCACCCGTTATTCAATTATTTCGTTTTACATCCTATGGTGTGCATTGTCATCATGTTCCTCAATATCCAATTGAGGCTCCTTATCACTCCACCTATAACCATTCGCTCTGATACCAAAAAGGGGAGTTGTAGCACCCCGAACCCTTTGGCGGTCGCCACAAGCACCAACGTTACACCTTAATACTCTCTTGTACTTATACTTAGAAGAAGATTCGTTATTCACAGGCATTTTTTTTAAAGCGGTCCCGGCGCGACTCATTAGCGGAAGCAAAATAAAGCATAACCATCTATCCTCCTACAAATCCATGATACCGTTACACACCACTAATCACCATAATTTTTATAGACAAGCCACGACACTTTATTTATATATATTTTCAAGATGGGACTTCTTTTAGGTCGGTACATCAAAAAGGAAAAGCTAGGACTCTGCCATGTCCAGCCTAAAACCTCAAAAAAGGATTCTCGACCCTCTACATCACATGTGCTCAACTCCCATCATATGTGTTGGCTAACTAACTCCCAAAATAAGACACAGCACCTACTCGTCGCGCACAGGTCTCACACCTAGTCCGGTGCATTAGGTGGTGGCGGCGGTAACATCCCTCACATCACCCCATCCCGGTGAACGTAGATGGAGACAAACTCTTGGACGACTGGACCCCCAGCCAGGCTTATGTCGTATGTAACAAAACAGCGCACACGTATGTAGGTGAGCCCAGGTACAGAAGGACAGCTGAACTCCTTACACTCTACCTCGACGTCGGATGGTAACCCGTAAAACGCACCCCGTGCAACGGCAGGAAGCGGCATACTACTAATCTGAAATGTTAGTCCCCAAAATGGGTGAGTACAACCACTCAGCAGATAAGGAATCCAATGACAACTCAATGCATTATACAAATCATACATGCATTGCAAGCGTTACTTACCTTGAAGCCATACGCATACTATCATGCACCATCATATCATATATGTCATCATCATCATGGTATCATTACATCATACAAGTCATCATTATCATGACATTATCACATCACACATGTCATCATCATCATGGCATCATTACATCATACATGTCATCATCATCATGACATCATGACATCTCTCATGTCATATCATATATCATCATCATGCATATCATCATGCATATCATGCCATGGGTGATCATCATTATCTCACATCACATATCATCATGCATATCATGCCATGGTTTAATTTCCACTTTTTCTTTCAATTTGATCACCACATCACCCATTTATCAAATTATCAATTTCATCATCCCCTCGGGCAAAGACCTCCGAGGCTTCCGGCATTCAGCCTCCCAGGCCACCGAGCATCCGGCGCCCCACATTTCGGGCCTCTTGCATCCCAACTGGCATCACGAGGCATTCCCTTCGGGCAGAAACCTCTGACAGGGCTTCCGGCCCCCCACATTCTGGGCATCCGAAATCTCCCAGGGTAAACCGTCAATGCATCTCTATGCATTCCGGGCATCATCCTCCACCGCAACCACCTGCTCATTTATCATTATCCATGTTTTACCAATTTTGGTCTTAATTTAACATGGCACATGGCGTTGATGTGATATCAAACAAGTCAAACTTGGCATGGAATTCACACATACATCTCAATTCAATGTCATGCTACATCAAGACCTTATGCATACATGCACCATGATAAAATTATTTATTAATAAATTTAATGGAATTTATGGCCAATAAAATAATCTATTTTATTTCCTTTTTCTTTTTATTTATTTATTTATTCATTTATTTATTTAAATTTCAACTTTTGTCATTAAATTCAATATCAACAAATTCCCAATATTATAAAAATTACAGCAAATATTAAACAAGCCAATAGGATGATAATTTCATACAAAATACATGGCCAAATAGCATTTCACACAATTTCCCAATTTTCACAAAACATCATATAATTTTAGGATAAAAGCAGAATGCACAGTTTCTGAATAAATTCAATTAAAATATCCATACGGCCTCCAAAAATTATGAAATTTTACTGAGGTATAACCAAGACATTTTCGTACAACTGTTATGCAGAACTCCAAGCCAAATTCTTTTAGATTATTTTATACAGTCTCATGAAGCTTCTGGATCTATTACCGAATCGTCCAGTGCATGTTTCTCCGAAATACGAAGGTTTTACCTACCTATTCTCTTTCGTTTCCTCTGAAATTTGGATATGTTATACATCAAGATATCCTTTACAAGTTTTATGAATAGATCTAAGTCAAATAACTAGATTATAGTCGTCATATAAGTCCATGAATTCTCGGGTGTCTCGGAATACATCACCAGAATCATCATCTCAAAGATCTAGTTGATTTACTAGGCTATACTTGTTCATTTCACTTAAAATCTGAGGATGTTGTAGATTAAGATATCCCCTACAACTTTCATGAAGAAATCGAAGTGAGATTCTCAACACAAACCAACATGCAATCACAAATCCAACAAAAGGTCAGTAAAAACTCTCCAGATCTGAGGTCTCTGTAGGATGAGACTTTAACCCCATCAATCTCCATAATTTTCCACGAAATTTGAGTATGTTGTAGTATAATATGTTAGCTACAAATTTCATGAAGAAATTGAAGCCAAAATCGGACTCTAAACACACATACAAGCTCAAACAACTTTCTTACTCACATGATTCGACCAAGAACAGTCATGCGATTCAAGAATAAGCCAACCACACCTCGGTTTTTCTCACTTAAACACCCAAAAATTTAACATGCAAACAACATACAAGCATGCAAGAGAATCTAGAAGACTCCCACTTGCCTATAGACCGATCGGTCGACGGCATAGGGTGGCGAACACGGCGGCACACGGCGAACGGACGGCGGTTTCTCCTCCTCTCTCTCTCGGCTGCTCCTCCTCTCTCTCTCTCTCTCTCACTCCCTTGGGTGAATGAGGTAAAACCGCCGCCTTCTCTCTCTCTTCCTTCTTATACCCCTAATCCTTATGATTAGCAATCATCACATGCCTTCAAACTAGCCAATCCATGGCTTTCTCCTTTGTGCCACTTGTCATATTACATGCATCATGGGCCTTGGAGTTGGGCTTGGGCTTGGGCTCCTTTATGGCCGGTCGACCACTCCCTCTTGGGCCTTTAGTGGGTCGGCCAACTTGGCCCATTAAAATCTTAGGCCAATGGGCCTAAGGCCCATCCTAAAAATTTTCTTTTTCCTCTTTTTTTGAAATTCTTTTATAAATATTTTCAAAATTCAATTTTCATCTCGGCCAAAGTCTTGGGACATCTTGTTTATTGAAATTTAATTTAATAAGTACATGGCCAAGCATAGATTATTATCATAATCTATCAAATTTAAATTCTCACAATCATATGCACAAATCATCTAATTAAAAAGACTAACGGTTAAAGCATAAGCCATAGGAAATTTTATCACCTAATTAGAGACTTTAACACACCTTATGGCTTGGCTCTGAATTTTTGGGATGCCACAATGAGGTTTCATCGCCTAATTTGTGTAATCGTGCTGACTTGCCATCATTTGCCAATAGACCTTCGATCGTGCAAAAGCCGATCGAGATTGATAATTCAGCACACTTTCACGAGTGCTTGATGTTCTCTTGGAGATGCGAGGCCAAAATTATGCTCTAGGATGCGAAGTTTAGAACTTGCAGAATACAGGTCAAGCCTCTTCAGTTTCTTTGCATGATCAATTCCATGCCCTTGCTCATCAAGTTCAAGCAAATGCCAAGGCTGAAGATGTGGCTCAACCGAAGGAGGATTTGAAAAAGTTGGAAGGGATTGTCCGAGTCAATGGGAGATTTCCAGCTTATTCGTGTTCCAAAGCAATCCTAATTCTATTCTCTTTTAATCTCTACCTTTTTAATGCTAACAAAAAGGGGAGAAATGTGATGCAGATTTGAGATGTAAACTCTTGATCTTTGTGTTTCATTGACTTTACTTTTGTGTTTGGTTGTTTGGTTGTGACTGGATTTGGATTTAGATTATTTGATTGTTTGGTTTATTTTAAGCACTATTGGTATTTCATAACAAAGATAGTTGCTCATTTACATGACTAACCTATTTTCTGTGGAAGCAGATTTTAATGCTATCTTTACTAAGCCAATTATCTTTGGTGAAATATCCATGTTTGTTTGAGTATTGTTTTGCAGGTCAAAGTTATCCAAATCTGTAGGAAAATTTTGTTACCATAAAAAAATAGGGAGATTGTTGGAAAAATCTTCCTTGTGTGTTTTGAAGTTGACAAAACGTTTCCATCAGTCTAGTCTGAAGACTTGCAGACTCTTCCATCAAAGTTTGAAGACTTCCGGACTACCAAACTCAAGACTCAAAGTCTATCCTCATTGACAGTTTCTAGACCGTCAAAGAAGGCTTATCCATAACTAAGTATTTCGTTAAGGATTTGATTCTATCGACTGAAGAAGATCTCTTGGCTGGATATAGTATGTCAGAATCAATTATTCAAATTGATATTGATTTAGGGATTTTGGATCCGTTGATTAGCAAAGTATACTTGGAAGGTTCTACTTATGGAAACCTAGATCCCGATTATATGGGCGAGCGGGATTGGTGGTCTATCGACATATTCCTTGAATAACTCGAAATCTCTCTAATTGATTATGTCAAACGGGTAGATTGGAAGAACTCTTTCGGTAAGTGCCAACGGGTGTGATGGCATGAAGGAGTATATAAGGAAAACGTTCCGATTATTCGAGTGTGTGCGCAATAGAAGAATTCAAAAGTCATAAGCTCCTTGTTCTTAGTCAATTCAATTGTTGAGCGAAATCTTGTATGCAAAAGAGAGTTTATATCTTTATGAGACCTTAAGAAAGTATAGCAGAGTCTCTACATTGTGGAATCAAGGAAGAGCTTTACTATAACAACTCTTTTAATTCATAGTGAAATCCAGCCGGTGGGCTATTAGTGCGGAAGAGTAGACGTAGGCTTGGATTAAGCTGAACCACTATAAACTATGTGTTCTTATTCTCTTCTCTACGCTCTTTTACTTTGATTGTAACTCAATTTGTTTACAAGAGTTTAATTTCCTTTTCATAATCTATTGTTGATTAGAGTTGCACACTTCTCTCTAGAAAATTTGTTTTTGCACCTATTCACCTGCTCTAGGTGCTCGTACTAACTTTCACACAGCTTTCATCAATTAAAGCTTCTTCTATGCTATTGGGTTCTATTTCAGAAATAAGAGCCATAGCACTAGACTCTTCACGCATTTTGGATCTTATACGAATTCCCTCATTAATGTCACCAATAATGAGTTCTTTAGGATGACTAGACTTGTGCTTCCAGTTGCTGGTTGATTTGTCGATTGCTGGTCATTTTCTTCATTTGATTCTTCAACAATCTTTTGTTACTGGTCTTCTGAAGTCTGAGCTGCTTCTAGAGATTTAGACTTTATAGAGTCGAAGCAGGTTGATTCTTCGGGTTGAGTCTAAATCAATTGATTTTGCATAAAGTCTTGAAATTTAACATTCATCGATTCTTTCACAAATTGAGTCTTTTTGTTGTATACTCTGTAAGCTTTGCTTAGGGTTGAATATTCAAGGAAGATGCATTTGTCGATTTTTCTTCAAACTTAACAATTCGATCATTTGCATTTTTCAATATAAAACATTTGCATCCAAACACATGAAAATAAGAAACAATTGGCTTCTTTTATTTGAACAATTCATAGGGAGTTTTCTCCAAAATAGGCATTAAGAAGACTCTATTAATAATATAGCATCTTTGTAGAAATTGCTTCAACCCAAAAACGAGAAGAAATGTTACTTTCAATTAAAAGAGTTCTAGCAATTTCTTGCAACGATCTATTCTTTCTTTCCACAACTTCATTATGCTCTAGAGGATAAGGAGAGGCTGAAAACCAGATTCATCACAGAATTTAGCAAAGTCTTAATTTTCAAACTCACCTCCATGGTCTGAATAACACACCCTTTCTCATTTTGAACTTTCTTAACAAATTTTATAAAATAAGAAACGGTTTCAGACATATTTGCCAAGAAATATGCCCAAGTGAGTCATGAATAATCATCCACAATTACTAGGCAATATTTTTTACCTCTAATCTTTAAATTCTGGTCGGTCCAAAGAGATCCATATGCAAGAGCTGCAATACACAATTAGTGGACACTTGATTTATTGGTTAGAATGAACTTTTTACCTGTTTTCCCAATACGCATGGTGTACATAAGTCATACTTTTGGTATGTCAGATTGGGTAGTCCATGAACAAGCTTCTTTGCTAAGATTTTAGCTATTTGCTTTATGTTGATGTGCCCAAGTTTTCTATGTCATAGATTTGCTTCCTCTTGAATTGAGATTAGATATTGGGATTTTTCCGGTTTAATATCCAAGAGATAAATATTCCCATGTCTTCACCTTGTGAAAGTTTGAGAGGAGTCTTTCGATTTCGAGCATATTCCTTCTTGAAAGTTAATTTTGAGATCGGTGTCACACAGCTAGCTAATACTCAGCAAGTTGTAGTTGAGTCCTACTAAGGAAACATTGCTGATCGTAAGACTTCCAATCTTTATAGTTCTGTATCCCACAATTCTTCATTTGTTATTTCCTCCAAAAGAAACATTTCCACCATTAACTTGCACAAGCTTTATAAAGCAGTTTCAGTCTCTTATCATATGTCTCGAGCATCTACTATCCAAGTACCATTTAACATTTTTCTTGATAGTGACCTGCATTTAAAAAAGAAACTCAAGTTTTTTTTATACCGATATTTTCTTGGGTTCGGTGGAGTTAGTGTGATATACGTCTTTGCTCAAACCTTTCTCACAGGTTTCCAAATCATAAGACATTCCTTCTCAAAGTGTTCTAAGCTATTACACTTAGAACATTTAAGAGCATTAAGACCTATAGGTTTTACAAAAACTTTTTGAAAATGATTTTTGTAATAATCTTTTATAGGTCTTTGTTTAATTATTTCCTTTACTTTAGAAAAATCAATTAGATGAATGGTTTCAATAGTCATTCCTAAACCTGATTTGTTAAAATAAGGTATTTGCGCTGAAAGAATCTTTTCTAATTTCTCAAGTCCTATAGAAAATCTTTTAGAAATACTTGAGATATCATTTTTCAAGAATGTATTTTCTTTTGAAAGATTGTCTGCATTTTCTTTCGAAGTAATAACATTTTTATCTAAACTTTCGACATTTTCTTTCCAAACAATCTCCTATTGCTTTAGTGCGGAATTTTCCCTTTTAAGTTTAGAAATCCTCTTGAGAGGTTTTGAGATTAAGACACAATTCATCAATATATTTGGAGACTTTAGCAGGAATTTTTAAATTACTTATCTCTATTTCCTTTCCGAGTTTGAGTCTATCTCAAAGTTTGAATTTGATTCTGAGTGTGCCATGACACAAATATTTGCATAATCATCATCACTTTCTTCACACTCAGTATCACTTCAAGTTTCTGCTTTAAGTGATTTTCGATATTTCTCAGCTTTTCCTTTCTTTCTCTTGATGCAAAGGACAATTGGGTTTGATGTGTCCATTTTCTTGCATTCAAAACATATTACATCCTTGTTGGATTCATCATCCTCAGCTAATTTATTTTGTAGCTTTTGAGAACTTTGTTTCTTCGAATTGAATCTTCTTCCTTTTCTATTTAGCTTTCTAAATCTTCTTATCATGAGCAAACTCTTCATCATCCATATCGCCTTCAGAATTTCTGACATCATAATCATCATTAGATTTCAACGCAATGGATTTCTTACCTTTGGGATCTTCATTTTTCGTTGATTTGCTTCACTTCATAAGACTGAAGAGTGCTAATCAATTCATCAACAGATAATGGCATGATCCTTTGTGTCTCCCTTATTAAAGTATTTACGTGATTCCAATCCTTGGAAAGTCCACGCAGTAACTTGTTAACCATCATGGGTTCAGAGATTGGTTGACCTTGATACTCAAAACCATTCACGATTTCTGTAAAACGACTAAATATGTCGGTGATAGATTATCTTGGTTTCATCTTGAATGCTTCATAATGACCGAGCATAATATTAATTCTGATTTCTTTCACTTGATTGGTTCCTTCATAAGTGATGTACAATCTATCCCGGACTTCTTTAGTAGTTTCACAAGAAGATATTCTATTATATTCAGAAGAGATAATGCACAATATAAAAAATAAATTACTTTTGCATCAAGAGCTTGTCTTTTGGTTATCTCTTCTCGAGTCATTTCACTAGACTTAACAGCTTCTTTTCCTCTTTCTAAGACTTTTACAGCTTTAGGAATGATTACTTTGCCTACCACGTCCCATTCCAGAGGATCTTTTGATCTTAGGAATGCCTCCTTCTTGTTTTCCATATGCTGTAATCCTTCCCATCAAAATATGGTGGTCTGGTATTGCTTTGCCCTTCAACCAGACCTAGAGCCAATATACTAGCCATGAATCTTTAACTCTGAAGTAAAAACACTTCAACTTAAATGAGTACACAAGCTCGATATCAATTGTGAAATATGAACGCACGGAGATGGGTGAATAGGTGCGAAAACAAATTTTCACAATGTAAAGAAAATGATTTCCCTTTCAAACCAATTCTGTTTAGTAATAGATTATGAAAAAGGAATTAGACTCTAAAAATCAAATAGAGTTACGATCAAAGTAAAGAGCTTAGGGAAGAGAATAAGAACACAAAATTTATAGTGATTCGGCTTAATCCAAGCCTATATCCACTCTTCCGCACCGACAACCCACCGGCTGGATTTCACTAAGAATCAAAAGAGTTGTTACAGTATGCTCTTCCTTGATTCCACAAAGTGTAGAGACTTTGCTACACTTCCTTAAGATCTCACAAAAGTAGAAACTCTCTTTTGAGTACAAGTGTTTGCTCAATAATTGAATTGACTAAGAACAAGGAGTTTCAGACTTTGGAATTTTTCTATCGCGTACACACTTGAATAACTGGAACATCTTCCTTATATACTTCTCCATGCCTTCATACCCGTTGGCACTTACCAAAGTAGTTCTTCTAATCTATTTGTTGGACAGAATCAATTAAGGAGATTTCGAGTTATTTAAGGAATATGACGAATAGCTCATCAATCCCGCTCACCCATATAATCGGGATCTAGGTTTCCATAAGTAGAACTTTCAAGTATACTCCGCCAATCAACGGATCTAAATTACTTGAATTGAAATCAAAACGAATAACAGATTCCAAGATGCCATCTTCAACCGAGAGATCTTATTCAGTCGATAGAATCAAATCTTTAACAAAATACTCAGTTCTTGAAAAATCTTCTTGACGGTTTAGAAGCTGTTATTGAGGATAGACTTTGAGTCTTGAGTCTGGCGATTCGGTGATCTTCAGACTTTGACTAAAGAGTCTGCAAGTCTTCAGACTAGACTGATAGAAACGTTTTATCAGCTTCAAAACATGCAAGGAACTTTTCTCCAACACTTAGTACTGTGCTTGGTAACTCGGCTTGACCTAGGGCATTCTGCTTGTGGCTCTTTACTTTGTGGATTTTCCGTTCGAAGAGAAGCACATTTTTGGAGTGACCAAAACGTTTGAACCTTTCATTCGCAGTTTCACAATTATCAGCAAAATACTGTCATTTCATGATCAAACAATTTGTCCTAGCCCTTAGTGTTCTCAAGAGTTTCACTACTTGGTGGAGAACCTACGGAGATTCTCTTTTACTGAAGATTTCAACACCATTCTTAGCAAGATCGTCTCCAAGATTCACTCTACCAATGTTACTGAACTTTCATCCAGTCTTCCTACCTCTCTAACCCATTGAGCGCTGAAATGAATGCGAGAATCAGGTATTTTCCTTTCTCAACTTTGTGATACTTATTGATTTGGCTTTAGTCTAATGTTCAAGTAATCTAGGCATACCTACTCCTGCGCGAGTATCCACTCCTCGGACCAGGAGGCGCTTATCAAGGTCTGTCCTGATTACATTGTCTACCAAGTCAGCACGACTAACTTCTAGTTCTTCTACTCCCAAGATCATCAATGTGGAACCATTGTAAACTTAAGGCCGTTCTCTTGCCGATCATCCTGCATCTTTGACTCCCCTCGCTGCTAAAACTTTGGCATCGGCCTCAATTGATACCTACAATTCCCTAGGTCCTGCAACTCTTCCTACATTGGAGCGTGCTTCTTCGTCTTTCACTAGAGCAAGGGAATCCCCTTCAACACTTGGAGAAATTCCCTTAGAATCAATCATTTCTCGAGGGGCTACCTCTTCCATTACTATTAAGCATGATCCTAATATGCGTCAAGGAGACCAACCTTATCACAAGCTCAAGAGAGCTTGGAAGTGAACTTCCCTCTTGCTTCGGACCCATCTTCGGAAGGAGGATATGATCCCGCTACTGCTCCTCTTGTTGGTTTGGGTTTTTTCTAGGAACCACCAACCATTCTTACTTCTTGTGCTAAGGAAGAAAGGGATTATGCTTTATCTCCAGCTCGAGACTTCTTTTTTCATCATCAACTCCGGTGACTTTGGAAAATATGTTTCCCCTAGCCATTACTTCGGCTATGCTTTCGCCCTCCTTCATAGCCATGTTGTTACCTAGTGGGTCACAGTGTATTGTCCCTATTAATGTAAGTTTGACTCTCATTTCACCTTTACTCTATTCATCGTATTGCTTCGGACTTCAATCTTGTCAGATTTCCTATTGTGAACCTGTTCCTACAATCATCGGGTCAACGACCCAACTTGACTTGAGGTAAGTATCTCTTTCTACTTCTGATGTCGTCGAGAGCACCAAGCAAATTCTTTGCAAAATTGCACGGACGCCTTCTATTACCCCTGTTGAATTTAGTCAAGAGGAACTCCCCAAGCTCACCCCAGAGGAACAACTTCAATCATTCTTGAAGATATTTGGAGGAGGCTCCATTGAACTCTTTGGTGATCCTCGACTTGTGATACAAGTTAAATCAATTCTCTAATCATTTTGTTCTAATCTTGTTTTTGTTGCGCATTGCACTTTTGGTACCAATTGTGACAAATACCTTCCTATCTTTCTTGAAAGCTTAGAAGCAGTAGGTCAAGGTAGATCATCTCATGCAGTCATTTCTAGTTATGATGGAGACTGAGCTTTAATTGAAAAAAAAAATTCTGAATTTTGAATCTCAGCTTGCTGAAGAACGTCGCAAATTGTCCCATCAACTAGATATGATTGACACTTGGCACTTACTAAGTAGCAAAATTGATAAAACAATAGAACAATTTGAGGAATCCGAGAAGTCTATTGCTGCTTTGGATCATTTGAAAATGATCAATGCCAAGTTTCTAGCTCAGAATATAGTTTGTGATAAGGAATTTCCATCCTTCTGTTCTATAGTCGAGCGAGAATGTCCTCAGCCTTGACTTTACTATGTTTGAACCGATGTAAAGTAACTTAGCCTTGCAATTCCATTTTTGTATATGGACATGTATTTCTCCTTGATTGGGTACGCTGACAAATGCTACTCTCTTCCGCGCTTTGTTCTATGATGATGCTTACTCACATGCTGCTTAGTTTCTTCTTTTGCATTCCCCATAAGCAAGGCAAAACTACTTCATTCCCCACATTCTTCGTGGTTGCACTACCAAAATTGTCCACTACTTCTAGTAGTTTTCCTTCTACTTTCTCTATTTAATAGCATCAACTACTTATGTTCCTTACTCTCTTCAATCTTCTTTTGCTTCCTTTTATGTTGTGTGTCACGCCACGAACCTCAAGCGCATGCACATCCCTCGGTGGTCGATAAAATTGCGACGTTGTCAAGTCAAGTTGCCAACCCAATCGATTTTGCACATGCGGAAGCTTATAATAAACAATCCCTAGACAACAATCAATATATGATAGAAAAGCAGGACAACAATTTTCACAAAACACTTTTGTATACAAACTAGTCAGTATACAAAAAGATTAGCTCTCAAAAAGAAGTTGTCTTACAACCTACTAGCTGGACACATTCACCAATCTTTCGGACTCCACCTCTGCAGACAACCTAGATTTCCAGTCCTGTTTTCAATTGAATAAATTGGGCATTTCATCGATGCGCCTATAGTGTTATTCTCAGAGCTGATCACTTGTGAGATAACTAGACTATCTAGGAAAGTCAATAAGAGATTTTAAGGCAATAGACTTGAGAATTTGACTAGGAATTGGCTACTCGATCATGCTAATCTGCACAGATCATTACGTCACCGTTAAAAATCGATTAGAGATCACGGATAGATCGGTTCAACTGTGATGTGTGGTTAAACATGGGTGATTCCACTAAATTGCAAAATTCTCGTCGATCGACACTACACTAATTTTTCTGTCGTTTTGGTATCCTGCGTCCATATTTGAAACCTTGAGATTTTCACAACCACCGAGAGTCACCAATGTGTTGAAGAGGCTCATTGTAGCTCGAAAAAAATTGATCACGGGTCATTTGCATTAAAAATTTCTAAAAGCTACTTGCTAGCCTAATTCATGCTAAAATCGCGTCGATTGAAATTACTCACAAATTTGAATCCAATTTCAGAAATTGAAAGTTATGTCATGTCATAAGTCATTTTAGGAACGTCAATTCAATCTCCAGTTCTTTTCGCGAACCGAGATTTTAGCGGAAAAGTCGAGATAAAGCCGTTTCCGACTAAAAAATTTAGAGGATTATTTTTTATCGCGCAATTAGGATGCAAGTAGGTTCAATTGGTGAGGAAAAATACCAATTTGATTGAGGACTTGGTTTTAGAATTTATAGAAGCCGAATTGGATTGATTCAAGGGAGGATAGAAGTCTAATTTGAGCCAAATGGGTACAAATTCGTATGCCCCCTTGGACCTAACCTTTGGACCATTTCCAAAGCTTCTAGAAGAAGTCTTGTGGTTGAAAAATGCAGAGGATAGGGATGTGACTTGGTGGGGCCAAGTCAAGGGAACAAGTAAGATAGGAAGAGACCAAGTGGTCGCCTCCAAAAGCAAGCTTGTCCTCCCACCTTCCTCTCTTCCTTTGACCATCAAGCCTTCCATCTTCTAGTACCTTGAAGACCTAAAAAACCTAGAAACTGAGCCTCCCTCCTCCCTCCTTAGTCGTAGCCACCGCCCAAGCAACCGAATAGCCATTACAAGCCGCCGTGCCCTCTCGTGCTTGCCTGCTCATCGCGCGTCACCGCCACCCCAGCCACACCGTCTCGCCCAACTCATCCGTCCAGCAAGTCACCAAGAGCCATCGCCTGCCTCTGTTTGGACCTGTTTCAGCCTCCACTGGTCTCCCTTGCCCGATTTCATGTCAGCTAGGTTGTTAGGCCCAAGATTAACCCTGAACAGAGACCGAAGCTAGTGGGTTTGCAGCCCATTGTTTGGCCCATTTTGGTGCCTTTCCTAGCCCTGTTTGGTGGTCTTGCTTTGGAGTTTGTCATTTCTTGTCATGTCCCCGTCGTTTTGATCCGAACGGATTGTAAATCAAGTGAGTTTAACTCACTAATCCATGCTTAGTGAGTTAATCATGCTTAAGAGTTGATTAGTTTATGCTAAGCTAGGATTAGGTGGTTAGTTAGAATGGATTAGTGAATTAGTTAATTCTTGATGCATATTAGATGGTTAGATTAGTTTATGCTAATCATGTGATGGTTTATAGTTGTAGGAAGATGATTATCAAAAACTGAGTTGACACATGTTGTGCATGATGTTATGAGTTAGATCAAGAAAACCACTGAAGTACGGCCATACCCATTGGGCTGTAATCAACCACCGAAGTATGGCCATGCCCATTGGGCTATAATCAACCGTTGAAGTATGGCCGTGCCCTTTGAGCTATAATAAATCACCGAAGTATGGCTGTGCCTATTAGGCCGTAATTTATCACCAAACTTGGAACAAGCCATGCCTATTGGGCCGTAATTCACCGCTAAAGATTTAGTAGGCCGTGCCTATTAGGCTGTAATTAATAGTTGGAGTGAGTAATTGAATTGACCGTGTGATAGTCTTGATGACATGGAATCGACTAAGTTGATTGATTGAAGATTCGATCGATATGTTGATTTGTTTGTTGATATGATTCGATGAAATTACAATTATATTGACTTGCAAGAAGGGACTGAGGCCAAGGTAAGTCCTCTGACTCGTGTTTGTGCTTAAGCAACCCTTGAGGTGTATTTTCTTCCTAGTTGGGTCTTAGGGGGTGAACTTGCTGAGACGTCGTCTCACCCTGTTGTGGGATAACATTTTCAAGTTCTTAGATGGTAGCTCCTCCTGAGCGTTTTGGTAGACTGAAGAAGGTCACGAAGAAGAAGTGCTTCATTTCGCTGCCTAGAGACCTAAGGGGATGGGTGTATGAGTTGGTAAAGACCGTGGTTTGGGTGGATGAGGCCTTATCCCATAAGGTACCTCATCAATACAGATTATGATATCATCAGGATTAGGTTGGACAAATAGAGGGTCCCATACCGAGTCCAAGGAAGTCCCTAGATATGTGCTAGAGGTTACTCTCGGTAAAGGCACGGCGAGATCCTTTGGAGGGTTTGGTGGTGGATTTAGATCTTTTAGATCCCAAGACTCCGGTGTACTCAATTGAAGGCTCCAATGAGGAGGAGGATCCATTGTTTTTGGAAACCCCCCTTATTTTTGTAGACCTTGCTTTTAAAGTTTAGTATTGTATATGACATGGCTTGATATATATACATATATATGTATATGTAAGCGTGTTGTGGTTTGAAAATTTTATGGCCTTACTTTTCTATCACATCTTCTTATTGTATGGGGATTTATTTATTTGCTTCCGTATACATATTAAAATGAATGGGTCGGTAATGCGTCTTGGGACATCGCTATTTAATTGACTAAGCAGGGATGGGTATGTGCTCGGAGAATCGGGACGTGACATCCTCCATAGCCTCATTAGGAGGGTCGGTTGCACCCTCACCCAGGGCGGCGTTGACCGCAACGGTGGGGATACCAAAACACTCAAAGGGACCTATCCTATACCCATTGACTCCATGGCAATACCACGCCTTGAATTAATGAGGTACCATCTAAGGTAGGCCCTCATCCACCCAGATAGTGGCTATAAAAAAGTCATAGACCCAGTGACTATCGAGGATAGGGATGTACCTTGAGGCCAACCAAAACGTTCCGGAGGGACCACCATTTAAGGACCTGAAAAGGTTAAGCCCACGATGGGGTGAGACAGTGTCTCAACAAGTTTATATACATATTATAGAGAACTCACCTCACCTCAGTTCCCTCCTCCAAGTCAGTACAATTCATATATCACATACGTGAAGTAATAACACTCGATCATTTGGAACATTTCAATTCACATCTCAATCAATCGATCCTTCAATCATAGGGGTCCTGATTATAAGGCCAAATCATTACTACACCATCCATGCCACACAATTTTGTCCCATAATCCGACACGTCAATTTCAATCAATCACATGATCCAATTGGTTACTGCCCACACAGGCACAATCTACTAATGTACATCCGTCTTTTAGCGTAGTCAGGTTTCGTCTCACTCCTTTGAGTACAACATTCTCAAAGGAGCATTCATCCATAATCTACTGCGACCGGCATCCATTGTCTAGGGGCATCCCATATAGGGGCAACGTCCTATTAACGCACATTAGGGATGGGTTCACTTATCCATCACACGATCAATCAATCCTAGCCAAGGACTTGTGCTTTGCACTCAAATGACTTAATTAAGATAATGTGCTTGGCCTATTTTCTTCGTATTAAAAACACTCGGTAAAATAATCATGTGTGGGTACAAGATCACTTTAAGCCAAAAATGTGATATCTTCCTTTTTAAAAATCCCACTATTTACTATAGTACCTAAAAACATTTTTGGTGTTTAAAACGATGCCCAATATTTTTTGATTAAATACCAAAATTTCACAATTTTGAAATAAATGCTCAAAATCACAATCACCACCCAATTTGCATAATTTAACATTCAATTGCAGAAACTAAGCACACCATTGCAAATAACATGAAATTCCAGTCATCGGCAATCACGGTATAATTTTAGGAAAATATTAAATAATTAAATAAATAGCAAGATTAATTAATAAATACAAATTAAATAGATAAATGCCAACTTAGGCCTAATAATGCTAATCTAACTACCTAAATGGGCCTAGAAAATTAATGCACCATGCTCAATAAATAATACGATCTCATTAACCTTTAACTAATCTAATCTAACAACTTAATTATGCTAGTTAAGCAATTAAATCTCTAATAACCACTGACCATCTAATCCTATCTTAGACTAAACTAAGCAACCCTTAAGTATAATTAACTCCCTAAGCAGAGTTTAGCAAGTAAACTCACTGGTTTTGCGGGTCGATGAGTTTAAGGCGGGCAAGAACCAAGCTTGCGGCGACACCAACAGGGTCCGAACGGGTCCTAAAATAGGCCACAAGCTCTTTGTTCTAAGCTGAGACTTCTTCTTCTGCCTTGGGCTAGGTCTAAGGGAACTAAAAGCTAGAACGAACAATGGGATGGGCTGGAGTGGGCGACGGGCAAGCAAAGGCAGGGACAATAGTGCGGGATGTTGACGGTGGTTGGCGATAGTTGTCCTAGCGGGCTCGACGGCGACCAGGGTGGCTCAGGACTTCAGGATGGCGACCAAGACAAGTGAACGGGTGGATGTGTGAGTGGGGAACGATGCAGACTGCGAGCAACGGTGACGGGCGCTTGGGCGGCAAGGGAGGCGGTCGACAAGCGTGTGGTTGCTTCTTTTGGTTTTCTCTGGTTTCTTGAGCTCTCAAATGACCAACAATGGTAGAATATAAGCTAAGGAAGAGGAACGAGTGAACTACAGCTGGAAAGGGGGCCATCAATGCCTCTAAAGCCCACGAAAATATCCAAAACCATCAAGTGGCTGCCCCACTAGCCATCAGCCCTATCCTTGCCCCTTTTCCTTCACAAAACATCCCCAAGAAAAGTGGTCCAAAAGTTCCCCTGCCCCCTTTTGGCTACGAATTTTGGACAATTCCCTATTCAATTTCATTCAATTCTTCTCCAATTGAGCTCAAATTAGTGCCCATAAAATTCAGCCAAGGTGTCCACATCAAAAACCACATTTTCCCTCACTAATTAGTCCAACTTGAATGCCAAAATTGCAACAAAAAACTGCATTCTAATTTTCCCGACCCAAAAACACCCAACTTTGAATTTTTGCCAAAATTCCTGATTTGCCGAAAATCTTCGAAGGATGAGTTGACATTCCTAAAATAAATTGTGACATGACAGAACTTTCAATTTCGTGCTTAATTTTAACTGGGCTTAATTGTAGCGTGACCTAACCTACTTGTAGCTTTTAGGAATTTTTAGCGCATTTGACCTATGGTCAATTATTTTCGAGCTACAATGTACATCTTCAACATATTGGGGACTCTCGGTTGTCATGAAAATCTCGAGATTTCAAATACGGGTATAGGATACAGAAACAATAAAAAAATTGGTTTAGTGCTGTTCGACAAAAATTTTGCAATCAAGTGGAATCACCCACATTCGATCACATACCTTTGTCAAATCGACCTATCTTTGATCTACGATCGATTTTGATGGTGTTGTAATGACCTTTGTAGATTAGCATGGTCGAGCAGTCAATTTTTAGTCGAATTCTTAAGCTTATTGCATTTAGATTCCTTAATGACTTCACCTGATAGACTAATTATCTAGTGAGGATCAGCTTAGGGAAAAAATATAAGCACATCGATGAAAAACCCAACTTATTCAATCGAAACAAAACCTGAAAATCAGGATGTCACAACTCTTCCCTTCTCATAAAAATTTCTTCCTCGAAATTTAAACCATTACAAATCTTTAAACAAAAAGGTGTGGGTATTGTTGTCTCATCGGATCTTCACTTTCCCGGGTTGTTCCTTCTTTGCCGTGGTGTTGCCACACCACTTTGACTAATGAGATCATCTTGGTGCACAAAATCTAGTCCTTCCAATCTACAATCTGAATTGGTTTTTCCACGTACGACACCATGTCGTCCACATCTAATTCTTCAAAATTCAGCACGTGGGTTGGGTCAAGCTCATACTTTCTCCACATCAATAGGTGAAAGACGTCATGCACTTGCACCAACCTCGATGGCAATGCAAAATGATACGCTAAAGTCCCCATCATTTCTAAAATCTCAAAGAGACCTACGTATCTCGGACTGAGTTTTCCCTTTTTGCCGAAACCCGAAGTACCCCTCATTGGTGACACCTTGAAAGACGTGCTTACCAACTTGAAAGTCCAATGGTCTTCGACACTTATCAACATAGCTTTTTGGCGGCTCTGAGTGATCTTTAATTTGTCCCTAATAATGGCAACTGCAACCACTAACTGCTGGACTAACTCTAGACCTGTGATCTTTCGTTCTCTGACCTCATCCCTGAAAGTGCTAGTACAAGTATCTAGAGAGGGGTGAATAGGTGCGAAAACAAATTTTACTAAATATAGTGTAAAACTTTACTTTTAACCTGAGTCTGGTTGACAATAGACTTTATAGAGGGAATCGGACTCTAACAATTAAATAGAGTTACAAATAAAATAAAAGAGTTCAGGAAAAAAAATAAGAACACAAGGTTTATAGTGGTTCGGTTTAATTTAAGCCTACGTCCACTCTCCTGCATTAACAGCCCACCAGCTGGATTTCACTATGAATCAAAAGAGTTGTTACAGTATCACATCATTGATTCCACAGTGTAGAGACTCTGCTACACTTCTATAAGGCCTCACAAATATCTAAACTCTCTTTTGAGTACAAATTTATGCTCAATAATTGAATCAGCAAAGAATAAGGAGCTTCAGACTTTGGAATTTATTTATTACGTACACACTCGAATAACTAGAGTGTAACGCCCCAAATTATTCGTTTTGTTTCTTGCTAGTTATATTACGCATAGTAGAGACTAATGTCATTTCTTAGGTAAATAAAAAAATAAATAAAAATTCACGTTATGCTGGTTTGGCCACGGCCACCTCATGCTTGGAGGGACAAATCAAGGAGAAGCTTTCCTCCCCCACGTAGCATCCAGGTGTAGTTGAGAGAGGCTTTTCTTTTTCTTTTTACTTTCTTTCCTTTTGGGGGATATTCAGTCAAAGGAACCCATTTTTCTTTTTCCCTCACTTGCGTTTTCTCTCTCTCTACCAAGACACCCATTTCTTCTCTCTATTCTTGCTTCGTTCGCCGAAATCCGAACCGATCCCTACCTTGGTAGCCTTATGCCTCCATTCAACAGTAGAGTCACCATTGCCCCGTCCCATTTGGAGCTCTCGCCACCAGTTGCGAACACTGAGTCGCCCGATGCTTCCTCTCTCTTCCGGCGGTGAAAAATCCAAGCAAGTGGGGCGGTGATTAAGGTTCTGGGTTTGTGTAATGGTTGTGCCTAGCTATGCATGTGAAATCAGGGTAGAGTTTGGGGTTTGAATGCAAAAATTTGGGAACTAAAGCTCTGTCCGGAGCTAGGATGTTGTTGCTTTGATTGATGAAGCCACGGTGGCAAGAGGCCGTGGGTTTGCTATGTGGGCCATCCAATTGATTGAGGGGGAAGCGAGTCGCAACCTATTTTTGGTCGTTTCGCACTCGGGTCAGCGAGAACGCGACATTGAAGGGGGCCGCGAGCTCGGCTCCCCCTCTATTTTGTTTATTTCCTATATGCATGATGAAGTGTGGTTTTAATCATGCTGTAGTTACTTTAGATGCTGTAGAAGAGTGCCGAGATACTACAAACATGTTTGGTAGAGAAACTCACGGTTCAGTTGAGCTAAGATGAAGAAAAACGGTGCAATACTCTCTGTTTTAGGGAATTAGAGATGGAAAACATTTTTTTTTTTTTTTTTTTTGGTGTCGTCTTAAATTATGATGATGTAGATAAGGAAAATAACAAGTTTACTTGAGAGAACATCCATTGGATTAGATTCGGCATCTAGTTATAGCAAGGTTAATGAGAAAATGTGTTGGTAAGAGCATTTACCTTGAACTAGTAAGCTATACTTTAGGAAACAACAATACCTTAGGTGATTCCACGAATTTTCTATAATTTTCTAGAAATAATTGGAGCTTAAAATTTTAATGAAAGTTGTAGGACACATCCTTAGGAATGATATATCAATATTTGAGAGCAAATGGTCAAGGTTAAGGTGGTGAAACAATATTTCTTCTATAGGTACTAAATCTGAGAGTTGCTACAGAATTTTGAGGAGAAGACAACAAATTACTGCTCTTAATACACTGAGATTTAGGCTTAGATTTCTTCATGGAAAATATTAATCTATGTCTCTTCTATAACATACTGAAGTTTAATAACATTCCGATAAGGTTATATATACTTTTGTGTCTGTGATTGAAACTGCTCATTTCAGTCTATAAACTACTTTGATCCAGGAATGTGCAGCAATTGCCATGTTGCCTTTAATGAGAGTTCCTATATACTTTGAAGTATTTAACGATGTGCGTTTAGACCTATTTGTGGTTTTTCACATGTTGAGGTTTTTGGTGCTGTAACAAGGGAATTGTGAATGTGTGAAGTTGGCTAAGAGCCAATGTGAGACCCGGGGGTCGAGATGCCTAGAGAGGGGTGATGAAAAGTAGCAGTATTCTCTCTAGAGGTCTAAGAATGGTTTAATAGCTTCTCAGGGGACCTCGTGATGCCAGGTTAGGTGCGAGGGGGTTCAGGGTGGAGTGTCATCTTCTCCTAGGTGATTGTTGCAGCTAGATTTCTGTGGATTTAGCAAATTGATGATTTTATTTACCTATTTGTCTTGTTATTGGCCAAATCCAAGTTAGGACTAATCGCCCACTTGCTGAGTTTTTATTTAAAACTCACACTTGTTTATTATCTTATTTCTTCAGAGTAAGATGTCATTTGCATCACCTACACCACCTGCTGCCACGACGACCATCCTGTATGGTTCCCCCGCTGACTTTTTATGGCAGCAAGAGGACATCCAATATCGGCATTTCCCGGAGTAGTCTTCGTCAAATGCACATCTTGTTTGATGGTAGACACAGGGGCGCCTAACAAGCCGGCATACATGGCCTTCGTAGCCCTTTACGCTTGGGTAGATGGTCTGCTGGTGGGACCCTTGATGCTGTACGACGATGGACCGAGGTAGGATGTGTGGCACCCCTCGAACGGCCCCCGATCTGTTAGGGTTGCCACAATTTGCTTACCTTTTACTTTCTCTAATCACATGTTACTCTGATACCATTTCAGTTATAGCAGGTCCATACAACTTGAGGGTTTACATCTTTTAGATCGATCCCTTACGCAAATCATATAATGGAAGCATATCTAACAACTCCCATCCCTATATTCAGGAAACGATGCACACCTACTAAACACTTTTAGGTAAAAGCCGAACACTTTTATTTACTTAAACCAGATGGATATTATTCATCGGTACATCAAAATACCGTAGTCTTCTATACTCGGCTATACTTCAAAAGATGATCGACATCTTCTCCAACGGTCGTATACTTAAAGTCCATCAATCAATGTTGGCATCCAAAAGTTCCTTCCTTTGCTATCCTCCTCCTCATAGTCATATCAAATCACTCGATCCATCTATCGTGGCGGTGGCAGCAAATGTATTTTATCTAGTCTTAAATGTTAGTCCCCAAAAGGGGTGAGTACAACCACTCAGCAGGTAAAAGATCCTTAAACTACTTAATGTATCAAACAGAACAATTATGGCATCATAGAATACATATAGTTCATACATATCAAATGTTTCTCACCTTTTAGTCATGCATATTACATCAAAACAGCCATATATAGGTCACCATACCATGTGCACATACCACCATGCACTTATACACGTTACATCATACATCCATGCATACATTTTACCATACCATGTGCACATACCACCATGCACTTATACATGTTACATTATATAGCCATGCATATATGTCACCATACCATGTGCACCTACCACCATGCACTTATACATATTACATCATACAGCCATGCATACATGTCACCACACTATGCATGATTTAATTTAAGCTCTTGTTTTTCAATTGGATTGCCACATTTTTCTTTCCCAGGACCAGTAATTGCTTCCCACATTTCTATCACTTGCACCTAACCTGGCATCGCGAGGAACCTCTGTCACACACCTCCGGGTATCCGGCACACACACTCCGGGCATCTTGCATCCCACCTGGCATCACGAGGAATCTCCGGGGCTTGCCATGAAGATGGTTACCCCTACCCTTCGGGCATGCATCATAATAAAACCCCTCACCCTCCGGGCATGTATTATAATACAACCGGGCATCCCGAAACTCCGAGGGAAAACCTCTGGGCATGTATTCGTAATACAACTAGGCATCCAAAGGGCATCGACTCATTCGAACCTTTGGGCATCCCAACACTCCCGGGGCATCGTCGGCTCACACCTCCGACGGCATCCTCATTTATCACAATTCATGTTCACAATTGTGTCTCAATATTAACATGGCACATGATGTGATGGCAACGAGGTCAATTTCAACTTTTTATTTTATATGTAATGCCATATATCATCACATATACAGCTAGATTAATTACTATTATTTTAGAAAACAGAATGCATTTTTTTTCTATAATTTACATTTCCTAAAATTTAGTAATTGTCTCTAATAATTTCTAAGAATTTAGTACATCATAGACAAACTCTAGGGGCATTTATCTCATGAAGAACACAACACCACCAGAATTTCATACAAAACAGGATAGTCCATACATCACAGCTTTTGAAATTTGCACAATCCAGCTAGCACAGTTTTACAAAACTTTTTCATTAAATACCCAAATCACATTAAAAAATTATGAAATTTGAACATGTGATAGCCAAGACATAAAGGCAGATACTTCATGAAGAACACTGCACCAAAAGATCCCCATATAGTTCGATACAGACCACGCATTGTAGCACTACTAATTCTATCTGTTCTACTTGCACAGTTTTTGAAACATTTTTTGGTTAAATAGACAAATGAACTTCAAAAGTTACAAAATTTGAATATGTTGTAGGCAAGACATAAATAAAATATTTCATGCAGAACACTTTTCCAAAATAATCTCATACAAAACGGTATAGATCACGCATTGCAACATTACCAAGTCTGAACACATTAAATTGCACAGTTTTAGAAACATTTTCAATTAAATACCCAAATGACATTAAAAAATTACGAAATTTGACTATGTGATAGCCAAGACCATAAGGTAAATACTTCGTGAAGTCATTGAAGTCAGATTTGTCCTAGGTAATTAAATATAGGCGGTTAAAACTTCTGTTCCTAGTACCAAAATTTCCAGATCCAGTCTTTCCAAAGAATAACGATTTCACCCACTTATACTTGTCTGTTTTGTCCCAAATTTGAGTATGTTATACTCCAAGAAGTCTTTACAACTTTCATATAGAGGTCAAAGCCAAAATTCAACTAGAACATCACATGCAAGTCACTAGAACATCTAAGGTGGAGCTGTTATTCTCAAGAACAGTACACTAGACTAGAGCACCACTCTTATAACTTCAATTTTTCACATTCTTTACATCTGAAATTATTACCATTCAATCACACACACTAAGAACAACATGCAAGAGTAGATCAAGGGATCCCACTTGCCTCTAGACCGAGCAACGGCAAGCACACGGCGGCGACGGACGGCGATGCACGGCCCCTCCTCCTTCCTTCTTCCCTTCTTCATTTCTACCTTTCTTCCTTCTATTTTCTCTCTCTCTCTCTCTCTCTCTCTCTCTCTCTCTCTCTCTCTCAGACGAACCCTGCTCTCTCTCTGCTCAATTTCACTCTTAAACTCTCTCTCGGTCTCTCCTCCTCTCCGTGCGAAGCCCCCTTCCCCTTCCCCTTTTGTTTTGTTCTTTTATTAATTAATTATCTCCATTTTGCATGAAGGAAATTGAACAAAGGACAAGTGGTCAAAGAGGAAGGACAAGTGTACGTACAACAAGGACAAGTGTTGGTGGTGAAAGGCATGCTCTCCCCCCTCCCCTTTTGGTTCGTGTGACACCCTTGGGGTGTTTCTTGGGCCTACTTGGGCCCGAATTCTTGGGCCCAAGAGTCCATGAAATAATGCCCTAATCCTTTTTTTTTTAATTATATATATAGTACTTTATCTCTATCAAATTTAATTTAATAACGAAAATTTAGATTGCTTTATATACAAGTATATACACACACATATATATACTCCAAATTCTTGCAGCCTGCTCAATATCCTCAAGTTCTAATTCTTTAATTTTTAGCACATTTAATTCTTATGCAAGATCAAATACCATCCATTTAGTTCAAAGGATAAAATTGAAATACTATTCCAAATGAACAAATATAAATCAATGCCTATAAAATAAAAGCAAAGCCACGGTTCGGTGACTGTCCCTTATCCGAGGGTTGTCTAAGATTTTGGATGCCACAGGGTGGTAGTCCCGCGAAGTAGGAGGTGGTTGAGGAGTGCTGGACGTGTGGGAGAGCTTTTGTTTTTGTTGTTTGATAGCATGTATATACTCAACAAGAGGTGGGATGTTTAGTGTTTGTGGTTTATAGTGTTTTTTGTAGAAATCCCCTTCTTAATCTCATCTCCCCACGTGTAAAGAAACCAAGTTTTATGATAAATAGAGCCGAGTAGCTCAGTTTTTTATGATTCAACTTGATTGAAATTTATTTTACAACTCTTGAAGTACAAGCAAGTCGAGTGAAATCAATGTATATGAGATCTAGGGTGCTACATAAAGCGTCTTCCTTATATACTCCTCCATGCCTTCATAATCGTTGGCACCTTCCAAAGGAGTTTTTCTAATCTACTTGTTGGACGGAATCAATTAGGGAAATCTCGAGTTACTTAAGAATGTGATGATAGCCCACCAATCCTGCTCACTCATACAATCAAGATCTAAGTTTCCATAAGTAGAACCTTCCAAGTATATTTTGCCAATCAACGGATCTAAATTACTTGAATTAATTTTAAAACGAATACTAGATCTTGAGATGCTATCTCCAGCTGTGAGAACTTCTTTAGCCGCTCGAATCAAAATCTTAAAGAAATATTCGAATCTGGATAAGTCTTCTTCGTCGGTCTAGAAACTGTTAATGAGGGCAGACTTTAAATCTTGAGTCTGGTGGTCTTCAAACTTTAATGAAATAGTTTGCAAGTCTTCAGACTAGACCGATGGAAACATTTTGTTAACTTCAAAACAAATAAGGAAGTTTTCTCCAACAATCCCAACAAACCGGCGTTCTACACGCTCTGCCATACAACGCTTCAAAAGGAGCCAATTGAATACTGTTGGTAGCTATTGTTGTAGGCAAACTCGACAAGATGAAGCTAATCCTCCCAGCTTCCCTTGAAATCCAACACGCAAGCTCATAGCATATCTTCGAGGGTTTGAATCGTCCTCTTAGAGTGGCCATTCGTTTGAGGATGATACGCCATGCTATACTATAGCTTTGTTCCTAAGGCAGTTTACAAACTTTTTTAAAAGGCTGTCGTAAACCTCGAGTCTCTATCAAATGTAATCATCACTTTGGAACCCCATGTAGGCGAGCAATTTGGCGCTCGTACAACTCAGCATACCTATCCAAGGCTAAGTCCTTTCGTACGGCGATAAAGTGAGCCAACTTCATCAATCTATCGACCACAACCTAAATGGAATCATTACCCCTCTGACTCCTTGGTAAGCCCGTCACCAAATCCATTGTGATGTGTTCCCATTTCTACACGGGAATTTCGAGAGGATGCAGAAGTTCTCTTGTTTTACAATGCTATGCCTTCACTTGTTGACATATAAGACACTTGGCGACATGCTTGGCGATGTCCGCCTTCATACCGGACCACCAATAGTGTTGATGTAGATTCTGATACATCTTCGTACTGCCAGGATGAATGCTGTAACTGCTACGATGAGCTTTTGATAAAATCTCTTATTTAAGCGCTGCATCGTCAGGGACAAATAATCGTTCTCGAAACCTCAATGTTCCATCCTCAAAATTTTGAAAGTAAGCCTTTCTCTTTTCGATATCCTCTTGCAGGATCTTCTGAATCTCTGGATCTATCATTTGCAACGTTCTGATTCTGATTTACACTTTCGGTTCAATTCTGAGGGTGGCCATAAGATTTGAAAGGTGGCCTACCTCAAATTTGAAAACCAAATCTCGAGCTTTCTCAAGTAAAATCCACTCTTTAACCATCATCTACGCAACTGAAGATTTCCGACTCAGCACATCTACGACCTTTGTGGCCTTTCTAGAGTGATACAAATTATCACAATCATAATCCTTTAGAAGTTTCATCTAGCGACACTGTCTCATATTCAACTCTTTTTGAGAGAATAGGTACTTGAGACTTTGATGGTCAATGAAGATTTGGAATCTTTCCCCACATAAGTAGTGTCTCCAAATCTTCAGAGCAAAAATAATCACTGCGAGTTCTAAGTCATGCGTTGGATAATTCAGCTTATGAGGTCTCAACTGATGGGAAGTGTATGCAACAACCCTACCATGTTGCATTAACACGCAACTTGGTCCTCTGAATGATGCATCACTATAGATCTCGTATCCTCCAAGACTAGATGGAATGGTCGCATAGGTGCGTAGTCAGCTTCTACTTAAGCTCTTGGAAACTATACTCACACTTGTTCATCCACACAAACTTCTCTTCCTTCTTTTAGTTGAGTTAATAGCGAGGCTAACGCTAAAAATCCTTACACGAACCGTCTGTAAGAACTTGCCAAACCTAAGAAACGTCTAATCTCTGTTACTGTTGTCGGTCGAGGCTAGTTCATAACTGCTTCAATCTTGGTCGAGTCCATGGAGATTCCTTGATGTGAAATCACGTGAGCTAGGAAAGCCACATGGTTTAACCAAAAGTCGCACTTGTTGAACTTGGCATACAGTTCATGATTCCACAGAGTCTGAAGCACTACTCTCAACTGTCTTTCGTGCTCCTCAAGACTTCTCGAGTATACTAGGATATCATTAATGAAAATGATCACAAACTGATCCAGATACTCTTTGAACACCTAGTTCATCACATTCATAAAAGCAATTGGGGCATTCGTCAAACCGAATGGCATTACAGTAAACTCATAATGGCTGTATTATGTATGGAATGCGGTCTTTGGTATGTCATCTTTTCTAATCCTCGGCTGATGATACCTGTTCTCAAGTCGATCTTAGAAAATATCGACGCTCCTTACGACTAATCAAACAAGTCATCTATCCTCAACAGCGGGTACCTATTCTTGATCGTCACTTGATTGAGTTAACGATAGTCAATATAGAGACACAACGAACCATCTTTGTTTTTCACGAACAAAACTGGTGCTCCCCAAGCTGATGCACTAGGACATATGAATCCCTTATCCAACAACTCCTGCATCTGCACCTTCAGTTCCTTTAGCTCTAAAAATGCCATCCAATAAGGAGCTCTAGAGATTGTCTCTATCTCGGGGGCCAACTCGATCACGAACTCAATCTCTCTTTCTTTGGTGGCAAACCCGGCAATTCTTTCGGAAACACATCTTGAAATTCTTGAAACACTACAATGTCCTCAATCTTCAACTCCTTAACTATTGTATCCACAATAGTCGCCAGGTAACCTTGACAACCGCCGATCTAACAAACGAGATCAAAGTCATCAAGGGTGTTCCTCGACTCCTAATGAACTCGAAACTTTCACCTAATAACGGGTTAAATTGAATCGCTTTACAATAGCAATCCATCTTAGTTCGTTGCTTGGTGAGCCAGTCCATGCCAATTATCACATCAAAATCATACATGGCTAGGACTATCAATTCTATCTTCCCCTCTCGCTCACCACCGACTAGCTTACAACCAAGACAACCCATTGCAGCCAACACCTTATCCTTCAACGGTGTAGATATGCTAACCACTAACTCCAACAACTTAGGACTCAATCCTACTAGCTTAACAAATTGTTCAGCTATAAACAAATGAGTGGTGCTAAAGATAAATAAAGCATAAGTAATGTGATCGTTCAGTGAAACCATACCCGTAATCACATCAGGCGAGTCCTCTACCTATTCTCTGGTGATGGCGTACACTCTTCCTTGTGCTAGAGGTCTGTTCGGCCCACCCTGTTGTGTAATCTGTGGTGCAAATCTTCTATTCTAACCCATCAGTGGTGGCAGCAGTAACTACCATAGTCCCTTCAGCATTCTAGAACAATCTTTGGCCAGGTGACCTTGTTCGCCACACTCGAAGCAAGCACCCATCCTAAAATGGCATGTGGCTAATCCATGTCGCGTTTCACAGAAACGACATATGCCATTGAAGCTTGGTGCTGACTTACCTATCCCACCCTTCTTGTTGGGCGGAACAAGAAACCTTTCTCCAGTCATGGGCTTCTTCCCAAACCGATTTCCATCCCTATTCAAATGGAACCTCGAACCAAACACAACAGATCCGCTAACTCAGATTCCTCTCTATCAGTTGGGCTTGTCCATATATCTCGTTGTAATCCTTCAGATTGAATGGCACCAACGAATTCTTCAACTCTAGTTGAAGGCCAATCCTGAACCTCCTAGCTCTATCCTCTAGATCTTCCACCAGTCTTGGCGCATACTGAGACAGTTTTGCAGACTTGGCCTCATATTGATCCACTGTCAGTGTTACTTGATGGAGGTGCTGGAATTCCTCCATCTTCTGCTCCTTCACACTACCAGAAAAGTACTTGCCGTTAAAGGCTCTAAGGAAGATGTTCCACACCGGAACCACACCTTCTCGGAATACCATGCCTCTTGTGGCCCTCCACCAAGTACTTACATTTCCTTACAATTGGTATACTATTAGGACAACTTTCTCTTCCTAAGTAAACATTAGTAGTGCAAAGGCCTTTTCTAAATCCTGGATCTGGAGTGTTACGGCCTCGGGATCTCTCGTTTGTGAACCTTGGCGGGTTCAACTTTAGGAATTGCTCCACCGGTTTGTGCATTGGTCTCTCGGCGACCACGTTCCCAGGTGGAACCTCAATAGGTGTAGCAACAACAATGACGGCGGTAGTAGCAGCTGCTGTTGCGGCAACGGTAATGGGGGCGGCTTGATTCTGGGGCCTACTACCCCATCGATTCCCAAGAGTTTCTAGTGCCACGCATGATCCGATTAATTCTCGGATCACTAAGGGCTTCTACACCAACATCAATCGGTGCGCAGTGCTAGTCCACTTGTGCTGGCTTGAGCCTACGCTCTACCTCTACCACCTCGAGTACCGACCATTGTCGACGTCCTACCCCGAGTCACAGGGGCTACTACCCTCTTCCTAGGAGTCCCCTACTCCTGATCTCTCATCTTGCAAATTCTTTGCAGAAACTTGCTTTCTAATTCCACACGGAATTAGAAATTATTGGAGAAAACTCCTTTGCTGTTTTGAAGTTGATAGAACATTTCCAAAAGTCTAATCTGAAGATCGCGGACTTTAAATTTAAAGTGTGCCCTCATTGACAATTTCCAGACTGAAGGATGAAGACTTATCCAAATGCGAGATTATCTTTAAGGATTCAATTCGTATGGTTTATGGATGACCTTATGGTTGGATTTAGCACCTACTTGATTGACTATCCTTATTGCAAGGCAAGCAAACTTGGAAGGTTCTACTTATGGAAACCAAGATCGTGATTGTATGGGCGAACAAGATTGATGGGCTTTCATAACAAATCATCTAATGACTATAGATCTCCTTGATTGATTATGTCCAACAAGTACCTTGGAATAATTCATCCGGAAAGAGCCAACGGTCATGAAGGCATAAAGGAGTATTTAAGGTGGACTCTCTAGTTGTTCAAATGAATGTGTGAAAGAGAAATTTCAAAATCTAAAGCATCCTAGTTCCTTGCTATTTTATTCCCTAAGCTCAAAATTGTATACAAAAGAGAGAAACTCATAATGAGACTTTGTGAGAGAATAGTAGAGGTTCTTGACTGAGAAGTCGGGCGTAAGGCTATAAAATCTCTTTTGAATCTTAGTGAAATCTAGCTAGTGGGCTGTCAACGCGGGAGAGTGGATGTAGGCTTGATCTAAGTCGAACCACTAGAAACTTTATGTTCTTATTTTCTTCCCTGAACTCTTTTACTTTGATTCGTAGTCTTAATTAACTGCTTAAGTTTAAACTCCTTATTTTCATTTGAAGTTTTATTTAACAGTTTAAAGCTGAATTTGTTCATAGTTTGTTATCTTTGATAAGCAAATTACTTCTACCGAATCTTGAGAATTTTTTTTTATTCACACCTATTCACCCCTCCTTAGGTGTTGTTACTAGCCCTTTCGTAAATTGAGTGACCATACAAAACAAGCTACCAATCAACTATCAATCACATGCATCAACATAAGAAAAAGGCATTTCCTACTATCCCATAAACCCATCGCACTTTATAACTCCATATATTAACCAACTCTGATACCACTCCGAGCGGGGATGTCACGCCTAGAACCTTGAGCCATGCACATCCCTCGGTGGTTGATAAATTGTGACATTCCCAGGATGCGTCATCGGCCCAATCGATTTTGCACATGCAGAAGCTTATAATAAACAATCCCAAGACAACAATCAATATAGGATAGCAAAGTCGACAAATTTTCACAAAATGCTTTTATATACAAACTTGTCGGTATACAAAAGATTGGCTCTCAAAAGAAGCTATCCTATGACCTACTAGTCAGACACATTCATCGATCAATTAGACTCCACCTCTATAGGCTCCGGGGGCTTTGGGTCCTCCACAGCCCCATCAAGAGGGTCAGTTGCAACAACGGGGATTTGAAAACCCTAAAAGGGACCTACCTTATACCCATTGAGTCCATAGCGATACTACACCCTGAATCGATGAGGTAGCCTCCGAGATAGGCCCTCATTGACCCGATAATGGTTATAACCAGCTCATAGACCTAATGACTACCGGGGATAGGGACATCTATGCTCCACTTAGTAACTCCCCGAGGTCGACCAAAATGTTCTAGAGGGACTGCCATCTAAGGACCTGGAAAGGTTAAGCCCACGATGAGGTGAGACAATGTATCAGCAAGGATGCCCCCTAAACCCTAATTAGGAAGGAAATACGCCTAGAGGTAGTTTATACACATATTACAGAGGACTTACCTCACCTCAGTTTTGTCACGCCCCGATCCACGAGCATGTGCCCATCCCTCGGTGGCCAATAAAAATATGCGACTTTCCAAGATGAGTCACCCACCTTTTCTTTTTATAGAACAGGTGGAAATGAATAACAAATCCCTTAATAGAAACAATCTCAAGATAGAAAAATAGGACACAGATTCACAAACAAAACATGCTTTTACAAACCAATTGGTTCGGATACAAGAGTCTACAACCAAAAGACCTTAAAAGATTGACTCTCAAAAGAAGCTGTTCTATCTGACCTACACTTCAGATCACCTCACCTTGGCTCCAGATCCTTCACTATATGGCCTTAAAAAATGAGCCCACTACGGGGTGAGATATTAATCTCGGTGAGTTCACGCTCTAAAACCCGATTAAGAGGGTAATACACCTAGAGCGTCCTAATCACACAACCACACAATGATATAACCACAGAGACTTACCTCATCTCAAATCCTAACTACAGGTCAGCACAGTTTATATCACAACCATATATGCATTAATTACACTCGATTTGATGGAGTGTTTCAAATCACATCTCCATCAATCACCACTTCTCAATTGATCATGCATTTCACAGTCAATCATTCCATCCATCAAGTCTACCAGAGAGGTTCCGATTATGAGACCAAATCATTATGACATGTCCCATACCGTGCCACACAATTTCGTCCCATAATTTGGTGCATTTACCTCATTCAATCACTCACTCTAATTCATCCCAGTCACACGGGCATGACCTATCATCCATCTTTAATTGATTACGGCCACACAAACACGATCTAACCGTCACACAGTAGATCTAACCATCACAAAGTGGGTTTATTTGTCACACAATGGATCTACTCGACACACAACAAACCTAATCGTCACATAGCGCATTTATCCATCACACAGTGGATTTATCCATCACATAGCGGATCTAATTGACACACAAAGTGGATCTATCCGTCACACAGTGGATTATCCATCACACGCCTAGGCATCATCTTGCTTTATCTAGTATGACAACATCTACCGCAAGATAGCTTTCACATGAAAGCATCATTCATCGACACACAGCGGTAGACGAATTTTCTTAACCAACACACGATTATCCACTCTCGACCAATTAAAATAATGTCTGGCCTATTTTCTTCATATTAAAAATGCCCCATAAAAATAATCGTGTGTGAGTCGGCCCGAGCCAAAAATATAATATCTTTCTTTTGAAAAATCCCACTATTTATGTAGTCCATAAAAACATTTTTGGCGTTATAAACCGAAGCCCGGTAATTTTCTAATTAAATAATTAATTTACCTAATTTTAGGATAAATACCAAAATTATAGTTTCCACTCAATTTGCACAATTCAACACTCAATTGCATAAATTAACCACACCAACAAAAATTCTGGTCATCGGCTATCCAGTCTAATTTCTGAAAATTAATTAATTACCAAAATTAATTAAATAAAATACACATTAATTCAATAAATATGAACTTAGGCTTAAAATTGTTAATCTAACCACCTATTGAACTAGTTAAATTATCCTAACCATTCTAACTATATGGCCACACAATAAACTAACTAATTACAAATTCTAATCACCTAAATCACTAATCTAACTAACCTGAATTAATTAAACAAACTAATTATTAAACTAATCACCCCTTAAACGTCATTAGCCTACTAAGTAGAGTTTAGTGCATAAACTCACCTATTTAACGTGAAAATCGGTTCACTGCGGCAGTGGCACAATGATGATCAAAACCTGAACTTTGGGCGGCATCAACGGACACTCGGACCGGGCCAAAAGGGCATTACAAGCCCATAGCAACCGATGAGCTTGGGTCAAGATTCGGTTGGGCTTCAAGTGGGCCAAGATGCACGGGCTGGGTTGCTGCACTCGATGGATGCGAGTTCAGCTTTTGCCTTGGGCTTGTCCCAAGGGAACCGAAGGCTGCAACGGAAGGTGGGATGGGCTAGAGTGGGTGGTGGGTAAGCAGAGGCAGGGATGGCAGTGCGGGACACTAACGGTGTGTGGCATCCCAGAAATTCAAAGCCAAGCCATAAGGTGTATTAAAGTCTTTAATTAGGTGGTAGAATTTCCATGGCTCATGTTTTAGCCATTAGTCATTTAAATTTGATGATTTGTGCTTATGATTGTGGAAATTTAAATTTAATAGATTAATAATCTATGTTTGGCCATATGATTTAAATTTCAATAAACAAAAATATCCCAAAGACTTTGGCCAAGATGAAAATTGGAATTCAAAAATATTTAAAGAAGAATTTCAAAAAAAAAAAAAAAGAGAAAAAGGGGATTAAATTCGAATGGGCCTTAAGCCCATTTGGCCTAAAGCTTGGTGGGCCAAGCTAGTCGGCCCATTAGAGCCCAAAAGGAGGCTGTCGACCAGCCCAAGGAGGAGTGGCCGGATGGCCCAAGCCCAAAGCCCAACTCCAAAGCCCATCTTGCATGGATCAAGACAAGTAACAAGGAGAAGGCCATGCATTGGCCATGGTAGAGCAAGGTAATCATGAGCTTTAGGGGAAATAAAAGGGGAGAAGAGAGAGAAGGTGGCAGGTTTTTGCTTGATTCGGCCGAGAGAGAGGGTGAGAGAGAGAGAAATCGTGAGAGAGGGAGAGACCGAGAGGGAGAGGAGGCGGAGCCGAGGAGGAGCCGCCGTGTCCCGCCGTCTGTTCGCCGTGTACGCCGCCGTACGCCGTTGACCGTCCATCCTAGAGGCAAGTGGAGTCCTTTAACTTCTCTTGCTTGTTTGTATTGTTGGTTGCATGTTAGATTTTAGGTGCTTCAAGTGCGAAAAACCGAGGTAAGGGTTGGTTGTTTTCAAACCGCGTGACTGTTCTTGCTCGGTTTGTAGGAGTCGATGGCTTGTTTGAGTTTGCATGCGTGTTTGGAGTCTGATTTTGGCTTCAATGTCTTTATGGAAGTTGTAGCTAATGTCTTGTACTATAAAATGGTGGAGATATGAGGGGTTAAAGTTCTATTATACGGAGACCCTAGATCTGTGAAGTTTTCATCGACTTCTTGTTGGATTCTTGTTTGCATGTTGATTTTTGTTGAATATTTGACTTAGATGTCTTCATGAAAGTTGTAGGTAACACCTTAAACTAAAACATACTCAAATTTGAAGCAAAAAGAACAAATATAGCTTGGTGAATTGGCTAGATCTTGGAAACGATGGTTCTGGTGATGTATTCCGAGACACCCGAGACTTCATGGACTTAAATGGTGACCATAATTTGGTTATTTGACCTAGATCTCTTCATGAAACTTGTAAAGGACACCTTGGTACATAACATACTCAAATTTCAGAGGAAACGAAAGAGAATAGATGGGTGAAATCTCAATATTTCGGAGATGTGTATTCTGGACGACGCGGTAGTGGTTCCAGAAGTTTCTTGGGGTTGTATAAATTAATCTAAAAAGCATTTGGCTTGGAGTTCTTCAGACAAAATGCACGAAAATGTGTTGTCTATCATCCTGTAAAATTTCGTAATTTTTGGAGGCCATATGAGTATTTTAATCGAATTTATTTGGAAGTTGTGCAATTCTGGTCATTATCCGAATATCATGTGCTATTTTGTGGAAATTGTGAAATTAGGTGAAATTCAATTTGACCATGAATTTTGTATGAAATTGTCATCCTATTGGTTTGTTTAATGATTGTTTGAATATTATGATTTTGGGAAAATCATAGATATTAAATTTAATATTTATTTATAAAAATAAATAAATATAATAAAATAATAATAAAATAATAATAAAATAAAATGGGATTATTTTATTGGCCATGAATTCCATTGAGTTTATTATGCATTGTTATATGACATTGGTGTATGTATGATCATAAATTGTGATGCATGTGTGACTTATATGCCATGTAATAATGAGATTAAAAGGATGGTGAATATGGAAAATGATATGGGAGTAAGAGGTTGTGGTGGAGGATGAGGCCGGAATGTACGGAGATGCATTGCCGGAATTCCCCGGGAGATTCAGGATACCCGAAATGTGGGGGGCCAGAAGCCCTGTCGGAGGTTTCTGCCCGAAGGGAATGCCTCGTGATGCCAGGATGTGGGTGCGAGATGCCCGGCTAGAAGGGTAAAGGCCGGAAGCCTGTTGGAGGTTTCGCTCGAAGGAATGCCTCGTGATGCTAGTTGAGATGCAAGATGCCCGGATTGTGGGGGCCGGAAGCCCGTGGCCGGGAGGCTGAATCTTTGGGAACCCCGTCGGAGGTCTTTGCCCGAAGGGATGATAGTGAGAATGGGTGATGTGGTGATCAAATCTAAAGATAAAAATGGAAATTAATGCATGATGGTGATATGCATAATGATAATGATGATGATGTGATGTGATATGATGATCACCTATGATATGATATGCATGATGATATGCATGATGATGTGATGATAATGATATGTGATATGATGATCACCCATGATATGATATGCATGATGATATGCATGATGATGTGATGATGATGATATGTGATGTGATGTGATGATCACCTATGATATGATATGCATGATGATATGCATGATGATGATAATGACATGATATGTATAATGATATGCATGGTGATGATGATGATGATGATGATGATGCGTGATGTGATATGATGATCATCCATGGTATGATATGCATGATGAAATGCATAACGATGATAATGATATATGAGATGCCATAATGATGATATGTATGATAAGATGATGCATGAATGCGCATGACATCAAAGGTAAGCAATGCCTGCATCGTATGATGATATGCATGGTGCATTGAGTTGTTATTGGATTTCCCTATCTGCTGAGTGGTTGTACTCACCCCTTTTGGGGATAACATTTCAGATTAGCAAGTATGCCGCTACTTGTCGTCTCGCGGGGGGTGTTTTATGGTCTACCATCCAATGTAGAGGTCGAGTGTGTCGAGATAGATTGTCCCTCTGTTCCCGGATTGACTTTTATTCGAGTGCGCTGTTTAGTGATGTACGGCATAGGCCTGGCTGGGGGCCCTATCATTCAGGAGTTCGTTTCTGTGCACGTTCGTTGGGATGGAGCAATGCGAGGGATGTTGCCGCCGCCACCGCCTGATGCACCGGGTTGGGTGTGAGATCCGCGCACGATGAGTAGGAGCTGGATCTTTTTTGATGTAGATAGTCGACACTTTCGATGGGGGTTCGTACTCGTATGATGTTGAGGGTCGAGAGTTTCTTTTTGAGGTTTTAGGCTGGACATGGCAGAGTCCTAGCTTTTCCTTGTTTTTGTATCGACCCGAAGGGAATCCCATCTTGCTATATATGTATGTAAGCAAAGTGTCGAAGTTGTTTATAAAATCTTGATGTTTAGCTGGTGTGTATTTGTATCATGGATTGGTAGGGGGATAGATGGTGATGTTTAATTTGCTTCCGCTATGAGTCGCACTGGGACCGCTTAAAAAAAAAATGCCTGTGATTAACGGCGCTTGTTTTAAGTACAAGATAGAAAAAGGTAATAAAGTGTAACATTGGCGTTGGTGATGACCTGCGAAGGGTTCGAGGTGTCACACGGTGGCTGGCGACGACTATCCTGGCAAGCTCAACGGTGACCAGGGTGGCTCGTGTGATATCTAGATATGCCCTCGTTGTCACACCTTGGCCACGTGAAGATAATCCGATCATCGCATGGCTTATTACTTCGCCGGAAGTTTCTTCACATAAGGCCACTTGTGAGACCAACCTCATTCGAATTTGCACCTGACTAAGTTAACCTCCCATGCTTGCATCTGACGTCTTCATATACACGTCCGATGTGATCCATTACAAAGGAAAATTGGCAATCCCGAACCGCACATTTCCCTCCTACGCATGAAGACCATGCCACCCAAGTATCCATGCAACAAGAGAGGAATTTGGAGTGAGTCAAAGAAGAAGGAATGTAATCTTGCATGGAGGACGTGCATGCGTGGGGGCTGTCTCTGCCTAAGCTGCCGTGAGCCTTCTCCCCATTTGGTCGACAAATTGGGTCAACAAAAGGTGAAAGTTTGATCAAGAGACACGTCCGTGCATGCAAAGGGGAGATTTGGCAACCAAAGACCATGCTGATTGCCACGTTCCCACCCAGCTGTCTTCGTCCATCGACACCACCGGTGTCTGCGTTTGTTGACTAGGGAAGTCAACATGCAAAGCCTTCGAAGAACGGAATAGAAGGAGAGAGAGAGGAGAGAGAGAGAGAGAGAGAGAGAGAGAGAGAGAGAGAGACAATGAGCGAGCTAGAGAGAGAGAGAGCGAGAGAGTGAGCGAGTGAATGAGAGGAAGAGAGAAGGAGGGGAAGTAGCTATTCTTCCTCACTACCGGTTCGGCTCCTCGCGCGCACGCCGCAGCCGCCACCGATCACGCCTCGCTGTCAACAGCCGCACCACCTGCACCATCTGCACCACAGCACCGCACTAGTCGCGTCTTGCCGCAGTCACTGCTGTTCAGCCCGCCCTAGTCACACTCATGACCCGCGAGTTCTTGGATTTGCTCGCTGTCGACACTGTTGGACTTAAGGCAATTAGAAGTCTACTAGAAATGCTGTTGTTGCCCGAGGAAGTGTTGTTAGATTGAAATGATTTGAAATCTGACGTTAGATGGTGACTTCTAGGATGACCGAATCGATTTGGGGCTAGAAAATTTAGAAATCTTCATGAGTGCTTCAGTTTTGGGCTTGAGAATTTTGTTCGTAAACCGTTTTAGAAACCTCCTGATTTGTATTAGAATTTCTATGTACTATGGCACCGATTTTAAATGTTTTGAGAAAACGTGTGGTGCTTTCAATAATCCGAATTTTATATAAACTATTCTAAATCATTGAAGTCGGGATTGAGATTTGGAGTTGCCAATGTGCGGTTTTCAGGTTTACTTATAGTTTTGATAAATTGTTTTGTTCCAAGCCGTGAAGGGTGAATATCATTCAAGTTATTATATATGGATTCGAAAATATTGGAAAAGTATCTATGAAAGTAGGTTTTTGAAAAAAACCCAAGGGATTCTCTATATTGGTGATTTGAAAACATTTTGGCAATGAAATGATTTAATTACTACACCGTGGTTTGATGTGTTAATTGCTGCCATAGGACCCTTGGGTCGACGATGCCCTGGGAGTTGGGTTGCCGGAGGATCATAGTGGCAATGCCTCTAGATGTCTAGGGACTGGTGAGCCCCAGAGGTTCCTCGGGAGTGTTGGGATGCCTAGGAAGTGTGACGTAACACGTACCGGATGCCCGTGGGACATCATTGACATGGTGAGCCCCGGAGGTTCCTCATGATGCTAGGTGAGATGTGAGATGCCTTAAGGTGTAACCTAACACATCGGATGCCTAGTGATTGAAATATGAAATTGGAGGCCTTCATGATGCCAGGTTGGGTGCAATATGCCTAGAGGAACACAAACATTGGTGCTCCGGAAGATGGTGGTAGTGAATAAAAAATCTGTTGAGTTCTAAAGCTTGATGGTTCCGCTGTGTTATGCCATTTTGTTGGAAATCTCTATATGATTAATGCATACCTATTCTTCCAATTATTTGTTTTGTTTACTTTGCATGAAATCAAATTATGATAGTCTTACATAATATAGTTTAGTAGATCTTTAACTATTGAGCAGTCGTACTCACCCCTTGTGGGACTAACATATTTCAGACTAAGAAAGATGCCTCTGCTGCCCGCACCTCTTAGTACATTCTATGGGATCCCTATCGATTTACAATGGGAGCAATCGAAGCACCAGTATCCTGACTTGCTGGGACTAGCTTTTGTTTGAGTGAGGGTGATGCTGATGATCGACATTGGTCTCCCCTCAAGTCCTATGCGTGAGGAGTATGTTGTCCTATACATCCGTAGGAATGGACGTACCCTAGGGCCATTGCTAATGCCACTAGAGGATGACGACGACAAGGGATCGAGTGGTGTGGAGTGACCATAGTTGTGGGGACAACAGGGAAATTTTTGGACACTGGCACTGAATGATGGACTCTATGTAAATAGCTGTTGGAGATGTCAGTTAACTTTTGAAATATAGCCGGGTATAGGAAATTGCGGCTTTTTGATGTACCAACTAATAATGTCCATCCAGTATATGTGTAAATAAAAAGTGCCCAGTTAATATCTATATGAGTATTTAGTGTGCATCACTTCTATGTGAGGGAAAGGGAGTTGTTGGATTTGCTTCCATCATATAAATTGTGCAGGGACCAAAGAAGTGTGTGATAAAACCCCTACATGGATTCCTTGAATTCCATTGATTGAAAAGGAAGGACATCCAAGATGAGGAAGTAAGGTGGCAACCCTAACGGATTGGAGGCCGTCAGGGGTGCCACATGTCAGGATTTTCAGATGGCAACCAAGACATGCGGATGGGCGGATGTGTGAGCAAGGAACGGTGTGGCCCGGAGGTAGTAGTGATGGGCGCTCGGGTAGCGGGGAGGCAGTCGACGGGCGTGCAGCTACTTGGCTCGGTTTCCTCTGGTTTCTTGAGTTCTTAAATAACCAACAATGGCAAAATAGAAGTGGCGGAAGAGGAATGAGTGAGCTGCAACGAAATAGGGGGCAACCAATGCCTCCAAAGTCCACAAAAATATCCAAAACCATCAAGTGGCTGCCCCACTAGCCATCAGCCCTATCCATTACCCCCTTTCCTTCACAAAACTTCCCCACGAAGCCATTGAAATGGTCCAAAAGGTGCTGCCCCCCTTGGTTACGAATTTTGGACAATTCCCTCTTCAATTTCATTCAATTCTTCTTCAATTGAGCTCAAATTGGTGCCCATATATTCAGCCAAGGAGCCCACATCAAAATCCACATTTTTCCTCACCAATTAATCCAACTTGAATGCCAAAAGTGCAACAAAAACTGGCTCTCTAATTTTCTCGGTCCAAAAACACCAACTTTGAATTTTTGTTGAAATTCTCGATTTGCCGAAAACTCTTTGGAGGATGAGTCTATATTACTAAAATAAATCGTGACATGAATTGAGTTCAATTTCGCGGTTAATTTCAACCGAGCGCGTTTTAGCGTGACCTAACCTAATGGGTAGCTTTTATGAATTTTAGTGCATTTGATCCATAGTTAATTATTTCAAGCCACAATGCACATCTTCGAAACATTGGCGACTCTCGGTTGTCATGAAAATCTTGAGATTTCAAATACGGACATATGGTACATAAACGACAGAAAAATCGGTTTAGTGCTGTTTGACAGAAATTTTGCAATTAGGTGGAATTACTCACACTCTGATCACATACCTCTGTCGAATCAACCTATGTATCCTTTCACCAAGGTGCCACAAGGAATGTTGAAGTGCTAAAACAATCTTATCACCAAGGCGCCACAAGGAATGTATCTTTTCTTTTTGGTCACCGTCTTGTACATATGTAGCAGAATAGTGTGTGGCAAGGAGAAAGCAATTCCATTGCCAATAGCCCACATCATTTTTGCTTCAAATTTGGATATGTCTATCTTTGAAGCAGTCTTGGGTTTGATGCAGTTTATGACAGATTTATGAAGCAGAATATTGGAAGTAGACAACCAAGAGCAAGTTATACTACCTATTGGAACCGTGTCCTTGACTAGGACCATGATTACTTCATCATTTGAGACATTAATAGGCATGAAATCACTTCTTTCTGCCCCAAAAATGTCAGCCAGCAAGTTAACATGTACATCAAAAGCTTTTTCACATTCAACTAATTGAATATGTGTAGGAGACAGAATGGATATATTTGAACAGAAAAAAGTAGTTTATTTTGGATAAGCATCAAACATTTTCAAACAAAAATTTTCCATTCGAAGTTTGTCAAACTTTTCTCTCAAAGGTACTTTGATAGTTTCTAGAAAGTTAAAATCCACAATGTGGGGATTAATCACACTCCTATTCAACATTTGCACATACACTTCTTTATGCTCTTTACTCTTAAATAACTTCCCTTTAGAACCTGTAACCCCAACAGCAACACCAATTTTAGACTAAAAATTCTTAAAAAGCTTCTCATCATCATCTTCTTTCTTTACTTCTATCCGACTTTCCATCTCAAACCTAGAGTTTGTAGGAAATATAGTAAATTACTCATTTGCTCATCCTAGTGTTACCATCCCCAATTTCTCCATGGCTTGCAAAAACAATGTCTCTTTTCCATAACTATTTTATATCAAGAAAGTGGTAATAAAATCCATAGGGCTCCCTCCTTTCTTTAAGAAATTGTAGTGCATGAGAAGAACATTAAGTTTCCTTATCAAGATAGGGGTTGCATCCTGAGGGACTTCCTACTCCACTGAGGGTCGATTTGCGCTATGTGGATATAATAATTATTATTATTATTTTGATTGAGGATCCGCTTCATTGCTTCGTAAGGCTTACACCCAAGTATCCATGACTATACCTCGAGGGGGACTAGCACAGGAACCTACCACCATGTGGCCACCCACTTAAAGGATGAAACCACGCTTGGGAAGAGTCAAACTCTTGACCTCTAGTGTTAGAGGGAGGGAACGCCTTCATCAACTTGGCCATGCGCCGGTGGGTATTATTCTCTAGTAATATCAAAGTGTGTTTAAGTATCCTTTACAGATCAAGGCCCTTTGTGGTTATGCAAGTTGACTTTTTGCTATGAAGAGCGAGACGAGTTGGAAGACTTTGAAGACATGACGGTGATTGAGATAGTTAAAGAAGGCGATTGAGATTAGGGTTTGCGAGAGAAGGAGATGATAGAGAGAGAGAGAGAGAGAGAGAGAGAGAGAAGCTTCGAAGATTAGGGTTTGCTATGGAGTGATTTCGTGAGAAATAGAAGAGAAGAAAGAGGTGTTTAAAGAAAATGAACGATGGCAAAGTGCCAAAAAAAAGGCAAATAACTGTAATTTTGGAATTTTTGAAAAATAACTGAAAGAGTTTTAGAAAATTATGATTAAATTAAAAAAATGGGAAATGAAACAAAAAAATTTCCAAGAACTATAAATGGTAAATAAAAACTTGAATGCCTATTTGATAATGAAGGAAATTTACGCACCAAAATTTGAAATACAAGTACAAGAATCTAAACAAACTTCCAAAATGATGCCACTTCCAAAAGATTGTACTTTTGAGTTTGACTTGCATAGCCTTTAACTAAAATGGTAAGTGAAATGCATGCTTCCACCGAAACCCCTACATGCAAAATCATCATTAGCTTACTAACATTAGAGGAAACAAGGGGCTCGGTTTTAAGAGAAAGTTAGAGGGCGAGTGATGTGGACATTGAGCCATATCGAGGGGGAGGTGCTACGGACCCATTGTCTATTCCTACTAGTTCGATTACTCGAGCACGGGCCAAACAATTCAGGCAAGCTGTTGGCATCATGGTTCGTGATCTTTGGCGTGAAGATGACCTTGGATCAAATCTTGAAGAATCTTGAAAATCTTGGTGCAATTTAATTATCTAGTCACCAAATAATTGACCAAGTCAATTTATATATATTCTTGTTTAAGAATATTCTAGAATATGACGCATTAGATCTTTAGGGTTGGTTTTTAGGGTTTGTGTGGCAGCCTATATAAAGGATTTGCCAAATTTCTTTGGGGACAGAGATATTTTATTTTTGAGGAAAATAATTGAGATGTTCTCTTTTTCTGTTCTTTTGAGGACTTGACCTAATCAAGATTCTCTTGTGGCGGTCAATTCGACTTATCGGCGAGATAGTGAATTCTTTCGCTCGTGGCGTCTATAACATTGGTTGGTTGACACGTGTTCATCAATAGGTCACGTTCATACCGAGGTTGCCAATCATAGGTTTGATTGGAGGTCGAGATTTGCAATTCGCACCATCTGGACCTTCGTAGAACGATCCTTCATAGCGATTCACATTAGTTTGGTATCAGAGCTTGCTTCTACAAGGTCTATTTATCTTTAATTTTCTATTGATATTCAACAATTTGAGATTTATTGAGTTAGGGTTTCAGTTCTAGCTAATATAGGGATCCGATTGCTTTTGTGCTTCCATATGTAGTTGTTTACTATTAGTCTTAAATTGTTTCTAAGTTCATAAAAAAAAAAGAGGTAGAAAAAAAAAAAGAAGAGAAAGAAAACGCACAAAAAAAAAAGTGTGCAGGAGAAAAAAAATAGATTCGGCAAAAGAAAAAATTAGCCGAACAAAAAAAAAATCAAGAAGGCGACTCGTTTGTTAGTAGACCAAATTGAAACAAAATCAGTAGTGAGTTGTGTTTCAATTGGAATTTCGAAAGTTGTACTTGTTGGTTTGAAATTGTTACTTGCTGAAACAAAATCAATAGTGATCTAATCTTGTTTGATTAGTTTGATTGATTGTCGTGAGGGGTTGAGAGACAGGTTTTGAGTCCAATAAAGAGCTTGTGAAAAGAGAATACGAGAGGAAAATGGCAAGAGTGTGTAAGCTTAATTGAGAGTGGAAAAAGCTTAGACTTGAGTTAAACACGAGAGGAGTGATAAACATCTCTAGAGAAACACGTGAGGAGCGGTGGTGAGGATTTTTTTAGACGAACGTTTACTTGCGGGTCTAAAATATGTCACACGAAGAAAGCGTGAATCAATGGGAGGTTGACTCCATACGAAGGGATGAAGCGCTCATAGAAAGCATCCAGCAATTGAGGACTGTAGTGAAGGAGCTTAGTGGCCGAATGATGGGGAATTGCATGAGGGTTGATGGTGACCGAGAGATACCCGAGGAAGGCCACAACATCAGCGAGATGCCTCTAGAACACAACATAGAAGGCAGTGGGAATATAATGATGATGAGGCTGAAATGGAGGATGATCGAGATGCTCGATTTTGAAAGGTGGTTTAGACACCAAAGAGATGATGAACTTGGCAACATCAAGATGAAGATTCCTTCCTTTCACAGGAAGAATGATCCCGATGCGTATCTAGAATGGGAGAAACGCATGGAGATGGTATTTGATTGCCAACGATACTCGAGCTCAAAAAGGTAAAAATTGCAGCTGTTGAATTTACTGATTATGTTATAATTTTGTGGGATCAACTTGTGATTAGTAGGAGGTGCAATGGTGAAAGACCAATAGAGACGTGGGATGAGATGAAAGCGGTGATGATGAGGCATTTTGTGCCAAGTCATTACTATCGAGATTTGTTTCAAAAGTTACAAAACCTCACACAAGGCAATAAGAGCGTGGAAGAGTATCACAAGGAGATGGAGATTGCCATGATCCGTGCTAATGTGATGGAGGATCGTGAGGCCACAATTTCAAGATTTTGAGTGGTTTGAGCCTAGACATAGCAACGGTGGTAGAGCTGCAACATTATGCTGAATTGGAGGAATTGGTGGACAAAGCCATCAAAGTTGCGTGGCAATTGAAGTTGGACCGAAATCACAAGAGTGGAGGAGGTTTAAATCAAAATTGGAGATTTAATTGGAAGAGAGATGAGAAGCCAAATTAGAGAGGAAACAACACCAAAACCAAAACTTCAAAGGAGAAGGAGAGGGACGGTAAAGTTGAAATGAATCCGGTTTCAAGTAAAACCGAAAACCCTAATACTAAAACTCGTGAAATTAAATATTTTAAATGTTTGGGCAGGGGTCATATGACGAATCAATGCCCTAATAGAAGGGTGATGATCATGAGTAGACATGGTGTTTTTGAGTCCGAAAGTGAAAAGGAAGAAGAGGATGATGACATGCCACCATTGGAGGATTGTAGTGATGGAGAAGTGGCTATAAAAGGAGACTTATTGGTGGTTAGGCGTTCTCGAGTGTGCAAGTAAAGGAAGAGGAGCATCACCAACAAAGAGATAATTTGTTTCATACAAGATGTGTGGTGAATGGTAAGATCTGTAAAATGATAATTGATGGAGGTAGTTGTGCAAATGTGGCAAGTTGTATTATATTGGATAAGTTGGGTTTGAATACGACAAAGCACCCTAGGCCTTATAGATTTCAATGGTTAAACGATAGTGGTGAGGTGAAAGTATCAGTAAGTTTGAATTCCATTTGAGATAGGCAATTACAAGGACGAGGTAAAGTGTGATGTTGTACCTATGCAAGCGGGTCATATTTTACTTGGAAGATCATGGCAATATGATCAAAATGTACATCATAATGGGTATACTAATCGTTATTCATTGATGATGAATCAAAAGATTTATACCTTGGTACCAATGACACCTAGTGAGGTGTATCAAGATCAACTAAAGTTACAATGAGAAGCTGAGAGAGAGAGAGAGAGAGAGAGAGAGAGAGAGAGAGAGAGAGAGAGAGAGAGAAAAGGTGAGAAATTCAAGGGCTTACGTGGTGTGTCTGAGACGCAAGGAAAAGGAGAGGTCGAGAGAAAGATTGTGGTAAAAACCGAGGGAAAAGAAGAGAGGAAAGAAAAGAGGCAAAATAATTTTTATGCAAAATCAAGTGAAGTGAGGAGAGCCTTAGGTCTAGATCGACCAATGCTTGTACTTATGTACAAGGAAGTTTTGTTTTCTACTAACGATCTTGACCCAAGTTTGCCTAGTCCTATTGTGTCTTTATTGCAAGAATTTGAAGATGTCTTTCCTACTAACGATCTTGACCCAAGTTTGCCTAGTCCTAGAATCGAAGGTATGCGATTCTAACTATTTTAGAGGCAAAGTGTCTAGGTTTTGAGCATATCAAGAGCTTATATACTGATGATGATGACTTTGGGAGAGTGTATGAAGCATGTGAACACGCTGCATTTGATAAATTTTATAGGCATGAAGGTTATCTTTTCGTGAAAACAAACTATGTTTGGCTAAGTGTTCTTTGCGTGAATTGTTGGTGCGAGAAACGCCTAGTGGTGGTTTAATGGGGCATTTTGACATTACTAAGACTTATGAAGTGCTGTATGAACATTTTTATTGGCCACATATGAAGAGATGTCACATGTGTTTGTAAGAGATGCATTGCTTGTAAGCAATCGAAGTCTACAACTAAACTGCATGGCTTGTATACACTATTACCTATTCCAACACATCCTTGGATTGATATTTCTATGGATTTTGTGTTAGGATTGCCTAGGTCTAAGTATGGTAGAGATTCTATTTATGTGGTTGTTCATCGGTTTTCAAAGATGGCTCATTTTATACCTTGTCATAAAACTGATGATGCATCTCATGTTGCTAATTGTATGTTTGCATGGCATGCCTAGATCGATTGTTTCAGATCGAGATTCTAAATTTCTTAGCTACTTTTGGAAAACATTGTGGAAAAAACTAGGAACACGGTTGTTATTTTCTACTACTTGTCATCCACGGACCGATGGTCAAATCGAGGTAGTTAATAAAACTTTAAGGGTATTGTTGTGTGCTATTATTAAAAAGAACATAAAATCTTGGGATGATTGTCTGCCACATGTTGAATTTGCATATAATAGGAGCGTGCATTCTGCTACTAAATTTACACTATTTGAGGTTGTCTATGGTTTTAATCCATTAACTCCATTAGATTTAACCCTTTTACCTGTTGATGAGCGTGTGGATTTAGATGAAGCAAAAAAAGCTGAATTTGTCAAGACATTGCATGAGAAGACGCGCACAAATAGTGAACGCAAGACTCGAGCAATATGCAAGGCAAGCCAACAAAGGGTGCAAGGAAGTGGTGTTTGAACCCGACGATTGGGTTTGGGTTCATTTGCGCAAAGAGAGATTTCCTGAGCAGCGACATTCTAAGTTATTACCGTGAGGGGATGGACCATTCATGGTTTTGGAAAGAGTTAACAATAATGCTTACAAGCTTGATCTTCTAGGTAAGTATGACATTAGTGCCACATTTAATGTTTCTAACTTGACTCTTTTCGATGCCAGTGATGATTTGAGGACAAATCCTTTGCACGGGGAGGGAATGAAGTGGACATCAAGCCATATCGAGGAGGAGGTACTAGGAACCCATTGTCTATTCCTACTCGTTCGATTATTCGAGCGCGGGCCAAACAATTCAGGCAAGCTGTTGGCGTCATGGTTCATGATCTTTGGCGTGAAGATGTCCTTGGATCAAATCTTGAAGAATCTTAGAAATCTTAGTGCAATTTAATTATCTGGTCACCAAATAATTGACCAAGTCAATTTATATATATTCTTGTTTAAGAATATTCTAGAATAGGAATATTCTAGAATATGACGCATTAGATCTTTAGGGTTGGCTTTTAGGGTTTGTGTGGCAGCCTATATAAAGGATTTGCCAAATTTCTTTGGGGACAACGATATTTTATTTTTAAGGAAAAGAATTGAGAGGTTCTCTTTTTACTGTTATTTTGAAGACTTGATCTAATTAAGATTCTCTTGTAGCGGTCAATTCGACTTATCGAGCGAGATAGCGAATTCTTTCGCTCGTGGCATTTATAACGTTGGTTGGTTGACACGTGTTCATCAACAGGTCACGTTCATACCGAGGTTGCCAATCACAGGTTTGATTGGAGATCGAGGTTTGCAATTCGCACCATCTAGGCCTTCGTAGAACGATCCTTCCGCAACAATTCACATCAACGAGGCAATTTCGTAACACACAAATAGAGAGAGAGGAAGAGAGGACAGCGAGCTAGAGAGAGTACGGCGAGGGAAAGGGAAAGAGGTTGCCCCTCTACCGTACGTGTGAGCTGCCGTCGTTGCCGAGCCGCGTCCAAGACCCCGAGTTTTCGTTTTGCTTGTTGTGGTCGCATAGGACTTAAGGCAAGTAGAAGTTCATTAATCTATGTGATGTAGTGCTGTTGCTATCTAGTGTAGTGCAATAGACTTGAGGAAGGGTTGAGATGAAAGCTGAATGCCAATCTGTGGAGGATTGAAGGTGAAGTTGCCGTTTTGTGTTGGATTGAGCTAGATAAATTCTAGATTGAGGCTATAAGTCATTGCATGTTGCATTTGAGGCTTGCATGTCTCGAAATCTAATTGTGAGTGAGTTGTGGTTGTGTGTGAAGTGTAATGGATTTTGGAGATGCTTGAGTTATGATGCTGGATGCTGGAATTTCGAACGTGTAGGAGTAGTTCTTCAACTAGCAAACTGTTTCATGGAAAAACAGACTGACCTTTGGTGACTCTGTAAATTTTCTGTAATTATCTAGCCACAATTTGACTTTGTGTCCTTCGCAAAAGTTGTAGATGACATCTTGAGAAATAACATACTAAAATTTGAGAGAAACAGACAAGTATTGATCAGGGAAGCGATTTTTCCTCTTAAATTGTTAAATCTGGAAATCGTTACCGAGGGTTAAGGAGAGTTATGGTGATTATAGCTTTTGATCTATCATGAATCTTACTTTGAGTTCTGCTCAAAACTTTTACCTCTAGGTATTTTATATAACATATCAAATTTTCAGAATTTTCTGACATGATTTAGGGGTTATACGGAATTTGTGAATAAAACTGTGCAATGGTGATGTTTGAAATTTTAAGGCGATGATGCATGACCATAGCAACTTGTACGAAGCTCTTTTGACATGGTGTTCTTCATGAAATCTTTTTCTCTAGATCTCTTTTATAACATGTTAAGTTTTCACAATTTATTAAGATCGTTTACTAATTTTTCCAGAATTATAATTAAAGGAGTGCATTCTGTTTTATCCAAAATTTGTTTTATTTTCAAGAACAAATGAATTGCTCTATGAGATGTGATATCTTGGGTTGTTATTTATACAGCATACATGGTGACATTTAGCATATCATATGACATCAAAAGTTGATTGAAACCTTTGACATTATTGCATCAAATGCTATTTTGAAAGTGAGACATATGTGAATATACATTGTGACATGATGATCCGGCATTGGCATATCATACAATATTGAGATGTGATGAGACTCAAGACACATTTTGTCATTCCATTGAAAGGTGTTTTTATGAAATTAAGATGTAAATTGTTGCCATTGAACCCTCGGGTTAACGATGCCCCGAGAATCGGGATGCCCAAAGGTTCAAATGAGTCGATGCCCTTTAGATGCCTGGTTGTATTTTGAATACATGCCCAGAGGATTTTCCCCGAGAGTTTCGGGATGCGCTATGGTATATCAGTACGTAATTCCAGGGGATGCTTGGTGGTATGTCGGTACGTAATTTCGGAAGGTAGGGGTAACCATTTTCATGGTGAGCTCCGTTGATTCCTCGTGATGCTAGGTGGGATGCAAGATGCTCGGAGGTGTGCGCGAGATGCCCGAAGGTGTGTACCGAATGCCTAGAGGTGTGTGCCGGAGGACTTCGCGATGCTAGGATTGGGTGTGAATGCCCGGAAGGACGCAATCGGGGGCGAAACCTTTTGAATATTAAAACTGATGGTTCCACTAAGTGTGTGTGTGGTCTAGTTATAGGACTAAATTGAATGGCATGAAATGGGACATGTCATTATAATTCGGCCCTATGATCAGGACTTGTATGACTGGACATGATGCATCTTATTGGTTGAAAATGCACTGGTCATTGCATTGAAGAGTTATATGGTTTGGATCCATACTCATTCATTGATTGTCTATCTTGTCTATCTTGCATAAATTTAGATATTGATGGTACTGCACGATATAGCTTAATGAATTTTTTTACTGCTGAGTGATTGTACTCACCCCGTTTGGAGACTAACATTTCAGACTAGACAAGATACCTCTGCTACCACTGCCACCGGTAGATGGATTGAGTGGTTGGATATGACCGCGATGAGGAGGATAGCAAAGGAATGAACTTTTGGATGCCGACACTAATCGATGGACTTTAAGTATACAATTGTTGGAAAAGATGTCGATCATCTTTTGAAGTATAGCCGAGTATAGAAGACTACGGCATTTTGATGCACCAACTAAAGATGTCCATCTATTTTATGTAAATAAAGGTGTTTGGTTTTAACTTATAAGATGTTTAATAGGTGTGCATCGTTTTCTGAATATAGGGAAGGGAGTTGTTGGATACTCTTCTGCCATATTTCTGCGTAGGGACCGATCTAGAAGATATAAACCCCTAGGAGTTATGGGCCTATTATGATTCTATGGTATCAGAGTGATATATCGCCGGGACAAGAGAAAGGGAAGCACACTGTGGCAACCCCAACGGATCGGGGGCCATTCGAGGGGTGCCACATTCTCGGACCTCCGACTCTAGGAGGAATTGTTCTATATGTAGAAATCCAGAGTTCGGTGGCTCAAGGAAACCTTAATACCAAGTTCTTCCATCATTCTGTTGACAAGCGACACATTCACAAGAGAATCATTTTGATCATAGATGAGGCCGGGAATCTAATTTATGACCCTTATATTGTGTGACAGAAGTTTGTTTCTCACTTCGAAGATCTTTTGGTGCCTTCTATCCTTGATACCTTACCTTCGATCTAGGACATCAGATCTATGTTAGACCGCTTCCTCAATGACAATCAGGAGTGGTCTTTGGCCGGGCCTGTTACGGATGAGGAAATTCACGACACAATGTTTTCATTAGTGGTAGGAAAGGCCCTTGGTCCTAATGTATTTGGTGTTGAATTCTTCAAATAGAGCTAGGATTTAGTCGGCCCCTTGGTTATTTTGGCAGCCAAAGACTTCTTCAGTACAAGTAAAATCCTTCAAGAGATCAACAATACTATTTTTGTTCTTATACCAAAACGTCCCAATGTGACATCCGTTAATTACTATAGACCAATTGCATGCTGCAATACTGTCTATAAATGCATCACAAAGATTTTGGTTGATCAGTTCACTTTTGTTCTGCCATCTATTATCAGTCCTCCATAGAATGCCTTTATTAAAGGACATCACATCAGTGACAATATTTTGCTAGCTCGAGAGTTGTTTTCAAGCTTTCATCTTCACCCTTATCTACCTAAATGTGTATTAAGGTAGATTTTCGTAAGGCTTATGATACAGTTAACTGGGACTTCTTGGAACTAGCATTACAAGCTTTTAGATTTCACGCACACTTGGTTAAACTCATTATGGTGTGCATTCGAAAACCTAAATTTTTTGTTTCTCTAAATGGAGAGCTTCATGGTTTATTTCCTAGTGGAAGAGGACTCTAACAAAGGGATCCTATGTCACCCTTGCTTTTCACGTTGGTGGTGGAGGTATTCACAGGGATTCTCAATCTTCAAACCAAGCAGCTTGAATTCAAGTTTTTTGGGTGGTGCAAACCAACTCGACTGTCCCGATTATTTTTTGCTAATGATGTTCTTCTCTTTTCTGACGCAAATATGCCCTCCTTCTCTCTGCTCAAGGATGGTATTACTCGGTTCTCTTAATGGTGTGGCCTAGTCCCAAACTTGGACAAAAGTGAGATTTTCTTCTTTGGAGTCCTGTCTGATGCTTGAAATCGTAGGACTTCCTTGGTTTCCGGGAAGGTTCTCTGCCATTTCAGTATTTGAGGACTCCTATCATTGCATCAAAGCTATGTAAGGCTAACTGTACATCTTTGGTTAATGCAATCATGCCGAGGACGCAACCATGGACACAAAGTTTCCTCTCTTTTGTGGGACGCCTCTAACTGATCAAATTAGTTCTTCACTCGATCCAAGTTTATTGGGTGAGCGTTTTTATTTTGCCTAGGTCAGTTCTTGATACTATTGAGCAAGTCCTTAGGCAATTCCTCTAGAAAGGCCCGGATCTTGGAACTGGAGGTGCGAAAGTGGTCGCTCTATTTCTTTTTGGTTTGATAATTGGCACTCAAGAGGCCCTCTGAACATGTTTTTCTCCAACCCGGATATATATCGCTCAAGTATCCCTAGGCAGGCAATAGTCACTGATTTCTTCTCACTCCGACGTAGTGTCTAGAGTCCTTCATATTAGAGAAAACTCCTCTTAGATTTTGAAGCTGACAAAATTTTTCTAGTTCTTTTCCCAGTTTCATTCGAGGAATACGAGAGTTCTATGCAATTCTTTCAAAGTCTTTCTTATATCAGAAGTTTGCCCCACTCTGACGAAAACTTAGACTGAACTCAAGTCAAGAATGAAGACATAATCAAACTTAGCATTATTTTCTTCCTTCAGTGTTTCAATACAACATTTTTCTGGCTTTCTAGTTAGAAATCTCACTTACCTTTTTGGAATCAATCACGGAACGGAAAAATCATTTTTGAAAGGCAAGTTTATTTGGAAAGAATATACTTATGGAAACCAATATTATGATTGTATGGGTGACCAGGATCATCGAACTTTCACCTCAATCTTCGAATGGCTCAAGATCTTCTTGATTGGAAGAATTCCTCGGAAAGGGCCAATGGTCGTAATGGCACAAAGGAGTATTTAAGGAGGTGTTTTGAGTCCTTCGAGAGGGTGTGAAAACTAGAATTCCAAAGTATGAAGCTTCCCAAATTACTTATTCTTCCTCAAATAGTACTCAAACTTGTATTCGAAAGAGAGAGAAACACCAAAGAGCGACTTAGTGAGAAAAAGAAATTCTCTACTAAGTAGTCAGTGTCATATTGCTATAATTCTCTTTCGATTCATAGTAAAAACTAGCCAAAAGACTGTTAGCGTGGGAGAGTGGATGTACGCTTAATCAAAGCTGAATCACTATAAATTTTGTGTTCTTTTTCTTTTCCCTAAACTCCTTTACTTTATTTGCTGTTATATTTTTCTGTGTTTCAAAATAGTTGTTAAAGTCTGAATCCTTATTCAAAATCTGTTGTTTATGGAACTCAGTTAAAAGTAAAGTATTTTACTGCAAACTCTGTTTTTACACCTATTCACTCCCTCTCTAGGCGTATATACGGCACTTTCAATTGGTATCAAAGCATTGTGTGTTTTTTTTTTTTTTTTTGAAGTGTTTTTACTTCTAAGCTAAAGATTTTCTATGGCTAGTACTATGGCTCCAGGATTGGTTGAAGGACGAGCAACACCAGACCTCCTTATCTTGATGGAAATGAGTATAATGTGTGGAAAAACAAAATGAAGGCATTTCTCAAATCTAGAGATCCTCTAGAATGGGATGTTGTTGAAAAAAGAATTAATCCAGAGGCAACATCAACTTCAAACAAAGAGAAAGGAGTGATAAAGAAAGATACAAAAGATGTAAACTCCCAGGATTGATAGACCTTTAGGTCAAGTAAGAGAATGGTAATTGAACTGTGGCGACCCTAATGGTTCGGGGGCCGTCGAGGGGTGCCACATTCCGGAAATTAGACCCGAATAGCTAATTGGAATGGTGTAATTAATTTACATTGCTATTTCATGTAATTTGAGTGTTGATTTAAATTTTGGGTAATTATCCAAATATTTATTAATTTCAATATTTAATTAGAAAATTATTGGGCGTCAGTTTACAACGTCAAAAATATTTTATGGAATGCATAAATGGTGGGATTTTTTTGAAAGAAAAATATTGTATTTTGGCTAAGATCGACCATGTGCCCACACAGATATATTTTTATCAAGAATGATAAAAATGGTGGCATTCTCAGTTGGTGAGAACAAGTATACTATATGAGTCTACAAATTAGATTTGTCGGTTTTAGGTAAGTAGTATACTTTATCAACTTAGAATGAGTATCATAGGTATACCATATCGGTTTACAGACTTGATATGTCAATTTTGGGTAAGCAGCATACCAGTATGTTATATCTGCCCACAGGCCTTGATATGTCGGCTTAGGGTAAGCAAAGCATACTTTAGCAGCTTATGGTGAGCATTATTAGTATGTTATATTGGCCTGAGAGCTCTAGTATGTCAGCTTAGGGTGAGTAGTATATTATATTATCAGATTTGGGTGAGCTATACTATCTATCTTTAGCTTAGGGTGAGCAGTGCTTGATGAGATCGGACTTATAGATAGTATTGAGTGGATTGATCGAGAATTGGTCCTAATGACATGAAATCAATTGAGTCGATTGATCGATGATTCGATCTAATGTGATGATTTGATTTGTAATGTGATTCAATGAATTACAAATTGTATTGACTTGTAGCAAGCGGCGAGGCCAAGGTAGGTCCTCCAACTTGTGTTTGTGCTTAGGCAGCCCTTGAGGCGTATTTTCTTCCTAGTCGGGGCTTAGAAGGTGAACTTACTAAGACATCATCTCACCCCATTGTGAGATAACATTTTTCAGGTTCTTAGATGGCAGCCCCTCCTGAACATTTTGGTCAATTTAAGAAGGTCATGGAGCATAAGTGTTTCATCCCGCTACATGGGGACCCAGGGGGATGGGTGTATGAGTTGTGAAGTCCATGGTCTGGGTGGATGAGGCCTTACCGCATAAGGTACCTCATCAATATAGATCATGGTATTTTTAGGAGCAGAATGGACAAAGAGAAGGTCTTATACCTAAATTGAAGGTCCCTAGGTAAGTTCTAGAGGTTGCTTTTGGGAAGGGCACAACAGATCCTCCGGAGGGTTCGGTGGTAGATCCGGATCTCTCGGATCCGGGGACTCTAGTGTACTCAGCTGAAGGATCCAATGAGGATGAGAGCGATGATGAAGATCTGTAGTTTTTGAAGCCCCCCTGTTTTGCAGACTTTGTTTTATCGACTAGTATTGTATATGACATAGCTTGATATATATATATATATATATATATATATATATGTATATATAAGCAAGTTGTGTTCTGAAGAATTTATGGCCTTACTTTTCTGTCACATATTATTGTTGTTTGGGGATTTATTTATTCGCTTCCACGTGTGTATTAAAATGAATGGGTCGGTGATGTGTCTTGGAACATTGCTATTTAATCGACCAAATAGGGATAGGCACACACTTGGAGAATCGGAACGTGACAAATTAGATGAAGGAATTTTTCTTGGCTATTCAATGTTAAGCAAAGCTTACGGGGTCTTTAACAAGAAGATTCAATTTGTAGAAGAATCATGTTTTAGGATTATGTGCATAATCAACCAGATCAAATTCAACTTGAAGAGTCCGAACCAATTCTAGACTTAATAAAGTCTATTTCCCCCAAAAAGTTCAGTCTTCTAGAGTACAGCAACAAATAGAACAAGAAGATTCAAAAGAAACAGAGGATGAACAGATTCTCAAATCAAATAGCAACTTGAAGCATAAATCAAGTTATCCCAAAGAACTCATCATTGGCAAAATTAATGAAGGAATCCGCACCAAATCCAAAGGAAAATAAGACTCCGGTGTGTTAGCACTTGTTTCTGAGATAGAACCAAAATAAGTGGAAGAAGTTTTTTGATGAAAGCTGGGTAGAAGCTACGCAGGAAACTCGACAATTCGACATCAATGATGTGTGGGAGCTAATTCCAAAACCTAAAGGCAAATCTGTAATTGGAACAAAATGGGTATTCAGAAATAAGATGGATGAGAAAGGTAAAGTAATCAAAAACAAAGCAAGGCTTGTGGCAAAAGGATACATATAGGAAGAAGGGATAGACTATGATGAGACCTATGCACCATTAACAAGGTCAGAAATAAATAGATTATTTATTGCTTTTGCTTGTTATCAAACTTCGAGCTATGCCGGATGGATGTCAAAAGTGCTTTCCTTAATGAATTTATTCAAGAAGAAGTTTATGTGGAATAACCAGTAGGATTTGAAGATACAAGAAAACCATACTCGTCTACGAGACTAAAAAAGGGTTTGTATGGTCTGAAGTAGGCACCATGAGCTTGGTATGAAAGGTTGAGTAAGTTTCTAACAGAAAATGGCTTTGAGAGAGGAAAAGTTGATACTACTCTATTTAGAAAAAAAAAGAAGAAAATGATTTTCTACTTGTACAGATTTATTTAGATGATATAACATTTGGTTCTCCTAACGAAAATCTCTGCAAGAAATTTTCAAGATCTATGCGGGATGAATTTCAAATGAGTATGATGGGTGAATTGACATTCTTTTTAGGATTGCAAATCAGACAATCAAAGAAAGATATATTCATGCACTAGGAGAAATATGCCAAAGATCTTATCAATAAATTCGGATTGGAAAATTGCAAGAGAGCAAAAATTCCTATGTCAAGCTCATCAAGACTAGACAAGGTTGAAGGAGGAAAGAAAGTAGATCAGAAACTATACAGAAACATGATCAATTCTCTTCTTTATCTCACCTCCTCTAGATCGACATTTTATTTAGTGTATGCATTTGTGCTAGATTTCAATATGATCCAAAATAATCACATCTAAGTGTGGTTAAACGCATCATTAACTATGTTGCAACTTCTCCAAAGCTGGGTCTCTAGTATCCAAAAATAGTAGACTTTACTTTACTTGGTTATTTTGACATTGATCTAGCTGGTTGTAAAGTCAACGTAAAGAGTACATCGGCACATGTCAATTGTTGGGACAAATGCCGGTATCATGGTTCTCAATGAAACAAAGTACGGTGGCTTTATCTACAATGAAGTAGAATATGTTGCTCTAGGAAGTTGTTGTTCTCAAATTCTATGGATTAGACAACAACTAAGAGACTTTAGAATAGTAGAATCCTACACAGAGCTCATATGCGATAACACAAGTGCTATCATCCTTCGGAAACCCAATTCTTCACTCAAGAGCAACGCTTATAGAGATTCATCATCATTTCATAAGAGATCATGTCTAGAATGGCGAGATTAATGTTCAATTCATTGATTCAAAGAATCAACTGGCAGACATCTTTACAAAACCTTTGGAGAAAAGTTTATTTAAGTCGATTCGCAGCAAGTTGAATATTATCTCTCCTCTCAATTAAAGTCTGAAAGTTGAACAGGTATGATTATATATATATATATATATGAATCATTGCTTACCTATTTTATTTTTAGAAATTATTATTGCTAAATTTTGGATTTCAAATTTTTGGCAGTTACCTTTTTAAAATTATTCTGAAAAGGCATTTTTCTTTGTGACGTTTCATTTACCTATTTTCGATTTCTTTAAATACTTCAAATTTTTCCTTCGAGCACATCAAAAACCCTAATACTAAATCTCTCTCTCTCTCTCTCTCTCTCTCCCTCTCGATTTTTACTCTCAAAATCACTCTGCAAGTTTCTTTTTCTCTTTCACTTGTACATGTCATTGAAGTCCTCCAAGTCTACATCAATTTCATACCAAAGGAAATGCTCTCACATCACAAGTCACGGTATGTGGCCCGAAGGACCAGGTCACTTTGATCTTACAGAGAAGATTCTCCGCGGAGTTCTCCTCATCACTCTGCAAATGAGAAAGTTACACAAGAAGCGACTCCTATCAGAGTAATGAGGTCTCAGGTACTCTTCAAATATTACACATTTTTGAAATAGAGTGGAAGTCTAATGACCTTTATCACTTACTTTCTAAAAGATAATGGGTATGGAAATGAAACTTTGTTTTTAGAACAATGGAAAGACTAGGAATAGTGCCAAAAGGAATAGCTGAAAAGGAATTTGTGAATTTTCCTTGTGATCCTTGCTTTGGGTCGAAAATCAGCCTGAGATCAAAGATGATGATGATAGAATGTTTACGAATTTCCAACCCTAGATGGGTGTGGATACTGAGATTCTTGGAGATAGGACGAAACTTTTTCATTCAAAAGAGCATAAAATGGTTTATGCTCAAATGTTGAACAGAGGAGTGATAAACCTACGCGGAGTGGACTTTGACTTATTAGACTCTATAAAGGTTAACTTGAGGGAAAGGTTAGCCAATCTTCAAGTTGAAAAATTTTGTGCAGAGATAGCATAAGCATATCCTAAATTGATGATGTATTTTACTTAAACTGTCATTTTTGGATCAAACTCACATTTAGTTTACTGTTTGTGATAGAGTGTTTATTGTGGGTGTGGATATTCTAGCCGACATTTTAAGTGTAGAACATAGTTATTTTCTACCCATAAATGTCTCCATCGGTCAAGCTACTCGATTTCTGGTAAATGACAGATTGTTGAGTGGGATATCACTTACTCTCGTATGCCAGCTTCAAACATTCTGCTACACAAGATTGTCATCAATTGTATCAGACCCAAGGCTGCCTCCAAGACTAATTTCTCGAGATTTGAGGTGAAGATAATGTGGGCAATTCGCAATGAAATTCCTTTTTCTCTACCACATAGTATTTTTTTTTTTTTGCATATGTACAAAACTATGATGCAAGAGAAGGGACAACTGCCCTACTCTACCTTAATAACAAGATTATTGAGACACTTTCAGATCCAGTTACTCTCTCTACTTCAATCAAGAACTCTCACTCCTATGGAGATAGGAATGAAGATGATTTCCAAAATGAGACTGAAAGATTTGTCTAAGGCCCTAGATCTTTTGAAGAATGAATCATCTAGCAAAATCGAAGAAGGATCTGCTGCAAAGAAGTGCAAAGGAAAAGATGTTGTCCAAAAGACCTTAAAGTAAAAAGAGTCTATCCTTCTGCTAGATGAAGAAGACGAAGATCATGATTTAACAATTTCTGCCATCACTTTGTGCAATCTCCAATTTTATGTCGATTCTAAAGGGACAGAAGAAGAAGAAGAAGAGAGTGATGCTGAAAAATCAGCAGAGAAGGACAATGAAAGTGAAGATTCTGAAGGAGATAGTGGTACAATACCATTACCGGATGATATTGAAGAAAATAAGGAAAATGCTGCATCCAAGGGAGAGGACACTGAATAAGAAAAGAGATCTAGTGGTGGAAAGAAAAATGTGGAAAAAGGTAGAGTCTCATCTCAACCTCGAAGGCACCAAAACAGGAGGAGAACAGGAGAAAACTCCTTTAAGTGCACCTACTGCTAGTGATGGCATTAGTAGATCTATTGTAGATGCTAAAGATGGCTTTGCATCTCATTTCCATGAAATTGATGTTGAAGAGGAAACCTTGAGTCAAGATAGGCACCAAATTGCACGCATTCAAGTTGATGTTCCTTCACTTCTGGATACTCCACAGATTCACTTTGCTGAAGCTAGTGCCCAAACTAAACTTGACGCAAACTATCCAAGGATAGTGAAACTCCTTTTTGAGATTATGGCATCCGAAAATTTAGACGACCCTCAAATATGCAACGGCCGTGAGTAATCGACGGGAGTATCATTGGTACCACATTCGGTCTATATTTCTTCATCACTCGACATCCCGAAACAATTACTTTCAAAGAAAAAGAAAATTTTCTTTGAATGGCCATAGGAACAATCCCACCAACGGCCACGTTATTTTTATATATCTTGGACCGATCAACCGTGCAACAAGAGAGGTCTTTGGACTTTGATCGATTGAAAATTTCTTAGAGCTCTGAAGGAAGAAAATTTGGCCATGCATGGAGAGGAAAGACCATGCACGTCCAATGCCGCCCCGAGTCCTTCTCCATTTGGTCGACACTAGGGTCAACTAAGAAAGAAATTTGCTAAGTGAGGCCCACTCAGCATTAGCGACGTTGCTCTTCATTCAGTGGCCAGCGCAAGAGGAGAAACCGAGCAAAGGAAATCCACGCCTCCACCGGCTGTCTTTGGTTCTTGTTGCCATAGAAAGATTTACATGTAATTGACTAATTAGTCAACTAATTAAGGAACAAAACGGGCAGATTAGTCGAGAAGGAAGAGAGAGAGTGACTGAGTAAAAATTTTAGGCAGTGAGAGAGAGTGAGTAGCGGTGAGTGAAAGAGAGAATGAGCGAGAGGGTAAATGGCGTGAGGAAGGAGGAGGTCACCCTCTGCCAAGCACGGTGTTGCTATCGTCGACGCCACTCATCTTTGCTGCTATTGGGCTGCATCGCCGAATCGAACTCCCCAGCTGTTGAATCGTAGGACTTGAGACAAGTGAAAGTCCAATAATCTATATAATGCAATGCTGTTATGGTTTGATGTAGTGCAATAGACTTGGAAATGTTTGAGTTTTGAATGGTGGATGCTGAATTTTGGGTGATTGGAGTAGAAATGGATTGAGGAATTGAGGAAACACTTTGGTTTTCTGTATGTGCTTTTAAATTCCTTTGAACTACATTACGAAATATAGATTTGGATGGACTTTTGGAAGTAAAATTAGCCAAGGTATAAGCATCGCAATTACTCATGTGCAGTCTAGTAATTTTGTCGATTTTCTATAGAAATTTCTAGTATGATTTTCGTCTTGATTTCTTCATGAAAGCTGTAAGGAATTGTTTAAACTATAACATATATTTTGGTCAGATTTTTCAAAATTCATATAGCGGCATAAATTTATTTTAATGTGCGGTACTTTTCTGTTGGAGTGTGAATTTTGGAATAAATTTGGGGCTGAGTCATGCGATCTGTTTCAATTCATACATAACTATTTTGGCTTAGTGTTCTGCATGAAACTTTTTCCTTTAGGCCTTATTTATAACATATCAAAATTTTAGAATTTTCTGAGTTCATTTAGGGGTTATTCCGAAATTTTTACTAAATCTGTGCATTCTGATGTTTGAACTGTTTTACTCCGAATTTGCTCAATTTGCCCCAAACATGAATGCATATTGAGTTGTTATTTGACATGATGGATTTTGGCATTTGTTATATCATTCAACACTGAATATTTCAATGAAATTCATGAGATTTCCAATGTCATAGCATTCAACATGTTTTTGGAAATTAAGATGTTAATGTTGCCGTTGGACCCTTGGGTCAACAATGCCCTGGGAGTCGGGAGGCTCTGAAGATCAAATGAATCAATGCCTTGTGGATGCCTGGGGTCCGTAGTGCACCAGAGGTTTTCCCCGGGAGCATCAGGATGCCCGGTAGTATGTCGATACGTAAATCCGGCGGGTAGGGGTAACCATTTTCATGGCACGCCCAGCGATTCCTTGTGACACTAGGTGGGGTGCGAGATGCCTAAGAGGTGTGACACAACATGCTCTGGATGCTCGGTGGCCTAGTGGTCTAGTGGCCATATGCTGGAGGCTTTCGGAACGCTAGGTTGGGTGCAAAATCCCAGAAGGACGCAAACATTGGTCCTCTGGGGGATGAAAAATTTTGAATGTTAAAATTGATGGTTCTACTAAGCGCGAGTGTGGTCTGGTTTTGGGACTAAATTGTGTGGCATGGAACGGGACGTGTCATAACAGTTTGGCCCTATGATTGGGACTTGTGTGACTGAACGTGATGCATCTTGATTTTTTGAAAAATGCATTTGCCATTGCATTGAAGAATTCTATGGTTTTGATGCATACTCATTCCTTGATTACCTATTTTGGTCTGTTTTCCCTAAAACTAGATCATGATGGCTTGCATAGTATAGTTTAATGCATCTTTTGCTGCTAAGTGGTTGTACTCACCCCGTTTGGGGACTAACATTTTAGACTAGAAGATATGCCTCTGCTACTAGTCACCCCTGGCACATTTTATGGTATTCCGATCGACCTTTAGTGTGAGTGTTTGGAGCACCACCATCCTGAGATACGAGGGTTGGTTTTTGTTCGAGTGCGGGTACTAATCATGTTTGACATTGGTCCTCTCGCCGGCCTAGTGATTCAAGAGTTTTTGATTGTGTTCGTCCTCCATGATGGGAGTACGCTGGGGCCGTTACCACTGCCACCAGCTGATGGACTAGACTAGGTGTGACCGAGAATGATGGTCAGCGAGATGAAGCATTTTTGGACCGCAAACACTTGACCGATGGGCCTTTGCACATGGTTGTTAGAGAGTTGAGTACCTTTTGAAAATAGCCGAGTTTAGAAAAATCTTAGCATTTTGATGTGCCGACTAAGATATCCATCAGGTTTATGTAAATAAAAGTGTCTAGCTTTTACCACCACCGCCCGCGGTGGAAGCGTTGGTTAGGGCTTGGTACCCCAAACGCAGGGGGAAGGGTTCGAACCTCCGTGGAAGCGATGCTTCAATGCATAACGCGCGTCTTACCTGCGCTTGGGGGTCAGCGGTGGGGGCCCCGGCGCTCCAGGGTTTACTCTCCCCGCGAAGCGGCGTTCGGAGGTTCCCTGGGTCACCAAAAAAAAAAAAAAAAAAAAAAAAAGTGTCTAGCTTTTACCTATAAAAATGTGTAGTTAGTGTGCATCATTTCTGAAAATGGAATAGAGAGATGTTGAATATGCTTCCACTATATTTTTGTGTAGGGACCAATGTAAGAATTATAAACCCCAGGACTCATGGACTTCCTGAAAATTTCATGGTATCAAAGTAATAGACCTTCAGGTAGAGAGAGAGCAAGTGATCTGTGGCGACCCCAGCGGATCAGGGGCCATTCAGGGGGTGCCACAGTAGGTGGTATCAAAGCAAAGGTTTACTTGGAGTGATAAGGTGTCTAAGATGGAAATGAGGATAGAATGATGCAGACCATAGGATACTAACCAAGAGTAGTTGACTAACTTTGAATAATAGGTAATTGATTTTCACTCATAGATCTCCGGTAGCTATTGCGAGTTACCTTTGTGTGCCAGTGACATTCTATGTTACTTATGTGACTTTAGTAATAACCTTATTTTATTATCTGACCAAATGACGTCGAGTCACTAATTATTCCTAAGGCGAATGCTTGGTAAATTGCAAGAAGATATGGTACGAACTAGGAGTTCTCATCCATCGAGGGCTGAAGCCTTTGCTTCTAGGGCTAAACCCTAACAAAAGATATCCTGTAGGCATTGGCCAACATAGGAAATTTGATGGAAAGGCAAGCTTAGCAACAACCCGAAGCAAAACGCCGTACTCAAGGATTGGTGGAACAATTCCTAAAGTTAAAACCACCTATGTTTAATGGAATGGGAAATACCGAGGGGGCAAAACATTGGATTGATGGAATGGAACAGATTTTCTGATTATTGAACGGTAGTGATGCTAAAAAGATAACCTTGGCAGAGTACCAGTTGGAGGGAAATGCAAAATTTTGGTGAAGAGCTTCAAGAGACACAATCTTTCCACCCGGTGCTGACATAAACTGGGATGAGTGGGGCACCCCCGAAACGGCCCCCAATCCGTTAGAGTCACCATAGTTCGCTTACCTTTTTACTTGACCTTGCAAAGCATTACTCGATACCATAGAATTGTAGCGGGTCCATATGTCTTGGGTGTTTATATTATTTCAATCAGTCCCAGCGCAGTTCATATAGCAGAAGCATATTCAAAACCTCCCTATCCCATACTAAAAAAAAATAATGTAATGCACACCAACTACACATTTTATATGTAAGTTAGAGCCGAACCACTTTTATTTACATAACTTGATGGAGATCATGAGTCGGTACATCAAAAGGTCAAGGCTTTACTAAGCTTGGCTATAACCAAAAGTACCCAACTCCACAACAGTCATGTACATTGGTCCATCATCTAGTGTCAGCCATCCAAAAAGAAACTTCATCCTCCCTCCATCTCACTTATTCACACCCAACCTGGTCCGTCAGCCGGTGGCGACAGCAGTATCCCCAGCATAACCCCGTCACGGAGGACATGCATGGACAAGAACTCCTGAATGATAGGGTCGGCGGGTGATCCCACATCGTACAAAACTAGAACCTACACACGAACAAAAGCTAACCCCCGTATCTCGAGGTGATGATGCTCTGAACACTCAACCTCAACGTTGGTCGGTATGCCATAAAAAGTACCGGGGGTGACTGGCGACAGAGACATAACTCGTAGTCTGAAATGTCAATCCCCAAAAGGGATGAGTACAACCACTCAGTAGTAAAACATCCATCAAACTATACAATTAAGATTTCATGTGAAATGCACATATCATCCATGCAATTATGTATATATTTCCATGAGATCCATTCAATGCCTTAATAACCATATTTTCAATGCTAACTAGTTCCAACTCAAGTTCATAGAAAACTTATGTCCCACGCCCTATGCACACACTTGCGCACGATTCATTTCCCAATCTTATTTTCAAAAAGGATCTCATTTTTTCCTAGGGACCAATATTTGCATCCCTCTTGACTCTTGCACCCAACCTGGCATCGCGAGACCTCCGACACACACCTCCGGGCATCTAGCACACACCTCCGGACATCTCGTATCTCAACTAGTATCACGAGGCCTCTGGCACACACCTCCGGGCATCCGGCACACATCTTCGGGCATCCCGACACTCTCGGGACATCGTCGACTTAGCCGTCCGACAGTATCATCAACATCACAATGTATACATATATATCTCACTTTCAAATTAGCATTTGGTGCAATAATGTCAAAGGTTTCAATCAACATTTGATATCATATGATATGTTAGATGTCACCACATATGCTGTATAAATAACAACTCAAGATACCACGTCTCATAGAGTAATTCATTTGTTCTTGAAAATAAAGCAATTTTCAGATAAAACAGAATGCACTCCTTTAATTAAAATTATGGAAAAATTAGTAAACGATCTTAATAAATTCTAAAAATATAAAATTTTATAAATGAGATCTAGATAGAGAGGTTTTATGCAGAACACCATGTCAAGAAAACGTCGTACTAGTCGCTATGGTCCATGCATCACAGCCATAAAACTTCAAATGTCAATTATTGCACAGTTTTAATAACAAATTCGGTATAACCCTAAATAAGCTCAGAAAATTCTGAAACTTTTATATATTATATAAAATACCTAGAGGTAAATTTTGTGAAGAACTCGAAGTCAGATTCATCATAGATTATGAGCTATAATCACTATAACTCTCCCTAACCCTCGGTAACGATTTCCAGATTTAATGCTTTCAAAGAAAAATATTTTCACCAACCAATACTTGTCCGTTTCTTCTTAAATTTTAGTATGTTACTCCTCAAGATGTCATCTACAACTTTCATCAAGGACACGAAGTCTGATTCCAACTGGATAATCGTATAAAATTCATGGAGTTACCAAAGGTCAAGCTGTTTTTCCATGAAACAATTTACTAGCCTAAAGAACTACTCCTATACTTTCGAAATGCCAACATCCAGCACATCGAAAATTTATTACACTCCACACACAACCACAGCAAGCATCATGTAGATCAATGGACTTCACTTGCCTTAAATCCAACGCAATCACAGCGAGCAAACGGCGATTTGAGGACTTCGGACGCGGCTCGATCAATGGCGGAGCTAGGCGGCATCACTGTGGCAGTTGGCACACACATGGCAGGGCTGGTCTCCTTCTTCCCCTTGCCGAAGCAGCCTCACCCCTCTCTCTTTCTCTCGGTCACTCTCCCTCTTTCTCTCAATCTCTCTCTCTCGATCACTCTCTCGGTTGCTCCGTCCCCTTCCCCTTTTCTTTTATTCTCTTAATTGCTTGTAATCATTAGGTATGCATGGAGGTTTCCGGTGAAGCAATTGGGGCAGTGACACTTATAGAATCCCTCTCACCACTTGTCAAACTTCATGCATGGAGGTTGCCTTATTTGAGCCTGGCCTTGGTCGATCGAATAGGGGGAAATGGTGGGCTACTTTGGGCTGTTTCATGCCTTAAGTTTCCAGCCCACACTTGTTCCTATTTTTCCAATTTAATCCCCTCTTATAATTTCCTAATCACAAATATTCACATGGCCATAAAATATTACAACATTAGTCAAGGGAAATTCGATTCATAGGGTACATGGCCAAGCATAGAAAATTTCTTATCAATTTATCCTTTAGTACAATCCTTGATCACACATGGACATAGGATACATTTCCAGCAAAACAATTGTCCATTAAATGCTCAGCCTTGTTTAATTGTAATCCATCAATCTAATGGCTATAATATAGTCTAATGGCGCTTCCATCACCTATTCATGGGTCGTAGTGCATCTAGAGATTATTATGAAATTTTAGGATGTCACAATTCTCCTCTCCTTAGAGAATTTTGTTCTCGAAATTAGAAAAACAAGTGAGGGTACCTTTCCCTCATCTCATTTTCACTTTCCCATGTGGCTTCCTCCACATCATGATGTCACCATAATATCTTAACCAATGGGATTTTCTTGATCCTAAGAATTTGTTCTTTTCGATCTAGTACTTGCATAGGCTCCTCAATGTATTTCACTTCCTAATCCACTTTGATGGCTTCATAATCGAGTATGTGACCAGGATTTTACTACAACTTCCTCAGCATCGATATGTGGAATACATCATGTAAATTTTTCCCAATTTAGGAGGCAATGCCAAATGATAAGCTACGTCTCATATTCTTTCAAGTATCTCAAAAGGTTCAACAAATCTAGGGCTCAACTTACCCTTCATTCCAAATTGAGATATTCCTTTCATAAGGGATACTTTAAGGAACACATGATCCCCCACATTAAACTCTAAATGTCTTCTACGCATATCTGCATAGTCTTTCTGCTTACTCTAGGCCGTTTTAAGTCTTTTCCAGATAATTTAAATAGCCTCGGTAGTAATTTGTACCAATTCAGTCTGTCAATTTCCTTTCACTTATTTCATTTCAACAAACAGGAGTCCTACACCTCCTTCTATATAATGCTTCATACAGAGCCATGCCTATACTTTTCTAAAAGCTATTGTTATAGGCAAACTCTATCAAGTGCAATTTTTCATCCCAACTTCCCTTAAAATCAATAATACAAGCCCTCAGTATATCTGCTAAAGTTTGGATCACTCTTTCCATTTGTCCATCTGTTTGAGGATGAAAAGCAATACTAAATTGAAGCTTCGTCCCTAAGGCATTTTGGAGACTTCTCCAAAAAATTGAAATAAACCTAGAGTCTCGATCAAATGTGATCGTTACAGGAATACCATGTAAGCGTATCACTTGGCTTACATATATCTCAGCCAGTTTATCCATCCGGTAGTCTATGCGGACCACTAGGAAATGAGCAGGCTTAGTCAAGCAATCTACTATTACCCAAATAGAGTCGTGGCCACTTCAAGTCCTTGGCAATCCTTGCACAAAGTCCATCGTCACATGCTCCCATTTCCATTCTAGTACATCTAATGGTTTCAATAGTCCTGTAAGTTTGCGATGTTCTGCTTTCACTTGCTAGCATGTTAAACACCGAGAAACATGTTTAACTATATCTGTCTTCATGCCATTCCACCGGAAGGCGCCGGTGTAGGTTTCTATACATTTTGTACTCCTCGGATGAATACTATAATTACTCCTATGTGCTTCGATAGAATTTCCCTTCTCATTTCTTCATTGTCGGGAACACGAGTCGTCCTTGGCATCTTGCTACTCCATCCATAGAGACTTGAAACTCTAGTCTTTTCCCTAAAGACACGGCGTTTCATATTTCCACAATCTTCGGGTCATATTTCTATAGAATCTTAACTTTCTGAATAATTTCGGGCTCAATTCTTGATGCGGTGAGCATACCAGTAAGGTGGTCTATTTCCAACTTGAAGTCTGAATCCACAATTAACTTTAACAAATTCCACTCTGTTATTTTTAGACTAGCCATGTCCATAGCTGACTTTCGACTAAAGGCATCCGCCACCTTATTTGCCTTCCCTAAATGTACCGTATTTCACAATCATAATCTTTTAATAATTCCGTCCACCTTCTCTGTCTCATGTTCAACTCTTTTTGCAAAAACAAATACTTCAAACTCTTATGATATGTATAGATTTTCTCTCCATACAGATAATGTCTCCATATTTTCAAAACAAATACTACAGCTGCCAATTCTAAATCATGGGTTGGGTATGAGGTTTCAAGTGCCTCGATGCATAGGCTATAACCTTTCCATGCTGCATCAAAACACATCCCAGTCCTTTATGAGAAGCATCACTATACACCGTGAATCCATTAGATCCAGATGGTATAGTTAGAATTGGAGTTGTAGTCAACTTCCTTTTAAATTCCTTGAAAGCTTCTTTCACATTCTCCACTCCATTCAAACCTTACATTCTTTTGGGTCAATTTCGTTAAAGGGCCTGCCAATTGTGAGAATCCTTTGATAAGCCTCTTATAATAGCCAGTCAACCCTAAGAAACTCCATATCTCAGTCGACATTGTCGGTCTCAGCCAATTCACTACCATCTCAACCTTTGCAGGGTCTACTGCAATTTCATTTCCTGACACCACATGCCCTAAAAATGTAGCACCCCGAACGCTTCGGCAGTCACCACAAGCACCAACGTTACACCTTAATCCCCTCTTGTACTTATACTTAGAAGAAGCGTCGTTATTCACAGGCATTTCTTTTTTAAAGCGGTCCCAGCGTGACTCATTAGCGGAAGCAAAATAAAGCATCACCATCTATCCCCTTACAAATCCATGATACCAATATACACCACTAATCACCATAATTTTTTTTTATAGACAAGCCACGACACTTTATTTATATATATTTTCAATATGGGTCTTCTTTTGGGTCAGTACATCAATATGGATCGTCGACCCTCTACATCACATGTGCTCAACTCCCATCATATGTGTCGGCTAACTAACTCCCAAAAAACATAGCCCCTACTCGTCGCACACAGGTCTACACACCTAGTCCGGTGCATCAGGCGGCGACGACGGTAACATCCCTCCCATCAACCCATCGCTGTGGCATCCCGGAAATTCAAAGCCGAGCCTTAAGGTGTGTTAAATGTCTTTAATTAGGTGATAGAATTTTATGGCTTATGCTTTAGCCAATTTGTCTTTTAATTTGATGAATTTTGCTTGTGTTGTGGAAATTTAAATTTAAATGCTTGGCCATATGATTTAAATTTCAATAATTAAAATATCCCAAGACTTTGGCCAAGATGAAATTTAAGTTTAGAAATATTAATTAAAAGGAATTCAAAAAAAAAAAGAGAGAAAATAGGGTTATTTTCGAAATGGGCCTTGGACCCATTAGCCTAGAGCTTGGTGGGCCAAGCTAGTCGGCCCATTGGGCCCAAGAAGGATTTTCGACCAGCCCAAGAAGGAGTGGCCGGTTGGGCCTAAGCCCAAGCCCATTAACCCAAATCAAATTTCAAAAATAGAAATGACAAGTGGCAAGACAAGTCCTCATGTATTGGCCATGGGTGTGGTGGATTAATCATTGCAATTGAGGGGATATAAAAGGGATTAGGAGAGAGTGGCCAGCTCTTGCTTCATTTTCGTCCAAGAGGGGGTGTGCGAGAGAGAGAGAGGGCTTGAGCGGAAGAGAGAAACCGAGAGGGAAAGAGAGAAGGCGGAGCCGAGAGGGAGGTGCAGCCGCCGTGTCTCGCCGTCGCCGCCTTGTCCGACCGTCCGCCGCCTTGTGCTTGCTGTTCGTTCATTTTGAAGGCAAGTGGGGGTCCTTAACTTCTCTTGCATGTTTTTTTTGATGGTTGCATGTTCGGTTTCAGGGGTGATTCGGGCGAAATACCGAAGTAAGGGTTGAATGTGTTCATGTTATGTGACTGTTTCCGTTTGGTTGGTGGTAGACAGTATCTTATTCGAGCTTGCATGTGTATTTGGAGTGTGATTTTGGCTTCGGTGTCTTCATGAACGTTGAAGCTAATATCTTGAGGTATGACATACTCGAATTTCATGGAAAACGATGGTGATATGTGGGGTCAAAAGCTTTGTTATACGGAGACCTCAGATCTGCGAATTTCCTACTGACCTTTTGTTGATTTCTTGGTTGCATGTCGATTTCTGTTGGAGATCTTACTTTGTTGTCTTCTTGAAAGTTGTAGGAAACACCCTAAGCTACAACATACTCGAAAATGAGGCAAAAATAACAAGTATAACTTGGTGAATCGGCTAGATCTTTGAGACGGATGGTTCTGTTGAAGTGAACCGAGACACCCGAGACTTCAAGGACTTAAAAGAGGATAATACTTTGGTTATTTAACCTAGATCTCTTCATGAAACTTGTAAAGGACACATTGATATATAACATACTCGAATTTCAGGAGAAACGAAAGAGATTTGATGGGTCAAACCTAAGTTTTTCGGTGATGTACGTTCTGGACGAAACGGTAGAGGTTCCAGAAGCTTCGTGGAGTTATATAAATTAATCTATAAAGAATTTGGCTAAGAGTTCTGCATGAAAAATGCACGAAAATGTGTTGGCTATTATCCTGTAAAATTTGGGAATTTTCGGAGGTCATATGAGTATTTTAATTGAATTAATTCGAAAACTGTGCAATCTGGCCGTGATCCGAATGTTGTGAGTGTTTTGTGGAAATTTGGGAAATTATGTAAAATGCGAATTAGCCATGGATTTTATGTGAAATCTGATTCTAATTGTTTGTTTAAGGATTGATTGAAGATTATGATTTTTGGAAAATCATAAATATTAAATATAATATTTATTTATGAAAATAGATGATAAAATAATAAAATAATAAAATAATGATAAAATAAAAGGTGGATTATTTTATTGGCCATGAGTCCTATGGAATTATGATACATTGCTATATGACATTGATGCATGTATGATCATTAATTATGATGTATTGTTATATGGGCGATGTATGAATGATTATGGAATTATGATGCATTGCTATATGACATTGATGCATGTATGATCATGAATTATGATGTATTGTTATATGGCATTGATGTGTGAATGATCATGAATTGTGATGCATGTATGTAAATCATATGCCATGAAATAACAAGATGAAAAGGATGATAAAAAGTGGAAAATGGTATGTGAGTAAGAGGTTGTGGCGGAGGATGATATCTGGTGGCCGAGTGGCATAATTCCAGAGATTCCCGGGAGTTTCAGGATGCCCGGAATGTGGGAGGCCGGAAGCCCTGTCGGAGGTTTCTGCCCAAAGGGAGTGACTCGCGATGCCGGGATTAGGGTGCGAGATCCCCGATTAGAAGGGTAAAGGCCGGAAGCCCCTGTCGGAGGTTTCTACCCGAAGGGAATGCCTCGTGATGCTAGTTGAGATGCGAGATGGCCAGAATGTGGGGGCCGGAAGCCCGGTGGCCATGAGATGGCTGGGATCTTGGGATCCCCGTCGGAGGGTTTTCTGCCCGAAGGGATGGTGATGATGGTGAATTTGATGATTTGAGAAAAGATAATGTGGGGATCAATTGATAAATAAAAGTGGAAATTGATCTATGATGTGATATGCATGGTGATGCATGGCTAATGATGATATGATGTGATATGCATGGTGATGCATGGCTAATGATGATGTGATATGCATGGTGATGCATGGCTAATGATGATATGATGTGATATGCATGGTGATGCATGGCTAATGATGATATGATGTGATATGCATGGTGATGCATGGCTAATGATGATGTGATATGCATGGTGATGCATGGCTAATGATGATATGATGTGATATGCATGGTGATGCATGATTAATGATGATGTGATGATAATGATATATGAGATGCCATGATGATGATATATATGCTATGATGATGCATGAATACGCTTGACATCAAAAAGGTAAGCAATGCCTCGCATTGTATGATGGTATGCATGGTGCATTTGAGTTGTTATTGGATTTCCCTATCTGCTGAGTGGTTGTACTCACCCCTTTTTGGGGATAACATTTCAGATTAGCACTATGCCGCTACCTGCTGTTTCGCGTGGGGTATTTTACGGTCTACCGTCTGATGTTGAGGTGGAGTGTACGGAGTTAGATTGTCCCTCTGTGCCCGGTTTGACGTTCATCCGAGTGCGATGCTTAGTTATGTATGATATCGGCTTGGCTGGGGGCCCTGTCATACAAGAGTTCATTTCCGTTCACGTCCATCGAGATGGTGCTATGTGAGGATGCTTTGCCGCCGCCACCACCTGATGCACCGGGTTGGGTGTGAGACTCACGCGCGACGAGTAGGAGCCGAGCTTTTTGATGTAGATAATCGACACCTTTGATGGGAGCTTGTGCGCTTGATGTAGAGGGTTGATAGTTTCTTTTTGAAATTTTAGGCGAGGACATGGCGAGTCCTCGCTTTTCTTGTTTTGTATCGACCCGAGAAAGGAGGAGTCCCATCTTAA
>CM024623.1:29926880-30150869 GCA_014182585.1 Eucalyptus coolabah | reverse complement strand
TTCCATCCACGGGCCCTATTCCCATGGGCCGGGCCTTTGGGCCCAGCATGGGCGGACGGGCCTTAAGCCCATCACCAATTAAAACCATCAGGTTGTGTTACGGATGTACAGGTTAGATTGCATCCTAGTAAGCCAAATGAAAGCCAAAGAGGGTTTCGCAGCTGCTGAGCAATTGCACATGAACTGCCAAGTTGGCATTTTTTTGTGATAATTGTTGTTTGGTTGCAGTGGTGTTGGACTTTGGGATATTTCAATTAAGTAAAATGCTCTTGGTAGCATTTAATGAGTTTTTTTGTCTTTATTGTTGGTTGCAATTACTTGAACTTCCATGAATTCCCTGAACATTCTTCAACGATGGTCAATGAGTTACCGACATGGTGATGAATTTACCAACATCAAATTGATTAGTAAATTAACGACTTCTAGATTTAATGAGTGGATCAGTAAGAGGTTAGTAAGTTCCAGCCATGATAATGTATATATTAATGTCAAATGAATTAGGAAGTTACCAACTCCTTAAAAGTTTTGCAAGTGGGCATAGTTAATAATTAGTAAGTTAGCTATATTGTAAAGCATTGGCAACAGCAAATTTCGTTTCAAGTTTTGCAAGTAGGCGTGAATAGAGGTTAGCACACCGCAGAAGGTTTGCCGAAGAAAGTGATTTTTACTAGCGTATATTTGAAGTTGCCGTTGAATTGTGACTTGGTTTCAACTTCTATGCACCGCTCTTTAATGGCCTAGGTGCGCAAAACTGCAGGAAGTATCATGATATTTTCATCATCTACTGAGAACAAGAGTCACAGACGATGCAATGCTTCCCTTACGATAATCCGAAACATTTCATAAGCCTTCATAGGAATGGGAATGTTATCTTTGAGTTTTATCTAAGAACTCTCAAGTTAACGCAATAAGTAACATCATCAAATAATTAGGTACACAAGGCCAAGAATGTATCATCATATCAACTTACAGAAATTCAACCATGCACTCAGACCAACAACAATCATTTCGTTTTGTCTTTCGTATTCATTCGTGGAATACAAGCGCACTCGCTAATGCACAGAGAGGAGTAGTGGTCGTTCCTCACACAGCCTAAGATTTCTTCTGTACAAACCCTTAACCCGTGGGGTCCAACTGCTAAAAGCCGTTCCTGTCGTCACGTTCTTCGCTAAAGCTGCATCATCCACCACGTAAGGTACTATATATTTTTGCATGTCGGTGAGAGAAGTCTAGCGATGGTTCCAAGATATGTTGCTGAATTTGACTTTCCCAGCTTCATTCAAGGTCTTCAATTCAATCCTCCTCGATGTAAAGCTCCGTCTGTATGCATTGCTCTTTTTTTTTCCCCCGATTGGACTAATGGTGAAAGGATGCAAACCGTAGCATTGAGTAAGGATAAAGCAAGTTACGACGAGATTACACATCTACGACAACACCATCCCACATTATGTTTTTTCATCAATTCTGTTTTGTCCACTTCTCTCATGTAAATTCAATTTTCCTTTGATCATCAACTTTCCAAAAACGAATGCTCAATGATCAAAAGAAAATCAGATATCACTAACAAAATGCAATCGCAGACCACGTCTTGGATATACATCTCCTACACCATAAGATTGTAAAGGAAGAGCGTGGTAAACATAATGATTTCATAATCCTCAGTAGTACTTTCAACATGGTTAATCATCATATATATGCGGCTTAGAATATGTTTCAACTTGATCTCTGTTGTATTTCTTATTTGACCGTAGAAGGTCCAAAAAAAAAAAAAAAAAACAACAGTTAAATACCAAATCAATATCAATGTTCCAGAAATTCTATAAATTCCAGACCCCTGGTTTTTCATATAGCTATGCGCGTGCAAGTCGTCGAGTGAATCCTTAATTATTGATTTGGTTTGAGTACAGGAACAAATTCTCAGAAGAGTGAACCACAAGGAGATTCTACCCTGATCTAGCATAAATACTTTACCACTGATTTTCAGTGACCATCACTATCACACAAAAATTACATAGCTTCTGCTTCGAGAGCATTGGTGGTTAATGACACCGATAACTGCATTACAAGGTACTACTGCCAAGGTTCTTCGAAACTTTAAACTCGTTTCCATCAAGATTTGAAAGATTTCTTGGTGAGGGATAAAACAAAAATCATAAATCAATGACAAACTATTGAATTTTAATGACATGTCCCAGCAACACAACGAGTGACTCCTGTGCGGGCAAAACAGAATCAAAAGTTCCATCTGGATAGTATCCTAACCAGGATGTTTTCTTTGGTATCAACACAGTGTCCTGTTCAAACTAGAGGGAAATAAAATGTATTAGCATCACGAGGGTGCAAAAGACGAGTCCAAAATCAACATTTACAAAACTCACCATATTAAGGACTAGGTTCTGCAAGCTAGCTAATCTTTCCTTCTAGATTGAGTATCTGCGATGTACACGTTCATCGTTTAATTTTGGGAGAAACCTAAACCTTTTAAATAGTTGGCAAGGTCCTGCAGAAAGAATAGGCGATTCACACCATGCTCAATCGAAAGAACATCTAGACCTCGCGACACAATAGCAAGTGAAATGAGGTTTTGCGTTGAGAAAATCACCAGCAAAGTCAAACACATGAAGCTAAAAACAGGGAATCATGAACCACGCCTATTTTGGGATGGTTATACAATTTCTTCACTGGATATATAGTAAGATGTACAACATTAAGATCATCAAGAAGATATAAACCAAAAATCATCCTATCAATATATTTTCTCTCTCAACACCAAATCATACTCACAGTTGGAATCTTCGCATAATCAGCAGGTGTTAAGTGCTCCTGTGATCATATGAAGGTTTGTGAACAAAACAAGAAGATGATATTAAACAGTGAATTATGAAAGAAGAGAGAATTAATTTAGTGCAATGTTTCTACAGTGGACATATAAAGAAGCAAGTTGTTGATGGTGCAGAAAAAGTAGCCTCGATAAGACACTTTGAGCAACATTATCCTTGGGTATCAATGTAGCTAAAGGTAACGCGAATCAGAGAATGACTAAGAAGATCGAGACAAACCCAGACACAGTCAGACGAGACCCCTAGAAGCTCGATCAAATAGTCCACAAGAACGCAGAAGATACCAGAATGTAAACGAAGGCAAAAAAAATCAAACTGCAGTGATACAAGCAAATTTCAACCTCCTTGAGACCTCTACCAAGAGACCACTAGAGAATGGTGCATCCTAATGCTAGAAACGTGTCAGACCTTACCCTACGAGAAACATCCTCCTTGGAGATCAAACACGGGAAAGACTTGAAAAGACAATTTCTCCTTGCCTTTGTCATGTACAATTGTGCCGGCGAGAACTACTCTCAAAGAGCCAAACGGATTATCTCTACATCAAAAATATCAACTTACCAAGAAGTCTTTCGCATTTTGTGAAAGGATACTTTAACATTCTCGCTTACAATGTCACAAACAGTTCTAGCTTCCTTTTCTGTGCTTATAACTGGTAAATAGAATGGATCAAATAGGAAAGGGATGAACTACTTACTCCACAAAATGGTATAGACAGTATTCCAGGGTGGATACCGCCGGTGATATGAAGTTCTTCAGCTGCTTCACGAACAGAGAGAAAAGTATGCTCTGTTAGAACGGTTAACAAAAACACCCTAGAGAGGTAATTTTGCTTCCTAATGAACAGGCTGAAGAATTTGGAAGGAGGACTCGCTGCTTGGCATGTAAATAACAAAGCAATTTGAAAATTTTCGAATGGTTAGCTAGTGTCGAAGGAAAGAAACAGAATCACGGTAAACAAACCTCCTCTATTGTCCACTTATCCAAAAATAAAAAAATAAAATACACAGAACTTTGTTAGCAAATTCATCAATGTACGGCTGTAGAAAGAAAGAACTTAGCAAGCTTTGTAGCTGGTTTAATTTGTTACATCACATTGTTTCACTTCTGTAGTGGAGGAAAATATTTGGTCTAAATCATTGACATTTTCGAGTAGTAAAGAAGGAAAAACGATAGAAGTACCAAGTTCCGTCCAAAATTCTTCATTTTCCAATGGTTCTGATTGCTATTGTGGTCATTAGAGTACTCAAGTGTACAATAAATGAAAATGTATTGCAAAATTACTAGAACTTCGTCATTATTAAATTCAAGTGAAGGCTAAAGGAGATTACTTCTCTGAAAATCCATTGTGGGAGGGAGAGTCTCCATTCTCCAGTCGAGAAAATATTGGCTGCTAGACTAGTGACACGTAGGATATACAGTAGTCCATTCATTAATTGCCATGTGTACATACTAGGCCCCACTCTGACTTATTTGGACTCTTTTTCGTTCCTCCACAGCTCCCCTCGCTTTCTCTATTTTCTCTCTGTTTCTCTTTCATTTCTGCCAATCATCAAGCAATACCAAACTATAATAAAAAAAAACCCAGGTCCAACCCAGGTTCTTCGCCAGGGTAATTTTATAGAACACCTAGCGGCCGTAGTGTTCCGTGACAAGGAGAAAGATCCCATATAGAGAAAGAGGACAAAGGGCTTCGAAAACGGATCCAGACGTAAAAGCACGTGGGGACGGCGGACATGGAGTTGGTCTTGGCGTGTTGGAGTGCGGAGACGCAAGGTGGGAAGCCAAGCCCAGCCCTGTCTTCGAAGTGAGGAAGGTGGGGACAATGTCCATCACTCTGCCACCGTGTCGGAGCACGTACTGCGGGGATAGCCTTCTTGTCCTCCATCTTGAACCTCTGATGGGGCCATTTCCACACTATGTTTGGGCTACCGCCAGAGGCTCTGCCGTCGGTGCTGGTCGTGGCCACTATCTCTCTCTGGCTTTCGCTTCCTGGGCTTGGTGAGCTGTAGTACAGGAAGTGTTGCGATAAGGCGAGCGATCGAATAATAATATAGACAAAAAGAAAATAAATCTGACACCGCATTTACGTGGTTCAGTCGTAAAGACCTACGTCCACCGGGAGAGCAACAACGAATTTCACTATAGATCAAGCGATACAAGGAGATTACACACTCAAATCACTCAAACACTCTCTCGGTGTTTTTCAAGCCCCAATTACACCCAATAACACACAAAGTGTTTAGCCCTGAAATTCCTCAAAAAATAATCTCTCAATCTCACGAAAGAATTACACGCAAATCTTACCACAAGATTTAATTGGCTTCAACACTAAACTTTCTTGGATGTAATTCACGACAAAGAAAATCCCTCCCAAGCACTCGACAATGAGACGGCGCTTCAAGATCAATTCTTCACGATCAATGGTGGAACACCAAGCACTCACGCGGCGCTTCAAAACAATTTGTGATCCACATCTATCACCCATGGCCTTAAGTCTATATATAAGTAAAACCCTTATTCTTTTGCCAACTTCTCATAGGATTTTGTTTCCTATCCAAAACATATCTTTGTATATTTTAAACAAAAATCCAAGTCCTAGTCAAAGTTGGACTTTTCTATTTTAACAGCCAGACTCTCCAACGCAGATTCAAATTCGGGAAGTTGATCTTCGGATCTTCTTTGCTCGATTTTGAACATCCACAACATATCCAATTCGGAATATTCATAATTTTGCATTGGGCTTAAACTCGAGACATATTTTAACAATCTCCACCTTGGCTCGACATTTGAGCTAAGTTGCAATCGCTTCGTAAAATTCAAACTTTGCTGCTAGTTTCCCTAGCCCCCGATGGGCTCAACCGCCACGAGATATTGTGCAAGTCCAAGCGTTGCTTGAACTTCACTATAACCGAGGACCTCATCGAATACCAACTCTACATGCACTTTTAACTACTCCGCAGATAAAGCAAAATCATTGTTGCATCCATATCTCGTTAGGAGATTGAATACGTACCTTGTTAATTTCAACGATTCTACAGCAGCCATTGGCTCTATAGGCTCCACCTCGCTATGAGCATCATCTGTATCGATTACTTTGCTAATACTGCATACTCGCTACCTCAAGAGTTTCTGGTCGCAACTCCACCTCAAGCTAAACACCGTTCGAGATCCATTTGAACACTGCTATAATCACTCCTAGCCAGAAGTACTGGAGACTCGTCAAAAGTAACTTCTCTGCTGTTAATAGGTGAATTTATATCTAGGCACCACAACCGATTGCCTTGCTCACCTTGTGCATAGCCATGAAATATGCACCTTGCCCTCCCATCGAGCTTACTATCACTCACTCGAAAATAATACGAGCAACGTAACATTCTAATGATAGAATAACCAGCAATGTTACTTGACCACACTTCTTTAGGAGTCCGCCAATCAATAGCAGTTGATGGGGATCTATTCACCAGGCAGCTTATCGTACTTAGCATATCAGCTAGGATTCTCCTAGCAATACCAGCACTAGAGATTATTTTACGGGCCATCTCTAGTAATGTTCTCATTCATCAATTATGCAAATTGTTGTGATTTACTAGCACTAGTGCGGTGTTTCACTATGCTCTCTTTCATGTAGAATTTATTTGTCAGCTCTGAGCAGAACTCCATGCTATTGTCAGTCCGCACATGCTTGATCGACTTACCAGTCTCCGTCTCGATCGAAGCTCTTGACTGCGAGATCCTGACACCAGCATCAACCTTGTGCCTTGGCACAAACACCCAGGTCTTCCTCGAGCAGTCAATAGACTCTCGAATAGATGCATCCGATGTCTCCAGGGCGAAACCTGTCATTGTCTCACCTTGAAGTTTATACAGGCCTCTATGCTTGATTCCTTTCATTATCACTAGGGCACCTCGAACAACCTTCAGAACTCCGCCTTCTGAAGAATACTTGCAACCAGCTGAATCTAGGGCACCCAAGGAAATTAAGTTCTTCTTCAACTCTGGAACATGCCTCACTCCAGTAAATGTCTTCACAATGCCATCATGCATTCTGATTTTAACATTACCAACACCCACAACATCGCACTTAGCGTTGTTCCCTAACTGAACTTTACCACTACCCGTGCACTGATAGGTGATAAACCAGTTTCTATTTGGTGTGACATGAAAAGAACAACCAGAATCCATAATCCATCCATCAAACGATGAATCATTAGTGATAGACAAGACATAATCAGCATAATCTGCTACAGCTGCAACATTATCTATAGAATCAACTACAATTTCCTTACCCTTCTCATTCTTCAGCTTAAGGCAATCCCTTCTAAGATGCCCCCTCTTACCACAGCTCCAACAGACAACATTAGCAGTCATAGATTGACTACGTCTATTCATATTGGTACTACTTTTACCCACACGTGTTATAGATCTTCTTCTATTTTCACCTACTAAAGCAGTAGAAACAGATTGACCAGATTCTCTTCTACGAATATCCTCGCTCAGAATCAAATCTCGAACCCCATCAAACGTCAAACTTGTTGACCCAGAGGAATTACTAACAGCAGTAACAATAGTATTCCAACTATCAAGTAATGAGGACAACAAAATCAAAGCACGTCATCTTCAAAGTCAATCTCAACTGAACTCAATTGACTAACAATCACATTAAATTCATTAATACGATCAGCAATTGACGCACCTTCGCTCATCTTCAAATTAAACAAACGTCGCATCAAATAGACCTCATTGATCGCAGAGGGCTTCTCATACATATCCGACAGGGCTTGCATCAAATCAGCAGTGTTCTTCTCCTTCAGGATGTTAAACGTGACGTTACGAGCCAACGTCAACCGAATAACACCCATAATCAGCTTGCTTCATCGTCGCTGGTTTCTCCCCAAACAAGGGCAAGTGCAATTTCATCTAATAAAGATAATCTTCAATCTGCATCTTCTAGAAACTAAAATCCTTCCCATCAAATCTTTCGATTCTCACTTTTACTTCTTCTATCGCCATCGATTCGCTTCAACTCAGCCAAACCTAGCTCTGATACCACTTGTTGCAATAAGGCGAGCGATCGAACAATAATATAGACAGAAAAAGAAAATAAATCAGATACTAGATTTACGTGGTTCAGTCGTAAAGACCTATGTCCACCGGGAGAGCAGCAATGAATTTCACTATAGATCAAGCGATACAAAAAGATTACACACTCAAATCACTCAAACACTCTCTCGGTGTTTTCCAAGCCCCAATTACACCCAATAACACACACAGTAAAGTTTAGCCCCGAAATTCCTCAATAAATAATCTCTCAATCTCACGAAGAATTACACGCAAATCTTACCACAAGATTTAATTGGCTTCAACACTAAACCTTCTTGGATGTAATTCACGACAAAGAAAATCCCTCCCAAGCACTCGACAACGAGACGGCGCTTCAAGATCAATTCTTCACGATCAACGGCGGAATACCAAGCACTCACGTGGCGCTTCAAAACAATTTGTGATCCACATCTATCACCCATGGCCTTAAGTCTATATATAAGTAAAACCCTTATTCTTTTGCCAACTTCTCATAGGATTTTGTTTCCTATCCAAAACGTATCATTGTATATTTTAAACAAAAATCCAAGTCCTAGTCAAAGTTGGACTTTCCTATTTTAACAGCCAGACTCTCCAACCCAGATTCAAATTCGAGAAGTTGATCTTCGGATCTTCTTTGCTCAATTTCGAACATCCACAGCATATCCAATTCGAATATTCGTAATTTTGCATTGGGCTTAAACTCGAGACATATTTTAACAAGAAGTGTGCGGTTTCACCATAGTTAGGACGAGGATAGAGAGAGAGAGAGAGAGAGAGAGAGAGAGGGTAAGGGAGGTTTGAACAAACGAAAAAGAGATATTGTTGAAGTCAGAGCGGGCTTCGTGTGCAAAGAAAAGATGACGAATGCAAAACAATTTCTATTTAAGGAAATGTCTTTCAGGACATTCTACGACTGCAGAAGTACTAGAGGAGCCGAAAGAGCCTTAGCGCAGGATATTAACAGATAATATATGAGAGAAGACCACCTTGCAGCAGAGCACAGAAGGGCTTGAAAGGGTGCGAGGGCGAGCCATTTATCACAAGAGAGAAAGAAACTCCTGAGACACATTGCCAATTGAAGTGGCGATGACGGCACCTAAAGCCCAACTTACCAAGAACATGTCCAATTTAATCTGTCGAAGGCTTTGCTCATGTCAAGTATAAGTGTAGCAAAAGATTATGATTTTTTTTTTCCTTAAAATTTCTAAAGCTAGATTATTAAAAATGATTGCCTGGCACAATATCTCCTTAATAACAAGAAATCAGAGAATGTATGACAAGTTTGAGTCAATTGCCCAAAATCTTTGAGATTATTTTGTAAGAAACAGTACAAAGACTGATAGGTCGAAAATTAAAGATGGATTGAGGATTGGGAGCATTTGGGCAAAAATAAAATGTGTGGTTTGGTTCATGAAGCGTGAAATCTGATGGCAAAAAGGATAAAAAGTGGACACACCAATTATATCGCAACATTATATAAGATGGTAGGAGCTTCATCAGGTCTAGGGGGCTTTCAATGGACCCAATTGAAAAGCAACATTTAAACCTTCATCTGTTATTAGAGGTTGGTCAGTCAAGAAAATTTTGCTGCTCCTCTAGAGATAGCGCCGCTATCCTCAGGTTTGTTTTTATGAGAAGGAAGAGAAGATTCACTGTTGAAGTCTGCGCACTTTCTCTTCGAAGAGTGATTAGACTTGGAAGAATCTCTGGACTTCTTAAGATAGTAGTCTTTTCTGAAATGGATTCAATTCCACAACGTAGGACAATATCTAAGTTGATAATTTGAGAGTTGAGTTGCAAGTTTGATCCGGAAATAACGGGAAGTGCAGGTAGAATAGGGAGAGGATCTGCCTCTGCAGCTTTTTTCCTAGAGAGGCCCAAAGAAAGCCCAGCTTTTAATCTTGGCCCTGGGCAGGTTCAACCGTAGTTCAGCGACCCAAGGAGATGAAAATGGGCCCAAAGCCTTTTGCTTTTCCCTTTTCTTTAGCAGTGGCTGTTGGATGCGTGAAAGTAGCAATTGGTCAAGACGACCGATGCGCGATGGTTTATTGCTGATGCAGAAAAGGTATGCCCCATGACTACTATGATTAGCTTTGAGAGGAGAATGCCTTCCCTGATCACGTATCTTGATTTCTTTGTTGAGAGGGGTGACCGGGCGCAGCACTTGCTCTCTCTGTGCTAGTCCAAAAGAACGGACGTAAGGGAAATATTAGATTTTGATCAGCCAAAGCAATCACATCCTCGTCCTCAAAATGATAACAAATAGACATAGATTTACTTTCTTTTTCGATATCGTGAGAGGAGTAAGGGGATTCTGATATACTGCCTAGGTAAAGTAGAATTTTTGGCCCCTGCCTCCCACCTTTTGCTGAGATATGTTATTGGAGGGCGGATTCATCCTTTCCCAAGAAATATCTCAAATTTTGCATCATAGGAAAGTGAAAAGTAGTTTCTTTTAACAATGCATCTAGTTTTATTTTTCCTTTCATCAGTTAAGCCCCTTTTTCTAAGAAGGGTTGTAGTAATTCTAGTTTGACACCATTTAGAATCGCTTTAAAATGATGGTCACAAACATCTTGCATACATTGTGTTATGAATTTTTCTACCAATCCTTTAAAGAAATTACTACATGACTGACATAATTTTGGAGTCCTCTAATTCAACAGCATTGTAGAAATGGCCCATATTAAGTTTTCGCTCCATAAAGGATCTGGTGGAAGTTGCAATGACAAATATACAATAAAACTAGTGCATCAGCTTGTTCTTTTTATTTATTATCTAACACGAATTTGCCCATTTCTTAAAACATGCTTGTCTTGATTTAATGGAAGGACTTCAAATGATATAAGCTTGTATATAAAGCTACTTTTTTTCTCAATATATAAATCTACCTTGCTTATTTTCCCCATTTATGATGGTTTGCAGTAAAAAATTTGTCACAGGCGAATAATTTGAGGCATTTTAAAGGGAGTGAAGTGAACCGAGCTTAGGTCCATTGCTCATGAGTTTGTCATTCGTGTACGATGTCTCTATTTTTCCTTTTACATTCTTAGCTCTCACTTCAATTACCTTTCGAACACTTTAAGACCATGTTCAGTCGTTTGATTGTCTAGTAAGATAAAACTAAATAAGAAAGTATATGAAATCCATGAATTTTATTATATCCTACTCATTATTTGATGAATTACAGTAATAAAGTCAATATATAATCACATCATATCATGTATTTTATTTAATATAAATGACATATTAGTGCAAATGAACTAAAAGTTGCACAAATGGAGATAGTAAGAATGTCCTATGACACTCTTGCTTACTTCATTTTTTATTTGCTTATATTTTATTATTTTTCTCTCTTTTTATTTATTTTTTCCCTTCCATCATTCTCTAATTAAATTTCATTAAATAGTAAAATACATTAATATACCTAAAATACTAAAATATATTAACATACCTAAAATACTAAAATATCTAATATATGTAGTAAATATAAATACTAAATATATATCTATATATTTAATCTATATTATAAGATAGAAATAAATTCAATATATATAAAGGATTAAATAAAATGAAATTGTTGTTATTTTTCAATTTTTAATTTTTTATATTAGGTTTAAAATATTATTTTAATTTTATTAATTAAGAACTTTTTATTCGAGAAAAATAAATTTAATATTATGGATATTACAAATCATATTCACCTATATTTCACCTTTCCCATGAGATAATTTTATCTAAGTTATATCTCTCTTATTTGACTTTGTCCTGTCTTGAGTAGGTATTAAATATAGGATAGAATTATCATATTTTAAATTTTATTTGGATTACTAAATGCAACCTAATAGTACAAAATTGTATAGTACATTATAATTTGTCTATCCGTGGATGACAATAATAGATGAAGTCATCTAGTTGGAGCCATTGAACATTGATTCCTTGGAATTTCCCTATATAGATGACACCATCCTCGAAGGTTAAGAGAATGTTCACTTGGCTGAAGAACTCTCGAAGATGATTCTCATTGCTATGTACTCCTTGGGAAGGCATGGAAGTCTAAAGTTATGTTCTAGGAAGTATAGTGGAAGTGTAATGGTATTGCTTTTGCTGAAAAGTGGAAGCAAAGATGCTTCAAAAGTGGAAGAGCAGATCGGACAAAAGTCAAAAAGTCAAAATAAAATAAGAAGCCCTCACAAGTGGAAGACCAGATGGGATAAAAGTCAAAATAAAATAAGAAATTACAGGAGGGACGTGGGCTGATTGTTTTGGTTTTTTTTTCTTACTTATCCATTTGATTTAGGATTATTATATTTTAAATTTTATCCCGACTACCACACGTAACTTAATAGTATAATATTATATAATACACTATAATTTATCTATTTATGCAATGACAATAATTGACGAAGTCATCTAGTTAGATAAATGTCCATTGATTGATTGGAATTTTCTTGTCTAGATGATACCATCCTCGAAGGTTTTAGAGAATGTTCACTTGGCTGAAGAACCTTGGACGATGATTCTTACTGCTACGTACTCTCCGGGGAAGGCATAGAAGTCTAAAGTTACCCCGCTTTAGGAAGTATCGTGGAAGCGTGATGGTTTTGCTTTTGATGAAAAATGGAAGAACAGGTGCCTCAAAAGTCCAAAAAAAAAAGTTAAGACAACTCAAAAGTGGAAGAGCAGATGGGACAAAAGTCAAAATAAAATAAGAAGCCCTCATAAGTGGAAGACCAGGTGGAATAAAAGTCAAAATAAATTAGGAATCTGCAGGAGGGACATGGCTTGTTGATTGTTTTGGTTTTTTTTTTTTTTTTTTTTTAACTTGTCCATCTTATGTTTAACTAGATTTGCGCACTTTCTTATTATATTTGCGGGAGGCAGAATGGCAAATTCAGAGAAACAGACCGACTTGGTTTTGCGGAAACTATTCTTCCACCTCAGAAATTCATATTTTATCTAAACCATTGATAGATCATTCATATGCACATGACAATCTCCTTTTCGATTCCTTTTAAAAATTCAAATGGATTTGCTCCCGAACATCTTCTTTTAATCCAATTCTTTTAGAAAATTCAAAGAAATTTCTTGTCTATATCCTGTCTTTAGTTGGTTCCTTAGAAAAGTTCTGAGAAATGTCTTTCCCAATATCTTTCCTTTAGTCTAGTTGAAAGCTACAAAAGTTCTATTGAAAAATTGAAGGATATTTCCTATCCAACATCGCTTATTTAGTCAAGTCATCTCGATAAGATTAATATATTCCTTGCACTTGAACTCATAGGTTCACTTTTGACCAATCTTTGTCTTGGGAACTGTGGAGGGAGTGACATTGTACATAAATTATTTATATTTAGATGACAATAGTTGATCAAGTTGAGTAATTGGATAATCCTGGCCGTTAAATGTGGATTCGTTGGGATTTTCCTATTTCGATGACACCATCCTCGAAGATTCATTTGAATATTAACGAAGAAGGTTATCACCCATCCAGGGAAGACCACATTGTCCCAAAGTCAAAAAAGGAAAAGAAGCTGCAGGGGAGACCTAGACGTCGGTTATTATTATTATGTTTTTTTTTTTTCCCGTACTTGTCTTGATTCCCCGTATCGTTATTATAAAGTTGCTCTCGAGAGAATAAAAACTTCACAGGAACACGCCTAGCATATTCACGTTTCATAGATATACATATAAGTCTCCTTTCAAGTACTCTTGAGAAGCATGAAATTATTTCCTCCACAACATTCTCCCTTCCATTGATTCCTCTTTTAAAGCTCAAAGAAGTTCTTTTCGCTTGAACTAATTGCTTATATTGATAAGTTCATGTGCAACTACTTAATGTCCTGTAAACAAAAAACAAAGAGCGAGAATGGATCCTAAAGTGTATGAGGCTGCAAAATCAGGAGACTTTGATTCCTTGATCACAATAATTTTGGGAAATGGAGAGGACCTTTTCCATCAAACAACACCAAAGGAGAACAACATTCTTCATCTTGCGGCTCAATGTACAAGTAAATTTCATTGAACATCTTCTTCAATGTCCATCGGGACCTTCACTTCTTTGGCAGGGTAACTATAAAGGAGACACTCCCTTACACGTTGCCGCTAGAGTGGGAAGCTGTGGAGCGATTCGAATGTTCACTGATTTGTCAAAATCACTTCATTGGGTCGTTGAGAACGGACAAGTTGACGCATGCAAAGAGCTACTTCAGAAGCAGAATTTACATAGGGATATCGCCCTGGACTACGCAATAAGAGGAGGTCATGATTTGGCGGTGGAATTGCTAATTGGAGAAGATCCTCAACTATGTGATATTACTAATGCTGCTGATGAGTCTCCGCTTTATCTTGCGGCAGATCGAGGACTTTTTCATACCATTGAGTTGATTTTGGGTACTTTCTTGTCGTCATCCTCTCATAAGGGTCCTAAGGGTTTGACAGCTCTACACGTTGGAATTTCTCTCTCGCTGACCAGTAAGTATCATAATACACCAAGCCTAGTTAAAGAAAAAATTAACGGGAATTCCCTCTTGCGCAAGGGTTTCTCTTAGCCGAGAGTGATGGTGTCAGCAGTGAGGGCCGCCATCTATCCTAGCTTTCAATAAATATAATAGTAAATTCAAAACGTATTTATTTACTATTCCATTGGTTTTGGTGAAAGGTCATACACTTTTTTTCCCAAAGACATGCCTCTTGATTAGGTTATTTGCGAGGTTTATGTTTTGAAAATATTGGAGTTGTAATCTCATTGCATTCTTTTTTATTGTTTTATTCATTGACTATTAAATAAGTTTAAACCGATTCGTCTTCTCTTAGAGTGCGGACCAAAAAAATAGTATCAATTTGAAATTATGCATCCATGCTGAATAATCACTATTTTGATAATAGTGTTGTTAATAGTCTTTCTCACCCGCTGATTTCTTTCTACACGTTTTTCTAGATCTAGTTCTGTTACATTTTTCTGAATTATACAGCTTTTTTATTTTTATTTTTATTTTTTTAAGTTTGGAAATGATGACTGGGCACATTGCAATACATTTCCAAAAGATCAGGTTATACATGCGCAATTTCTTAACCCTCGAGGGCAAATTATGACGACTTGAAAGGAAAGGGATGAAATGATTTTACTTTTGAAAATGTCGAAGGTGCTAGTCCTCTTTCAATATTTAAATTCTCTTATAAAATTGAGTTGGGCACAATATTTTGAATAAAATTATTGGCACCAGAGTAAAAAGGCTTGGTCTTTTATTCTAGCCTAGATGCCTTGCCGAAAATATGAGAAGCTTCTTCTCAAATAACTCTGCAAATTTCTAACTATTTCACTTATCAATTTATAAACTTTATAAATTTCTGCATTATGCTAAATTGAAGGCAATTAGGTTCTACACGTTTACACAAGATCGCTAAAAAAACTTCACAGTTACCATGTCATAGTCCTTCCTAGTACAGACAAAATGGGGAAAACTTAATGGGATGAAGGGCAACTTTAATATGTATGTCAAGATGCTATAAACAGACCAAATAATGAAAATTTCCCATTTTATTTGCAAAGGTTGGGAGAAAATCATGGAGAAGAGACCAGAAGCGATCAAAGAAAAAGATGATTTGGGATGGACGCCTCTTCATTACGTTGCTTACTTGGGCAAAGTCGAAGCAGTTCGACTACTCTTGCAACACGATACTTCTGTGGCATATGAATTAGACAAAGCAGGGGAATCAGCTCTTCACCTTGCAGCATTTCATGGCTGTATCAATGTCATTGACGCGCTCGTTAGATCTTGTCCTGATGCTTGTGACATGATAAACACCAAAGGGCAATCGGCTCTTCATGCAGCTATTATCGGTGGACAAAACAATGTAGTCGAGTACATACTAGGGATGCCAAACCTAGAGAATCTTATCAACGAACAAGACAATGATGGAAACACGGCTTTGCATTTGGCTGCACTTCATAAAGAATACGGCATCATATTCATACTTGGAGAAGACGAGAGGGTGGACCATTTGACCAAAAATAAGGATCATTTCACTGCTCTTGACATTTGTTCTGCCCATAAAGAGGTATGTTTGCTTGAACACTGTAGAGCCAGATTTGTTCACTTGTAGAGTAATTTCTTCAGTATCATTTAGAAACTATGGCCCAAGTAATGCTCTTTCAGGTGCAAACAAACTACCCAATTGAAGTCTTTGCGTCGACTTTTTTTTTTTTGCTTATTCAAGCGTTTAAGCATATTGACTATATTTTCAATTTCCGTAGCAAATAGTAGCATAGATTTCTTTATTGAGTGTGACACATGTTGACGCCTAAAAATTAGACTTTATGATTATTTTTTTATTTGATTTTCGGATAATAAACCAAAAAAAAAACAACAAAAACAAAGCAAAAGAAAAAAACAAAAGAGGAGCAGCCCCTCCATGGGCTCTCAGCCCATTTCCGCCAAGCCCGGCCCCACCGCATCTTCTTCTTCCTCGCGCCTCTGTAGCGCACGCGCAGAGGGCGCGACGGAGAGGAAGGGGGGTGGACGGACGGCGATCGCATGCGGAGCAGAGGAGCAGTTGGCGTCGACGGGACGTGACTGGAGGAGGCAATGATGGCGGATGGGACGGCGGTCCAACCGGCGGGTCGAAGCCTCACCGACCGGCCGCTTCCGCGCCTATAAATAGGCCCTCCATCCCGACGAAGAACACACGGAGATCGCGGAGAGAGAGAGGGAGCCAGATTGAGTCGCAACCCTTAGACACCCCACTGAGAGACTTCAGGGGGGCCGAGGGCTCACGGCCTTTGATCTGAGCCCCGCCGTAGGGAGGAATAGAGAGAGAGAGAGAGAGAGAGACGCCGGAGAGGAAAAGATCCGCGAGGGGGTCTCACTGTCATCGCCACCCTCGTCGCGCCGTCATCACGATTAGGTACCGCGCCGTCGCTGTCGCCGTCGTAGCCCTCTCCATTGTCCCGTTCACGTCACGCCACCGCCGCTACCGTAGTCACGATAGCCACCGAAATGCCCAGCTCTGTCCCCGGTGGCGCGGATTCGCAAACCCTAGGGTTTGTGATTTTCCGGGTCGCGAAGCGGATCCGGACCGGAAAATCGGGTAGGGTTCGCGATCCGCGGTGTCGGGGTCGGGTCGGGTGTTGGAGCCGAGTTGGGTTGGAAGCCGGGTCGTCGGGGCCGGGCCGAAGGCCCCCAAACGCCCGGCCACGGCGACGTTTTAAAAAAGAAAAAAAATGAAAAAAAAAATCCGAGTCGGGCCCGCATTGCGGGCCCGTCCTCGATCGGAGTCACGGCCCGGGTCGAACCAACCCATGGATCCGACCCGGGTCGGTTTTCATTTTAAAATAATATTTTAATAAAAATAAATAACTTATTTTCCAAAATGCCAAAAAATATATTTTCTTTTCGAAATATATTTAAAAAAATTAAATTAAAAAAACAAAAATCAAAAAATATTTTATTTTCCAAAAATATTAAAAATGTTTTAATTTCCAGAAAATCGAAAAATAATAAAAATGATAAAAATATTTTTATTTTCCAAAAAATCAAAAAAATCAAAAATATTCCATATTTTGCAAAAATGCCAAAAATCCAAAAAGGCCAAAAAATTCATGAAAAAGCCAAAAAAAATTTAGAAAAAGCCAAAAGACTTGTATTTTCCCAAAATACCAAAAAATCCCCAAAAAATCCCTTTTGTGTCCAAAAAATTAGAAAAAGACTTAGAAAGTGTTTTTCCTCCCAAAAATGCATGGAAAATCCCTCGAACATCCAAAAAACCTCGGGTTTAAACAAGATTAGGTACCGAAAGGGATTAGTGATTAACTAGTGTAATCAAGTCCCCGATCCTAATTTCTCTCGGTTTGCGCAGAGTGAGTATTTCTCCCGATACTTCACTTGGGTTTCTAATCAACCCACCCCAAATCGGTTAGTGGCGACTCCAATTTAAAATTTGATTTAAAGGTTAAAAACTTGAACCATTAAGTCGTGAATTGGTGGACTTGGGAGAGTCCGGGTTTAATAAATTCAGCCGAGCCATTAGCCTTCTTAGGCGCCCATACGCGATTGCGGGCACTGAAAAAAAAAGAGGTTGTGACAGCTTGGCGACTCCGCTGGAGACATTGAAGACTTAGGCCATTTTTGTCTTGTTTAAATTCTTTACTAACTTAGGTTTTTTTCTTTATGCAGGTCAAAAGCTTAGAAATTCATTTTAATTTTGCTTAAAATAGATTATCTTGTGGTTATAAACTGTTATGCATGCTTTACTGTTTTAGCACTACACATGGCACACACAACCCGGCCGCCGGACCTGGGCTGCTATAGGATTTCTAGGATGGTGTTAGGAAAGATACAACCTCGAACGCGAGACTGCGATCTAGAGGTTGCCTTTCTTTTCCCCAAATTTCTTAGCCGAGGTTAAGGGGGTATGCTTGCTAACGCGAGACTACGATGGGCGGATACCTTTTTAATTTCATCAAGCCTTCGAGTTAGAAATCGAGCCGCACGTCCCATGCGCATGTCTTTGTGCTTGCCATTTTCTTTAAAAGCAAAGTGATTTCTTTACTTTTACTCGGTCTTTTTATTTGGCCCATGGCAATGTAGGATAAACTTTTCAAGTCCCAGTTTATATGTGATGGGGAAAGACGATATCCAATTCATTCCTTCACCCAAGGCGGAGCTCTTCAGATGGTGGGGTCAATTAGATTAGTTTGCCCAGGAGCGCGTGAAGGCCAAAATTGGTCATCTCCTACCGTTGATCCAAATCACCGTTCGTCCCGAAGTCATACAAGCCATGGCACATTTTTGGTGCCCGAAGACAATTACTTTTATATTCGGTAGGTTTGAGCTAACCCCAACCCTTGAAGAATACAAAGATCATCACTTTGGAATGCCTCTTGAGAAAAGATTGTCAAGCCATCGATAGGCGCCCTCCCATGGCGCGGGTTAGCACGACTTTTAGGAACTGAAATCCATGTCATGAGACAAATTCTTGAAGGCAACCATAATACCCGCCCACTAAAATTTATGAATGCTTGTTTCCAAAATCAGCCTATGACCCAGAAAAGTGAGATTTTCCTCCTAGCCTTTTTCAGGCTCATCATCTCCCCCCATCAAAGAAATGCCATAACTCCCAAGATGGCATGGATAGTTGATCGATCTTAAGAGGGGGAATTATGTCAACATGATTTTAACTGAAATATTCTTGTCTTTTAATCGTTTTAAAGACAACTTAGAGAAAATCATGCGAGCCTCTTCTGAAATTTTACAAGTCTGGTTCTTTTCTCACCTAAGCGAATTTCGAGACTTCATGCGATCGCCTGAAACAAATGCTTTTGAAAATTCATTACAAAAATTTATGGTTTTAGGACCGTACATTCCCAATCAAAGCTGTTTAAATTGGGTAAGCTTCCTAAGAAACCCAGCTCCTGAGGCATTCCAATGGTGTGCTGGTTGGTTCCATGAAAAGAGGGCTCGCTTTGCTTACATGCGCACCCGCCCACCCCGTTGCTCGGTCTCACCGGCGCCATTCCCTACTACCCGTATCGTAGCACGACAACATGGAGCCCTTCAGAGATCCCACCGCCTTTCAAGATAATGGTCCCTACAGTTCTTTTCAACACAAGCCGTGACTATGAATTCGAAATTTCTACCGCTAAGGAAACCTAGGACAAGTGCCATCGCAAAAGGATTGTGATACCTGAAGGGCTTGAGGGAGAAGAAAAAGCCCACCACGCCTCCATGTCCTACATCCACAACCATTGTATCCCGACAAGATGGAAGCCATTAGTCCCTCACTTAATCAGCGAGAGCAGCCAGCACGAGCAAGCAAAGCTCATGGAGAAAGATTTGGGAATGGACTGGATGCACACCTCAGAACTAGTTCAAGGAAGTAGGCGTCCTCGTAAGAACAAGGCTCCCCGTCGCATATAAATTAGCAATCATGTGCCCCTTAGTGTAAATAGTGTGAAAGTTTTGTCCCATTGTTTAGGGACTCTTGTTTAATATCTAGTATTTCATCCTGTCTTTTCAATTTCAAGTTATAGATGTTAAGAGTTGGCAGTCTATAAATCCTCTTTTGATAAATAAAAAAGCGCTTAGACCATTGCCATGGGTCAATCTTTGTTTACTTTCGTGCTCATTCATTGTTTTCACAACAAACAGGTAATTATGAATCGCTGGCTACCAATCGCCTGTGATTGGCCTCATGCAATAGGACCCGATCAGAATAATGTACAAAATCGTCTCATTAACATTGAAGACAGCGTAGGACGATGTCCATTGTCCTTCAACAACTCTCGAGACAAATGAAATCCACTCAAGCCGAGCCCAACTCTATAGTTGCCTCAAACACCGTCATGACGCCCCCGCAAATTTGCCAGAAAATAGCCCGCACCATAGACAGTTTGAAAGGATCATGAAAAAGTTAAACCAGCTACAGGGGCGGAATCCCATGGACCTTTCCAATTATGTCGGCATTGAAATCCCTGAAGAGCTCAAAGCACCTGAATGCGAAAGGTGTGCTGATACCTCCCGCCGAGAGACCTATTTACGAGCCTACTTGGTCCGAAGGATGATTCAATCATACCATTCGAGCTTGACGGCCCTGTCTTGCGATGGTATATTGTTAGGAAGATTAGTCCGCTTAAAACCTGGAGGGAACTAATTCATGTTTTTCACCAAGAGTATAATGTTAACATCACCCCTGACATCACATTGCCCTACGAAAAGCCAATGATTGCGGAGCACAAGGAGCCATTAGTCGATAAGATAGGAGAGGAGCATGTCAATGAAGCCTTGCATGATAAATGGGCAGCTGAGCAACACCCTGTTACTGGAAAGTTTCCCACTAGGAAAGGCAAGGAGCCTTTGTATTAAATCATAGACTTAGAGCCTGTTCAAGAGCAAGGCACAACTGGACAACTCCCCAAGCTTACTCCAAGAGCTAAGGTCCAAAGAATACCGACCCCTATCAACCTAGAAAGCGAATCAGAGAGCGACACTCTAATATCTCTCACTTCCCTGGATAGGATCGAGCTGGCAAAATGAAGGGCCTTACTCAAAAGGTCTAGACCGGGAGGTAAGAAAAGAAAGCCTAAGCAGATCAATGCAGCATCTGCCAACGAGCCACCGCACCAAAGCTTTGAACATTCCCAAGAATACAACTTTGAAGGCCACCATCCTCTAGAGTACAATCTCAAGACTTCCCGGCCCTAGAATACAATCCCAAGGACTTCCAGCATTATTTCGACAATGAAACTGACGATTCATCGTATAACTGTTTCCTACTCTCATCCGGAGATGAAAGCCCATTAGAAGAAGAAGCATACGTCTTTATCCGCTATGATCCTAACGAAGTACTAAGCTTATCCTCGACCATGAGGATAGCTTCAATACTTTATCCTCATTCGGAAATTTTGACCAAGAAGAAAGCAATGGGGTAATCTCGGTAGAATCCAACTTCCCGAAACAGAAAAATTTACCACTACAACGAGATATGCAAAGGTGGGAAAATCGGTGGCCTAACCAAGATACATCAAGCCCGTCTTATGCTCATAGGATCACGACCCCGGAGAGATGTGGATACCTGATTTCTGTAAGTATAATGGCACAACTTGTCCCGTGGCTCATTTGCAATATCTCCATGTGGAAATGAGTCAAGACTATGGCCCGATGTCGTTCACAACTCGGGCATTCCAAGAAACTCTTACGGGTGCATTGCAATGGTTCATCACAGCAGATATTTATCTCCTAAAGGATTGGAATGAGCTGACTTCCACATTCTTGCATCAGTACCAAAACCAGATCGGAACTGAATTGCCTTGTGAGAGTTTGGCTCACTTCACAAGAAGACCAATGGAGGATTTCCAAGCATACGCAGGGAGGTGGAGAGCTTTCATGATGCAAACCCGCCCTCAACTGGCTGAAGAGGAGTTAAAGTTAATGAAGCAGTTCATAGAAGTTTTGTCCTGCAAGCATCGCTGTTGGCTACATGGGTTACACTTCCGTAGCTTCAACGAGGTAGTCATCGCATGCGAATACTTCGAGTCTGCTGAAGGCGAGGAATTCAAAGATGCTTAGCTTCAAGGCCAGCACTATCAAAGCACTCCTTTGCACAGAGTTTTCATGGGTTTTACTCGTTTTTATAATTTCATGTTTCTTATCTTATCGGTGTGCTACTGTTGTATTTTCCATTCCAAGTACTCTATTGTACAGTTCTAATATTTTGTTTTAAGAGCATGAGGCGGTACTCCAAACTAGCCCAGTGATGTTATCCAACCATGAAAAGAAAATATCATCCAAGGAGAATACTGAGGGCTGGACTTCCTCATGCTTTTTCTCCCCCAAAGACGTATTTTGAAAATAAAAAATATTTCATCACCCAAAAGCTTTTGTTAAAACAAGATGATAAATTTAACCATGTTTGTCTTTCTAACTCATTCACTTCATGTCTCAGAAGATCATTCCGTCCCCTTTGACTTAGTGTGACATGGGGCATTTGAAGCAAGCGCATCGTGCAAACTCGCCAAATTCAAAGACACCCCGCCAAGAAAACAGGGGCAAATAGAAAAAATCATCCCACACCAAAAGAGGGTAAGTCTTATTCTCTGAATATAATTTGGAAATAATGTTCTCTCTCTTCTATTTACAGGATACAAAAGATGAAACATAATAGGTACAGGCATAGAGTTGAGATCGAAGCATCCATGACATGCCTCACTCCTGCCTAGCTTCATCCTGAGCCAAAGGACTATCTTGTCACACGACACGCCCAAACAGCTAGATGTTACGCTTCCAGCTTTGACAAGCTAAGAAGCACGAGAAAATGAATTTCTCCTCTCGAATTGGCTACTGTCAACAGGGAGAAAATCTAGTCAGTTAAGGCAGTCTCTAACCCCTTATCTCAAATTGTGACTTGGGGCCTAAAAAATCTCACTTCATACTCCAGACACATGTTCTTCCAAGGAGTAGTTGCCATCACAAGGCTTGAGATTTTGATCTCAGATTCCATAGAAGCTTGAGGTACATGACTTTGCTCAATGCTGCTAATGGTCATATAGTCAAAGACAGAAGGAGAAATTCCACAGAAGGAAGGCGCTGAAGATCAATCAACGACCAGTAATCATGCATACATGGTCATAAATGAGGGAGGCCAATTGAAGGAAACATCGCACTATGCTAAGATAAAGAAGCCATCATCGACATTCAAATATCTTTAGGAGCTAGCACGACAAACTCGGGGAAGGGTAATTCGGTATCGTTTCCAAAACTCCCACTATCTGAACCCGCTTTTGACATATTTTCCCTATTTGACAGGGAGCATCACAACTCAAGAACCAAACTCAATTATTAGATTTGACAAATCAATACTGGCCAAGCTAGTATACATAAATGGCTTGCATTGAATTCACTTGACTTTGTGTAAAGGGACATGCCATCCATAAGCTAATTAAGGAGAATAATTGACCTGATGAAGTGGAAGACACGAGACTTCATGTCCTCCTTGTACCTCAGGTTCACCCAATCATCTGCAAACCAGTGAAGGGTAAAGTTGTATCGATTCCGCTTATTCGACTCTTGAAAGAGTTCATGACTAACATATTCCCTCTTGTTTGTTGCGGGATCACTTGACCATCAAAAGCAAAGATAACAAATCAATGAGAGGCATGACAAGACTCTCCCAAGCAAAATGGTGTCTCAAGTATTGCCAAAGCAAATGACAGAGATCCTTTAGGCCTTAATTCACCTTTAATTTTGGCCCTGTTGATTGATCCATTTTCAGCTTCTTCTTTGCAAAAAGCAAGAGTAGAAATTCCTGATCAGATTCTCAATCCCTGGTTGATCCTTCATATGTCATGTCCCTAACCAATAGGAGCAATCTATTGACACTCATTTGTGAATCACCCTTTTGTAAATAGCTCTTTTAATGTTCAAGTTTCAACACATTTGTGAATACCGTTCCACCAAGTAAACACCCCTAAAGTTGTTAATAAGTTCTTCTTGAGTAAAAAGCCATTCATTTATTTTGAGAGTGTAAACTCCATCACATCATACGCTGCATGCATTTTTCTAGGTGAATTCTGCATGATGATTTTGTCTGTCTAAATCATTGATTCCATTGAGAATTATTAGAATAGACAGCTAATTGAAGAATACAAGATTGATTAAGCATGTTGGATGAGGCACGTCAGAATGATGAAAGGCAAGCCATATCCTACACACAGTCCCCCCATCTATACACTTATGAGATGAGTGCAGAAGATTCCATGACTATAGGGTAAAGAGTTCTCTCGCGAATGGTACGATGATCAAAGTAGTGAGAGGCATTCCATCACTCACTTTGAGTCCCATATACGACAAATTTCTGCTATACTCCTGACAAAGAACCACCCCACACCGGGGCAAGTCGAAAGCAAATCAGCATCACAAGGTGAGAAAGGGGATAGAAATTTTCTTGCTTGCACTTACATAAATCCTCGAGTATCTTTATTGCATATGAACACTCGCGTTAATTTAAGTGCCCTAGAGTTGTGAAGAGCAATTCTTTATTTACGCACTTGTGGCATCCCAAAATTCAAAGCCAAGCCATGAGGTGTGTTAAAGTTCCTAATTAGGTGATAAAAATTTCCATGGCTTATGCTTTAGCCATTAGTCTTTAATTAGATGATTTGTGCATATGATTGTGAAAATTTATATTTGATAGATTAATAATTTATGCTTGGCCATGTACTTTATAAATTAAATTTTAATGAACAAAATGTCCCAAGACTTTGGCCAAGATGAAAATTGAAATTTAAAAATAATTATAGAAAGGAATTCAAAAAAAAAAAAAAAGGGAAAAAGGGGTTAATTTTCGAATGGGCCTTAAGCCCATTTGGCCTAAGCTTGATGGGCCAAGCTAGTCGGCCCAAGAGGGAGTTCGACCGGCCCATTAAGGCCCAAAGGAAGAGGTGGCCGGCCCATGATGCATGCAATAGGACAAGTGGCATGGGGGAGGTGAAGCATGGTGGACACTTGCCTTCCTCCACAATTACACTTGTCCCTCATGCAAACCTAGAGTGCATGCAATATAAAAAGGGAAGAAGAGGAAAGAGAATGGCTGGTTAGCCATTCGGCCAAGTGAGGGAGAGAGGGAGAGAATCGTGCGAGAGAGAGAGGAAGCCGAGAGGGAGAGAAAGGAGCCCGTTCGCCGCCGTGTGCCGTCCGCTCGTGCTGTTCGTGAGGTCTAGAGGCAAGTTGGGAATCCACTTTCTACTCTTGCACCAATGTTTTCGCATGAACTGTTTGGAGTCAGAAAATTGTTTGAGCTTGCATGTGTGTTTAGAGTCCGATTTTGGCTTCGATTTCTTCATCAAAGTTGTAGCTAACATCCTGCAATATAACATACTGAAATTTCGTGGAAAATGATGGATATTTGAGGGGTCAAACCCTCATCCTACGGAGATGTTAGATCTGGAATATTTTCGTATGAACTGTTTGAGTCAGAATGTTGTGAGAGCTTGCATGCATGTTTAGAGTTAGATTTTGACTTTGATATCTTCATGGAAGTTTTAGCTAACGTCATTTACTATAACATACTGAAATTTCGTGGAAAATGATGGAGATATGAGGGGTTAAAGTTCTATTTTTCGGAGACCCCAGATCTGTGAAGTTTTCACTGACTTCTTGTTGGATTCTTGTTTGCATGTTGATTTTTGTTGAAGATTTGACTTTGATGTTTTCATGAAAGTTGTAGGTAACACCTTAAACTACAACATACTCAAATTTGAAGCGAAAAGAACAAGTATAGCTTGGTAAATCGGCTAGATCTTGGAGATGGTGATTCTGGTGAAGTATTCCGAGACACCCGAGACTTCATGGACTTAAATGGTGACCATAATTTGGTTATTTGACCTAGATCTCTTCATGAAACTTGTAAAGGACACCTTGGTACATAACATAATAAAATTTAAGAGGAAACGAAAGAGAATAGATGGGCGAAATCTTAATATTTTGGAGAAGTGTATTCTGGACGACGCGGTAGTGGTTCCAGAAGCTTCGTGGGGTTGTATAAATTAATCTAAAAATAAGTTGGCTTGAGTTCTTCATAAAAAATGCACGAAAATGTCTTGGCTATCACCCTGTAAACTTTCGTAATTTTTGGAGGCCATATGAGTATTTTAATCGAATTTATTTGGAAACTGTTCATTCTGGTCATTATCCGAATATCATGTGCCATTTTGTGGAAATTGTGAAATTATGTGAAATTCAATTTGGCCATGAATTTTGTATGAAATTGTCATCCTATTGGTTTGTTTAATGATTGTTTGAATATTATGATTTTGGGAAAATCATAGATATTAAATTTAATATTTATTTATGAAAATAAATAAATATAATAATAAAATAATAATAAAATAAAAAGGGATTATTTTATTGGCCATGAATTCCATTGAATTTATTATGCATTGTTATATGACATTGGTGTATGTATGATCATAAATTGTGATGCATGTGTGAATCATGTGCCATGTTAAATTGAGATCAAAATATTGGTAAATGTGGAAGATGAGAAATGAGATGTATGAGAATATGCATGGTGGTGATGATGATACCGTCGGAGGTGTGAGCCGACGATGCCCCGGAGTCGGGATGCCCAAAGGTTCGAAGGAGTCGATGCCCTTTGGATGCCTGGTTGTATTATGAATACATGCCCAGAGGTTTTCCCTGGGAGTGTCGGGATGCCCGGTTGTATTATGATACATACTCGGAGGGTGAGGGGTTGTATCATGATGCATGCCCGGAGGGTAGGGGTAACCATTTTCATGGCAAGCCCCGGAGATTCCTCGTGATGCCAGGTGGGGTGTGAGATGCCCAAAGGTTCGAATGAATTGATGCCCTTTGGATGCCCGGTTGTATCTTGGATACATGCCCGGATGCCTCGTGATGCTAGTTGAGATACGAGATGCCCAGAATGTGGGGGTGCCGGATGTCCAGTTGTATCTTGGATACATGCCCGGAGGTTTCTCGCAATGCCAGGATTAGGCGCGAGTGATGAATGTGGGATGCAAACATTGATCCCGAGAAAAGAGAAATGCGGCAGTTCAAAATGAAGTTGAAATTAAATTATGCATGATGATATGTGCATGACGTGATGATGATGTTACATGCATGGATGCATGGTAATGATGATGGCACATGTGATATAAGGATATGGTGATGATGTTACATGCATGGATGCATGGAAATGATGATGATATGTGATGTGAAATAATGATGATCACCCATGATATGATATGCATGATGATGATAATGATGATATGCATGATGATATGCAAGATGATGATGATGATGATGATATGCATGATGATAATGATGATGATATATGATATGACATGTGTAATGTGATGATGCCATGATGATGATGACATGTGTAATGTAATGATGTCATGATGATGATGACATGTATGATACGAAGATGATACACATGTATGTATTATAAATTGATAGGATGATGCATGATAGTATGTGCATGGCTTCAAGGTAAGTAATGCTTGCAGTGCATGTATGACTTGTATGATGCATTGAGTTGTTATTGGATTCCTTTCACCTTTGAATGGTTGTACTCACCCCTTTGGGACCAACATTTCAAATTAGTAGATGGTTTGAACGGTTGGATATGACCGTGAGGAGGAGGATAGCAAGGGAAGGAGCTTTTGGACGCCGACACCGATCGATGGACTTTAAGTGTATGACTGTTTGAGGAAATGTCAGTCATCTTTTGGAGTGTAGCCGAATATAGAAGACTATGGCATTTTGATGTACCGATGAACGATGTCCATCTGATTTAAGTAAATAAAAAGTGTACGGCTTTTACTTATAAATATTTAGTAGGTGTGCATCGTTTTCTGAATATAGGGAAGGGAGTTGTTGGACATGCTTCGTATATGAATTGCGCAAGGGACCTTTAGTTAAAAAAAAATAAAAATGTGTAAACCCCCATGGTTGTATGGACCCGCCGCAATTGAAATGGTATCAGAGTAACATGTTAATAGGGAAAGTGAAAGGTAGAGCGAACTGTGGCAACCCTAATGGATCGGGGGCCGTCGAGGGGTGCCACAGCACTTGTATCCATGGTATAACTCAATTGAGTCTGTAAATTCACCCTCACACGGAGGCAAAGCAGAAGCCACTGTCGTTTGAGCAGCATAATCAAGAGTGCCAACAAAAGATGAAGACTCCATAGTCTAACAAAGGCGTTTGCTTGAACTTGCCAAGATCAATTCCTCAAGCAACAAGAGTAAAAAACTGGGCATAAAAAGCAAAGTACCCGGTAAAAGCAAGGTCAATGCCCATGAATGAAAAATTGAGATGAGAAATTGGGGCATGAAAAAAGCAAAGGTGCCTGGTAAAAGCAAGGCCAATGCCCTGCATAAAAAATACAGCCATTTGTATTCCTAAGAGAAATTGCTATTCAATTGATACAACCTCCATCTGACCGTGAAGAAAGACTAGTGACAAATGCCAAGACAATCACCAACTCTGACCCTCTTACATGTGAGCCAAGACTATGTTACATTCCCATTGTAAAAGTCTCTTCAGACTAGGGGCACTTCAATTAACGTAGGATTTCATGTGTATATAAGCATCGCTCGAACAAGTACGAGCAAGATTACTCTATCTCTTTTCGCAGGGTTCTTGACTTGTAAATCCGGAGATGATCGTGCAGCATTTTTGTCCATCGGCTTCGACCTCGATGGTCCCATTTGATGAGCCGTTGACCAAGTCTTCATCACAATTTCAACAAAGACCTCTCACATTGGTAAAGTCGTACTATTTGCGAGAATACTCGGACCCCAGTTGACATGATGACAGTGAGATAGTGTGGTCCTTATAAATCCTGCATCAATGGTCAGAATAGCCTTCTCCATGAGAGTGAGTGAAAAGTCCTTTCAGACTAAAAGTCCCTCATCTGGCATGCTCAAAGCATCTATATTCCAAATAAATGTTGCATTTCAAAATCTTCCCCAATGGAATTCGAATGATACGAAACTGATAAAATTATCATGCATAATCACATTTGAATTTATGAATTTACAATATATACAATCATGTGTGCATATTGTGCAAATAGCAGACATACTCTCAAAGATCAGAGATATTGCCAGGTAAGCATATCGCTATCCTCATTTGTCTTGAAGTACCTATCACTGTCCAGGTACTCTCTTATTGACACTCGACCTATTCGAGTTGTCCCTTTAGTTTGGGTGCTTACTGCTGTCTAAGTACCCCCTTGTTTTTGAGTACCCATCACTTGCCGGGTGCTCCCTCTGTTGACACTCAACCTATTCGAGTCGTCCCTTGAGTTTGGATGCTTGCAACTGTCTCAACATCCCATTGCCTTTGAATACCGATCATCGTTCGGATGCTCCCTTTTCTTGACACTCGACCTGTTCGAGATGTTCTTAGAGTATTAATGCTTGTGACTGACCAAGTATCTGTTTATCATTGAATACCTGCTGATTGTCCAAGTATCCTCTTGTCTTCGAGTACCGGCCATTGTTCGGATAGCCCTTTTCATGACACTCAACCTATCCGAGTTGTCCCCAAATAATATAGCAGCTGTTCAAGCATTCCATTGCTTTGCTTGGCACCACCGTCCAAGTATGCTTTCTAGCACTTGGACCAGCTTGAGTGGTCCCAGATCATATCATTAAATACATGTGTTCATCCAAGTATTCCAGTACTTTGTACAATTGGAGAGGACGAGTGAGGAGTCCCGGAGCCAAGATCCAGTGAGGGGACGACCGGTGATCAAATTGTAGACATCGTCTTGTTTGAGGACGGTACGTCGCTTCCTGCAAGTTCGATCCGCCTCATGGGCGTTCAACTCCGCGTTTGCGAGCTGCTTCAGCGGCTGATTCCTCAGTTATCTGATCATAGGACTAGCAAATGATAAATGTTGTTTGGTGGCCCTTTTTCCTTTGCTTCCGTGAATGCCTTTGCCAGCTAGAGTGCAACGCCTTCTCTACCTCGACTTCTCATCGAAGTTCTGGCACCTTTGGCCCAATCTCTCTTCCATCAATGCTCCTTCTAGAGTCTATACTTGCTCCAATGGCGTGTCGGAAGCCAAAAATGGAAAAGAGGGAATAGAGAGGGACACTAGAGGCTTGGAAAGATAAAGAGGTAGGAGAGTGACACCCGCCGGGAAAGAAAAGATTAAAAACAAAAAGGACAGCACATTTGACCGGCCACATAAGGGACGTTATGCTTAAAAACACTGTGACACGGAGTGCATATTTCGCTTGTACTTAATTTCTTTCTTCACATTTTTCTGGATCTCGTTCTCCAGGCACCACCATCATCAAACCCTCCTGTGGTGGCAGTGGTAGCAACCACCACCATCATACCCCAACGTCTTTCCTTTCCTCTCCCATCCAGCTCGTTTTATTTTTTTCTTCTTTTTCTTTATTTTTTGTATTCTTCTTTATTTTCGTCATTTTCTCCTTATGATTACTTGCTTTTCTGTTTACAATTGATGATAGGACACATTGCAATATATTTCCAAAAAATCGATGCAAAACTTTTTTTCACCCCCAAGGGAAAATTATGATTACTTGGAAAAAGGGAGGTAAAATGACTTTAACATTAGAAAATGTAGAAGGTGCTACGTCCTCATTTAATTTTTTTTTTTTTTATAAAATTGAGTTGGACACGATAGTCCTATAAAATGATTGGCATCAGAGTAAAAACCTTAGTCTTTTATTCTAGCCTTAGACAGAGCAGATGCCTTGCTGAATAGAAAAGAAGTTTCTTCTCAATCAACTTTACGAATTTCTGACAAATTCACTTATCAAAAAAAAAAAAACTTTAGGAGTTCCTGCATTATGCTAGATTCAAGGTAGCTAGATTCTACATGTGTTACACAAGATCAATAGAGAAATTTCATAATAACCATGACATATTCCTCCCTAGTACGGAGAAAAAGGGGAAAGCTAAATGGGATGAAATGCAATGTTAAGATATCAATGTCAAAATGCTAAAAAGGATCTAAATCATGACATATTCCTATTGTATTTGCAAAGGTTGCAAGAAAATCTTGGAGAAGAGACCAGAGCTTATCAGAGAAAAAGACGATATAGGGTGGACTCCCCTTCATTATGCCGCTTACTTTTGCAAAGTTGATGCAGTTCAACTGCTCTTGCAGCATGATACTTCTGTTGCATATGACTTAGACAAAGAGGGGGATTCATCTCTTCACATTGCAGCGTCTCAAGGCTTCGTCAGTGTCATTGACAAGCTTGTTACATCCTGTCCTGATGCTTGGGACATAATGAACTATAAAAGGCAAACAGCTCTTCATGCAGCTGTTATCGAAGGAAATGTAAAGGTAGTCAAGTACATATTAGGGATGCCAAACCTGGAGGATCTTATCAACGAAAAAGACATTGATGGAAACACGGCTTTGCATTTGTCTGTGTGTTTTAGAGAATACAAAAGCACATTGATATTTGCAAGAGACAAGAGGGTGGACCGCTTTGCCACAAATAAGGATGATTTGACCGCTCGTGACATTTTATTTGCTCAGAATAAGGTATGCTTGCTTGCACACTACAAGAGCCCAATTTGTTCACTCGTAGAGTAATTTCTTCAATATCGTTTAGAAACTGCGGCCCAATTGATACTCATTTCACGTGCAAACAAACAAACTAATTAAAAAAAATATTTATATGGTATCGATAGTCAACAGATAACTGCTTATAATAAAAATAGTATAAAGCAATTTTAAGGTCGAATATTTTGTTTTTTATTAAAAATTATGCAGAATGTGGGACCTGTTTATCTTGAAACCAATGCAAAACTTTAAGGATTGGGAGCTTCTTATGTAGGGGATAAGGTAAAGGGGGAAAAAGAAATAAAAGAAAAATGGAGAATAAATCGGCCTGTGTAATGGCCCTTGTGCGGAGATTTCAACCACTAACTTGTATAGTTAGCCGTAACTTTAAAGGACCTCTTTCCAAGAGTTTATTTGCGCCCTTCGACTTTGAAACAACTATTCTGTCCCATTCATATAAGAGAAGCAGAATGAATTGTACAATGTCAGCCAAAATCCTTCTGTTTTATTTCTGCCCCCCTTCAAATAAGTTTTGAGATAAAAGAGACAACCTGCACTCTGCCCAATTTGAGAAAAGGGCTTCAAACAATTCCTAGATAATTTCATTTAGCTATGGCATAGCCCAAGATGTAATTGTTTACCCCGAAAAACTCTATTTGCTGGTTTCATTTACCAGCTGAAATAGCTAGTACGAGTACTTAGAGGAGGGTGAATAGGTATACAAAAATATTTCTCGAAGCTTGCACGATATTTAAACAATTAGAGGATTTGCAACAGTTAAAAATTCAATCGCAAGACTGAGTAAGGGAAAGAGAGAATTGAACGCTCGGTTTATAGTGGTTCGGCTTGATTCAAGCCTACGTCCACTCTTTCGCACCGACCGATTGGCTGGATTCCACTATGATCAAAGAGATGTTACGGTGTTGATCTTCCTTGATTTCTAGGTGTAGATGATCTACCACACTCACTCAAGGCGTCACCAAGTATAAACACTCTCTGTGTACAATTTCGCTCAGTCTCAACTAATAATCAAGGATCTTCAGACTCTAGAATTTTTCTATCGATCACACACTTAAAGCAACTAGACGTCTTCCTTTTATACTTCTTCATGCCATCATAGCCGTTGGCACTTACCAAAGGAATTCCTCCAATCTACCCGTTGGACGGAATCAATCAAGAAGATCATCCGAGCTATTTAAGGAATCGATGATAGCCCATCAATCCTGTTCGCCCATACAATCAGGATCTCGGTTTCCATGAATAGAATATTCCAAGATTATTTCGTCGACCATCGGATCTTCAATCGATCTTAGATAAGAATTAAAGAATCCGAAACGATTATCCAACCAAAGAGTCTATTCCAGAGGATAGGATCGAATCCTCAACCATAAACCTCGGCTTTGGATTTCCTTCGACACCGGATTAGGAAGCACATCGGTGAGAATAGACTTAAGTCTTGAGTCTTGAGTCTTAAGTCTTGAGTCTTGAGTCTTGAGTCTTGGGTCTTGAGTCTTGAGAGAACAAAGTCTTCGGACTTTAAACAGACGGTCTCGAACATCCCGACTTTAGATCGAAAGAAACGTTTTGTCGCCTTCAAAATATTCTCGAAAGATTTCTCCAACAATCTCCCCTTTTTGATGGTGACAAAACTTTCTTAAAGATTTGAACAACTTTGACCTCGCAAAACATTTCTCAAGCAATATGGCTAACTCATAAAGATTAATGAAACAACCGGACTCGCATCCACAGAAAATTGGTTAGTCTTTCATGAGAAACACCATATAACAACACTTGAATAAATGCAACCAGTCAAGTTCATAATCCACAATCAATTCAGTTAAATTCACACCCAAGTTCAAGTTCTCAAGTCATACTCAAAAGTAAATAAACATAACCACAAAAGTCTAAGTTTAAAAAATGAAAGTTCAAATTGATTCTCCCCCTTTTTGTCAGCATTGAAAAGGGTGAGAAAGGAGTCATGTCCGCTTGGGAATGCGCACGATCTGGAAATCCCCAATGGACTGGACTACTCCTTCGAGCTTCTTCGGTCTTCTCGCGGACGAGCTACCTCTTCTCCCTTGGCATTGGCTTGAAGTTGCGGAGCGAGGTCTTTGAATTTATCTTCCGAGACCGAAGATTCTTGTCCAGCATGCTTCAAAGCTTGGATTTCACAGTCCAGAACATATATCTGGTTACGCATTTCCAAAAGAATATTCATGATGCTACGAAGATCTGCATAATCATCCGTCTGTGTACTGGCATTGGCTTTCTTAGATGGTGTGTATGCAGACGATGGCGCTTCTGTACGGTCTGGCAGATTTGGAATCGACGTATCACCTTCTTCGAGCAATTGAGAGACCTGAACTTCTTCCGGGTCTTCGGAGATTGTCTTAGATCTTCAGCAGCATGAGGTGTAGACCTCTCTTGCACACTAACTCCCCCTGTCTCTAGGACATCGAGAGGGGAAGAGTGATGATCATGCTCTTGATTTCCCTTCTCTCATTTATCTCCAGACTGTTCTTTTCTTCTTCTCCTTCTTCCTCAACTTCTTTCTCCTTCTCTCTCTGTTCTTCTTCTTCTCTCTTTCTCGCTGAAGTTCTGTCGGATAAGACACGTAACGTCTTGTTCTTGTCGGTCTGGGATAGTGGGATCTTCATCATCTTCATCTTCATCTTCATCCTCCAGGATAAGAGTTCTTTTCCTCTTTTTCGATGAGGCACCAATGGCCTCCTTTCCTTTCCTTTTTGAAGCGAGTCGGACTGGAGATTTCACTTTGAATTTCTCCATTGCCTTAGAGAGTTCTTGCGAGACACATCTTCATTAACATTTTCAACCCTACCACCATCTTGTCACACGGTCGAACACAAAAAGTATGTGGCGGTTCAATATTCGGATGTCAAGATCTTGGTCACTGCACCCGAGATAAGGCAATTGTCCTTTGTCTTTTGACATTGCTCGTACATATGGAAAAGAATAGTGTGCGGGAGAGAAAACTTCCGTCCCGAGTTGATCGCATACATCAACTTTGCTTCGAGAAAGATACGAAGTCTTTGATGTAGACTTCGGTCTAAGACAATTGATCACAATCTTATGAAGCACAATGTTGATGGCATTCATCCTGAATAGATAATTTTCTTATCTACGTCCCTATCTTTGACAAGATCCAGAGTAGTACGAGCAGGTGAGACTTTGATTGGGAGATAGAGTCCCCTGTTCAACTCCAATTATGTCCGCCAACATATTCACATCTACCACATAGACTTGGTCTCGAACACCGAATGAAATTCTATTCGCATCCAAAAAGCTAAGATTTGAATAGAAATAAGCGGTCGCTGATCATACCCGTCTCAGAGTCGAGCAAAAAGTCTCAAGTTGAAGCAAATTCAACTTCTCTCTTGAGTTTAAGTTGATGGAATCCGGAAGTCAAAGTCGACACTTCTAGGGTTGATTACCCCTCTTTTCAACAGCCCGAAATACACTTTTTCCCGATCCTTGGATTTAAACAAATCCATCCGATTTCCTTTCACCTTTGCTGCCACACCCATTCTAGGTTTAAATTCAAGGAACATTTTGTCATCATCGTTCCCGTCAATCGATTACCGTCCCGGCATACGAGGATCACTTGGAATGTTCGCAAGAGCCTCCTCTCGCTCTTCCTTTCGGAGCAATTCCCAACTCTTCCATTTTCCGCGAAAAAGATACTCATTCCCATAATTTTTGTCCTTAAGGAAGTCATCTATATATTTTAACGAAGAACCGGTGCTTTTCAACGCACGATAAAGCTTATAGATACCGAGGGTTTTTGGACTCTTACTGGGTCGGCATCCTCGATTATGTCTTCTTCTAAATCTTGACTTGCACCTTGTGGGTCAGAGATGCTGAATGACGTGGAGGAGAGCGAATCGGACTTTGTCGCTGACTTGGAAAGTCTTCTTCTTCGAAGATCGAAGTGAGTCGGTCCCTTCTCTATTCTTTGTGGTCCCCTGTTTGCGATTCTTGATGATTTCCTCGAAGACGACATCTTTCTTTGTCTATTGGAGGATTCCTTCACTTGCTTTTCCCAAGAAAAATGACCACTTTCTCGACGATGAACAAAGAGTAGAAACAAGATCGGGAGGAGAGTGCTTTTAGGGTTTTGAAAATTGGGGATAGAATGACTGTGTATTTATATATGCCTCGGATTTGAAAAGAGAAGTTTAAACGGTACAAGGAAAGTGTACGAACACTTTTTTCAAAATCAATAACGCCAAAATTAACTTCCTTTAAAAAGACAAGTTTCCAAATTTCACACGAATTTTATCTCGAGTAAAAGAACGTACCTTTTCGAGATAAGATAAACGAGAATTCGTACCTTTTAGATAGAATAGCAACTTACGTCTTTAGCCATGAATGATTGAGTCTCGGGATTTAAAGTCTAAGAGATCGAGTCTTAGAGTTGGTGAGTCTCTAGACTTTAACTTCTTCAAGCTTCAAAATGTTGAGTCTTGAGCGGATGAAGTCGAATTGATTCTTCTCCAAAGGCTTTGTGAATATGTCCGCTAGTTGACTTTTGAATCAACAAATTGAATCGAGATTTCTCCATTTTGAATATGATCTCTAATGAAGTGATGACGAATCTCAATATGCTTTGCTCTTGAATGAAGGATTGGATTTTTGGTGAGATTGATCGCGCTGGTGTTGTCACATCGATTTCGTGCATGAGTCTTCAATGCCAAAGTCTTGTAGCTGTTGTTTTATCCATAGAATTTGCGAACAGCGAGCTTCCAAGAGCTACATACTCGCTTCGTCATTGAGAGAGCTACGGTGCTTTGCTTCCTTGAAAACCAAGACACCGTCCCCGTTTCCAAGGTTGACAAGTTCCGTAAGTGCTCTTTCGATCGACTCGCAACCGGCCAGATCTCGCATCCGAGTATCATAGAAGATTAAAGTCTCCCTCTTTGGATACCAAAGACCGATGCTTGAAGATGAAGCAACGTATTCGATAATACGTTTCACGGCAATGAGATGTGATTCTCTAGGGTCCGATTGAAACCTAGCACGATACAAACACTAAACAAAATATCGTGTCTAGAAGCGATAAGATAAAGAAGTGAACCGATCATGCTCCCGTACAGCTTTTGATCTACTTTCTTCCCTTCTTCATCCTTGTCTATCTTCCGAGAACATGACATTGGTATGTCGGTCTTTTTGCACTTTTCCAATCCAAACCTTTTGACAAGATCATTCGCATATTTTTCTTGATGGATGAAAGTTCCTTCCTTCATTTGTTTCACTTGGAGTCCAAGAAAGAATGTTAACTCTCCCATCATACTCATTTCAAATTCATCCCGCATAGACTTAGAAAATTTCTTGCAAAGACTTTCATTAGAGGATCCAAAAATAATGTCATCAACATATATTTGAACAAGTAAAAAGTTTTTGTTTTCCTTTTTGATAAACAAAGTAGTATCTACTTTACCTTTGACAAAACCATTCTGTAATAAAAACTTACTTAGTCTGTCGTACCAAGCTCGAGGTGCTTGCTTTAGACCATACAGAGCCTTTTCGGTCACCAAGACCGAGTCCGGCTTCTTTGGGTCTTCAAATCCGGGCGGTTGTTCCACATAAACTTCCTCATGGATAAATCCATTTAGGAAAGCACTTTTCACGTCCATTTGGAATAACTTGAAATTTTTGTAACAAGCAAACGCAAGTAATAGACGAATAGCTTCTAACCTTGCAACCGGTGCATAAGTCTCGTCATAGTCTCTCCTTCTTCTTGCGTATATCCTTTGGCCACGAGTCTTGCTTTGTTGTTTCGTACGACTTTTCCTTTTTCGTTCATCTTGTTCCCGAATACCCATTTGGTTCCAATAATGCTTTTACCTTTTGGTTTAGATGTCAATTCCCAGACATCATTGATGTTGAACTGCTCGAGCTCTTCTTGCATAGCTTCGATCCAGCTTTCATCGGATAAAGCTTCTTCTATGCTTTTTGGTTCAATTTCGAGATGAGAGCCACAAAGACTAGATTCTTCATGCCTTTTTGATCTGGTACGGATTCCTTCATTAAGTTCTCCAATAATAAGATCTTTGGGATGACTAGATTTGTGCTTCCAGTTACTAGTTGATTTGCCAAGTTGATGATCTCTTTCTTTATTTGATTCTCCATGAGCGTCTTGATGATGGACTTCCAAACTCGAGATGCTTCTTGAGATGTAGACATTTGAAGGTCTAGAGCGGGTTCCGCCTCTTCGAACCGAGTCCGGCTGGATTCATCTTGCACCGAGTCTTGGAATTTGACATTCATTGATTCTTCCAAAGGACTGGCTTTTCTTGTTGTAGACTCGTAGGCTTTGCTTGATGAAGAATATCCAAGGAAGATGCCTTCATCTGATCTTTCTTCAAACTTACCAACTCGATCATTTGCATTTTTCAAAATAAAGCATTTGCAACCAAACACATGAAAGTATGAAACAATAGGCTTCTTACCTTTGAACAATTCATATGGGGTTTTCTCAAGAATAGGTCTTAGAAAGACTCTATTTATAATATAGCAAGCAGTTGAAACAAATTGACTTCAAAAATCGTGAAGAAATTTTACTTTCAATTAAAAGTGTTCTAGCCATTTCTTGAAGAGATCTATTCTTTCTTTCCACAACTCCATTTTGCTCGGAGTATACGGAGAGGAAAACATGTGATTAACACCAGATTTATCACGGAATCTCGTAAAATCTTGATTTTCAAATTTACTTCCATGATCTGTTCTTATACTAGAAATAGCACATCCTTTTTCATTTTGAACCTTTTTAGCAAACTTCTCAAAGTACGAAAAGGTTTCTGATTTATTTGCAAGAAAATATACCTGTGTAAAACGAGAGTAATCATCTACAATTACTAGACAATATTTCTTACCTCCAATGCTCACGGGTTCTTGTTGGTCCGAAGAGATCCATATGAAGCAACTGCAGTACATGTTAGTAGATACATGATTTATTTGCTTAAATGAATTTCTTACCCGCTTTCCCGTAATGCATGGGGTGCATAAGTCGACTTTCGGTATGACAATTTAGGTAGACCTCGAACAAGCCGCTTTGAAGAGATTTTGGCTAATTGCTTCTTGTTGATATGGCCAAGTTTTCTGTGCCATAGAACTGCTTCATCTTGAATTGAGATTAAACATTGTTCTTCATTTGGCTTTACATCAAGGAGGTAGATGTTTCCATGCCTTCGACCCATGAAAGACGAGTCGAATCTTTGCTAATTCCTGAACATATGCCTTCTTGAAATGAGATCTTGTAACCGCATCACACAGTTGGCTAATCTTTGAGTAGATTGTAGTTGAGTCATTCCACTAGAGAGACATTGCTTATTGTGAGATTTCCAATTTTCACGCTCCGAATCCCACAATACTTCCTTTGCTATTTCCTCCGAATGAAACTTTTCCACCATTTACTTGAATAAGCTTTATGAAACAATTTGAGTCTCCCGTCATGTGTCTTGAGCATCCGCTGTCAAGATACCACTTTACCTTCTTTTTGACAGAGACCCGCATTCAAAAGAGAGTCTCAAGCTTTCTTTGGCACCCAAATTTTCTTGGGTCCTTTGGTGTTAGTAGGATGAGCATTATTAGGCCATACTCTCTTAACATGCTTCCAAACCATAGGACACTCTTTTTCAAAATGATCCCGATCAACACTTAGAACACCTTAAAGCATTTCGACCTACGGGCTTTACAAAAACTCTTTGAAATGATTTTTATAAGCCTCTCTCGATGGTCTTTTCTTAATTCTTTCTTTTACTTTCGGAAAATCAATCAAAGGGATTGTTTCAGCTGTCATACCTAGACCCGACTTATTGAAGTAAGGTCTTTGGATTGAAAGGACTTTTTCAAGTTTTTCGGACCCTATTGAAATTTTCTTTGAAATATTTGATAAATCCGTTTTTAAGAAAGCATTTTCTTTTGAAAGATTGTCTTCACTCTCTTTAAGAGTAGAAACATTCAAATCTAACTTTTTTACCTTTTCTTCTAAAATGTTTTCTTTTTGTTTTAAAACTGAGTTTTCCTTTTTAAGTTCGAAATCTTTTTAAGAGAAGTCTTAAGACTAAAGCATAACTCATCAATATATTTAGAGACTTTGACAGGGATTTTATAATCACTTACCTCAAATTCACTGTCTGAGTCTGATCCAGAGTCTGATCCAGAGTCTGAGTCTGATAGTGCCATCAGACACGTGTTAGCATATTCCTCATCACTCTCTTCACACTCGTATCGCTCCAGTTTTCGGCTTTAAGAGCTTTTCGAGACTTCTCGCTTTTCCTCTTTTCTTTTTTCGAAGAGGACAGTTGGTCCGATGTGTCCCTTCTTTTTACATTCGAAGCAAACTACATCTTTGTTTGGTTCCACATCATCAACGGACTTGGTCTGTCTCGAAAACTTTGTTTCTTTGGAATGAACCTTCTGCCTTTTCTATTCAGTTTTCTAAATCTTCTTATCATGAGGGCGAGCTCCTCATCATCCATATCATCTTCAGAATCTGCATCATCGGAATCATCATTTGATTTTAGTGCAATAGATTTCTTACCTCTTGGATCTTCGTCTTCATTAATTCGTTCCACTTCGTAAGACCAAGAGTTCCAATCGCCCGTCTACGTATAATGGCATGATTCTTTGCGTCTCTCTTATTGAAGTCTTTATATGATTCCAATCCTTGGAGAGTCCACGTAGAAGCTTGTTCACCTTCATGGGATCAGAAATTTTTTGTCCTTGGTTCTCAAGACCATTGACAATATCGTAAAACGACTAAACATGTCGGTTATAGATTCTCCTGGTTTCATTTTGAAGGATTCATATTGACCAAGAAGAATGTTAATTCGGTCTCCTTCACTGATCCGTCCCTTCATAAGTGATATGTAACCTGTCCTGCTTCTTTTGCTTTGTAACACAAGAAGATATTCTGTTATATTCAGTTGGTGACAAAGCACAATATAAAGAATAAATTGCTTTCGCATCGAGTGCTTGTCTCTTGTTTATTTCTTCTTGAGACATTCCGCCGGCTTCAACAGCTTTCTTTCCCTCTTTCAGAGATTGATGCAGCAGCAGGAGTGATTCCACTTTCCACAACGTCCCATTCCGAGGATCCTTTGATCGTAGGAAAGCTTTCATCTTGTTCTTCCGGATGTTGTAATCCTTTCCATTGAAGTAGGGAGGTCTGGTATTACTTTGCCCCTCCATCAGCCCCGGTGCTAGCATACTAGCCATGGATCTTTTACTCGAAGTAAAACACTTCAAACAAAGTAAGAACACGAGCTCGATACCAATTGAAATAGCTAGTACGAGTACCTAGAGGGGGTGAATAGGTATACAAAAAATATTTCTCGAAGCTTGCACGATATTTAAACAATTAGAGGATTTGCAACAGTTAAAAATTCAATCGCAAGACCGAGTAAGGGAAAGAGAGAATTGAACGCTCGGTTTATAGTGGTTCGGCTTGATTCAAGCCTACGTCCACTCTTTCGCACCGACAGCCGATTGGCTGGATTCCACTATGATCAAAGAGATGTTACAAAGGTGTTGATCTTCCTTGATTTCTAGGTGTAGATGATCTACCACACTCACTCAAGGCGTCACCAAGTATAAACACTCTCTCGTGTACAATTTCGCTCGCCTCAACTAATAATCAAGGATCTTCAGACTGGAATTTTTCTATCGATCACACACTTAAAGCAACTAGACGTCTTCCTTTTATACTCCTTCATGCCATCATAGCCGTTGGCACTTACCAAAGGAATTCCTCCAATCTACCCGTTGGACGGAATCAATCAAGAAGATCATCCGAGCTATTTAAGGAATCTGATGATAGCCCATCAATCCTGTTCGCCCATACAATCAGGATCTCGGTTTCCATGAATAGAATATTCCAAGATTATTTCGTCGACCATCGGATCTTCAATCGATCTTAGATAAGAATTAAAGAATCCGAAACGATTATCCAACCAAAGAGTCTATTCCGTGAGGATAGGATCGAATCCTCAACCATAAACCTCGGCTTTGGATTTCCTTTGACACCGGATTAGGAAGACTCGGTGAGAATAGACTTAAGTCTTGAGTCTTGAGTCTTAAGTCTTGAGTCTTGAGTCTTGAGTCTTGGGTCTTGAGTCTTGAAAGAACAAAGTCTTCAGACTTTAAACTGACGGTCTCCGAACATCCCGACTTTAGACCGAAAGAAACGTTTTGTCAGCTTCAAAATATTCTGGAAATATTTCTCCAACACCAGCTACCTCATCCAAAGGAGATGAATTGATTGAAAAATAATAATTTAGGACTTGGCCAGAAATTCTATTTGTTACAGATGGATTTTGAGCGAATAAAGTGAGGGTCTTGAAGTATTTTGCCAGGAAAACCACGGGTTAATTGATTCTTTCTGTAGATTTTTCAGATGAATGTCTCAAGACTTCGAGTTTTTCATGCATTGAAAGGATCTCTTGGATTCCCGTATATTCAACAGTGGGCTGTGAAAAATATTAAAAAGAGGTTAGACAAGCAATTTTTTGAGGATCAACCAGCTGCGTCTACAACCACAGGAAGCGATTCGTCATTGAAAAACATTATTGAGCTTGAACTACTATTGGCAGCGTTCATAGCTACAGCGACCTTTGCTGCAGCCTTCGCGATGCCAGGAGGTTATAGCAATGACGGACCCAACCAAGGAATGGCGACTCTTGCTGGCAGGGTAGCTTTCAAAACCTTTGTGATAACCAACACTATGGCGTTCAGTTTCTCCACCATGGCATTGTTCTTACAATATGATAGTTCTGTGTTAAGCGATCGTGCAAAGGCAAATTTCACCCTCAGCGCCGCAAATTGCATTTACATTGCGATGTTGGGGATGGTGCTAGCCTTTGCTTCTGGTACGTTTGTAGTGTTGACCAGAACCATTGGGCTCGCAATCGTTCCTTGGGTTATATGTGGATATCTCGGGATTCATTACCTCGCAGGTGTTTTCAGGGACCCCGACAGTCGTCTGGCATTGCTCTGTGTAGGTCCCGATGATCTGAAAAAAAGCCAGGCGTGATCATGTGATAACCTAAGAAAGCTGCTAATAGCAGGGCTGGTTTGACAGTACCGTGAGCATGTGCACGGGAAATCTTCCTTTCGGTTTGTCAGTCGTCAGCTGTCCGATTTAAAACCTGTCAACGTCGACCCGTCGGATTGAGGCGCCAGCAGAATTTGCCGTGCTCCAGATGACTGGAGCGCAACCGAGGCCAACAAATCAAGACTTTTCGTGTATGTGGAGGACGTACATCTCTACTGCGTCCCGGTTAACTAAATGATATTATCAGTTGCTGAGCTATTGCAGTTGAACTGCCGAGGTTGGTATTTATTTGGTGGTAATCTTGAGGTCGCAAGGAAAGTGTTGGATTTTGTGTGTATTTTTATTAAACAAAATGCTCTTCGTAGCATTAATGAGTTTTATACGCTTCTACCTATTGATTGCCATTACTTCGATTTCCATAAATTCGCTTGACATTCTCTGACCTCAGTACACGTTTAAAGAAATTTATGATGTAAATTCGCAAATTCAAGTTACTGGTTAGTAAGTCAGCCGCATTGTAAAAAATTTACTAAAACCAAATTGATCTGTAAATTACCAACTTTTTTCTAAATTTCACACGTGGACAGGATAAAGTTTAATAAGTTGCAGACGTTGAATAAACTTACCTATGTCAAATTGTTTGGTAAGTTTTTTTTTTTGGTAAAGCAAATTGTTTGGTAAGTTAACAGCTTCTAAATTTTAGAAGTTGATTGGGTAAGAGGTTGGTAAGTTATGGACGTGATAATTAATTTGTCAGAGAATGTGATGTTTACTAGCGTGGAGATGAAGTTGCCATGAAAGTGGGACTTGCCTTCGACTTCTATGCGTCGCTCTTTAACGGCATAGTTGCGCAAAGCTGCAGGAAGTACCATAATATTTTCAACATCTACTAAGAGCAAGAGTCATGGCTGATGCAAGGTTCTTCATTTCCGATTAGGTAATATTAGAACTTTCAAGTCAATCTAGTGAGTAATATCATCAAATAATCAGATACACAAGGCCAAGAATGGATCACCAAATCAGAGGAAAAAAATATGATCACCCCGCTCACGCTAAAAACGATCATTTCGCTTCATCTTTTGTGTTCATGCATGGAATACATGCATAACTCGCTAATGTGCAGAGAGGAGCAGCGGCTGATCCTCGAACAGCCTAAACATTCTTCGATACAAACCCTGAACCCATGGGGTCCAACTACTTTAAGCCGTTCCTGTTGCCCCATTCTTCAGTGAAGCTGCATCATCCACCGAGTAAGGTACTTTGCATGCCAGTGAGAGAAATCCGGAGATGGTTCCCAGAGAAGTTGATGAATATGACTTTCCCAGCATCATCCCAAGTCCCCGATCCAGTCCTAGATGTAAAGCTCAGTCTACAGGAAATGGATCGGTAAGACACATCCATCTTTTTTCCCACTGGATTAATGGGCAAGAGCATATTAAGACATTTTTACCCCACAACAACAATACCATTTTACAATATATTCTCTTGTCCATTCTGTTCAGTTCATTTGTCTCATGTAAATGAAATATTGCTTAGATTATCGACTTTTCAAAGGTGAATGCTCAGTGATCAAATGAAAATCATTAATCAGTACCAAACGTAATTGCAGACCATGTCGTGGATATACACCTCCTACACCATAAGATTGTAGAGGAAGAGCTCGGTAAAGATATTGCTTTCCTAATCCTATGTTATTGCTTTCTACATGGTTAATCATTCATATATAGGGCTTGGAAAATGTTTCAACTTGTTCTCTATTCCTACCATGCAAAGTGCCAAAAAAAAAAAAATCACCATAATAAGGACTAGTTTCAGCAAACTAGCAAATCTTCCCTTGTAATTGAGTTTCTGTGATGGACGTGTTCATTGTTTTCATTCTGGGAGAAATCTACAAACTTTTGGTTAGTTAGCAAGGTCCTGCAGAAACAAAAAACAATTCACACCATGCTTAATTGAAAGAACATTGCATTGAGAAAAATCACTGGCAAATCAAACACATGAAGCTACAAGCAGGGAATTATGAACACATGCATAGCTCCTATCTTATACGAAGAGTATCGTGGGCAACACCTATTTTGGGATGGTTATACAATTTCTTCACTGGATAATATGGTAAAATGTACGAAATTAGGACCCTCAAGAAGATATAAACAAAAAATCATCCTATCTAAATATATGCTCTCTTAACACAGAATCGTGCTCACAGTCAGAATCTTCATATAACCAGCGGGTGCCAAGTGCTCCTGTGATGGTGTGAAGGTTCCCGAACAAAAGAAGAAGCCGCAGTTACATAGTGAAGTATTAACGAAGAGACTCCAATAGTTTGGTGCAGTATTTCTACATGTGGACATGTAGAGAAGCTAGTTGTTGATGCTGCAGAAAAAGGCGCCTGGATATAGCAAAATGGTAATGTAAATTAGAAAATAACTACGAAGACCGAGCAAAATCTGGACATAGTCAGAGGAGACCCTTTGTAGCCCGATCAAATAGTCCACAAGAACGCAAAAGATACCAGACTGCAAAAGAAGGCAAAAAAAATCAAACTGCAATGATATAAGCAAACTCTAATCCCCTCTGACCTCAACCAAGAGACCACTAGAGAATGGTGCATCCCAATGCCAAATCAATCTAAAACCACGCTACAAATGCAATTAGTGATATTTGGAAATAAATATGGGAAAGACTTGAGAAGACAATTTCTTCTTGCCTTTGTCATGTACGATTCTACCAGAGAGGGCTACTCTAGAATAGCCAAACAGATTATCTCTTCATCAAATATATCAACTTACCAAGCGCATTTTGTGAAAGGATATTTAACTTTCTCACTGATGAGATCACAAATATAACAAGCTTCCTTCTCTCTGCTAATCATTGGTGAAAGGAATGGATCAAACGGGAAAGGAATGCAGTACTTACTCCACAAAACGGTATAGATGCAATTCCAGCGTGGATACCTGCCATAGTTATGAAGTTCTTCACCTATTCCACGAACAGAGAAACAAGCCTCCTCTGTTAGAACCATTAACAAAAGCAATCTGGAAGAGCAATTTTGCTTCCTTATGAATTGAGTGATAAGGACAAAAAAATTTAAGAGAATGGCTCGCTGCTTGGTATTTGAATAACACAGCAATATGAAAATATCAAATAGGTAGTTGATGTCAAAGCAAAGAAACTGAACCATGGCAAACCTCCTATATTCAATCCACAAAAAAAAAAAAAAAAAAAAAAAAAAAAAAAAAAAAAGAAGGAGAAGAAGAAGAAGAAGAAGACAAGTGGAGCACACATAACTTTGTTCTTTTCTTTGTTCTTTTTTTTTTCTTTTCTTTTCCTTCTTCCCCACATTTACATGGATCGGAGGATCATTCAAAATATAAGAGACTGAGTTTCTTTTCCACAATTTTTCACTTTACATCAGAAATTCTAAATGAGACATGGGATGATGCTGTACTATCACAACCCCGTTTCTCTTTTACCATATGGTTTTCCTTTCATCCATCGAATCGCAAATTTCAATCCAAGCGAAATAATATGAATTTACGTGGCTCTCTTTGCGGGTTAAGCAATAGGATACCCTTTTCCTTTGCCAATAACAGCGAAAAGGACCACGATGTCGAGAAGGTTGGTTAGCAAATTGATAAATTATATTGGGTATAGTTGTAGCAAGAAGAACTTAGCAAGCTCTGCAGCTGATTTAATTTGTGACGTCACGTTGTTTCATGTTTGCAATGTCGGAAAATATTGGCTACAAATCATTGAGATATCAACAAGCAAAGAAGGAAAATTGACAGAACTACCGAGTTCCATCCAAAGTTCTCCATTTTCCATTGGTCATGGTCATGATTGTGGTCATTAGGAAATTCAAGTGTCCCATATATGAAAATCTGTTGCAAACTTACTCAGAACTTTTCCATAATTATCGATTGTGGGAGGACAGTCTCTACTCTCCGATCGAGAAAATATTGAGTGCTCGAGTAGTATCATATAGGATTTACAGTAGTCCATTCATTAGTTGCCATGTGTGCACACTGGGCTCCACACGACTTCATCGACTCTTTTTTCTTCTTACTTTTTCTTTTACATATTTGAATGTAATTCTGGGGGCGACCAACGTCCTATCCTTAATTTTATTCTCCCGTTGGCTCCAGTAATTCAACACCATCATAGACATCGGATCGTTGTAAATTGTTGAAAAACAGCTCATCTATTATGAAATTGGTAACTTCATTGCGAGGCCACAGTAATGTTGCTTTAGACAATGTTAATGGCCCTACTAGTAGGCTCTAAACAAAATAGCAAGTCATCTGCAGACAAAAAGATATGGATATGCCTCTGAGGACATTAAACGACTGCATATATATAAAAGAAGCTGAAAGGGACTCATTTGTAGGTAGTTATGATGGTTGGGCTTTACTACCTTATTGCTGGGGGAACAAGTTCGAATCTCCAGATACTCGTGACTTAAGTGGGGGTCATAAGGGTGATTTACTGAGCCAACCCCTCAAGGATTTACGTCTAAATAGCGGCTTGCGGCGAGACTCCACTAGTGCTACCGAGCACTGGAGGGTTGTGTGATCCCCAGAGGGTGATCTTCGGCGATTCCTTGATCATAAAAAAAAAATCAAAAAAGAAGAAGAAGAAGAAGAAGAAGAAGAAGAAAGAGCCTCGGCCGCTGGATAAAAACAGATCATATGGGAGACCACCTTGTAGAAGACCACGGAAAGGTTTGAAAGGGTAAGGGCACGAGCCATTTATCAAAAGCGAGAAAAAGACTGTGGAGACAGTTTGCCAATTGAAGTGACAACGACGATTTTGACCCTAAAAAAAGATGTGCCAACGACGATCACTAAAGCCCAACTCACCAAGAACCCTTAAAATTAAAATCCTGGTTTTTTTTCCCTTGTCCCTGGAAAGGCTCAGGTGTAGTTTGAAGACCCATGGAGATGAAAATGGGCCCAAAGCTTTTTGCTTTTCCCTTTTCTTTAGCAGAGGCTAATTGATGTGTGAAAGTAGCATGTTGAATTTGTAAGGACGATCATGCATGATGCTTTCAAGTTGATGCACAAGGTATGCCTCATGATTAATACATTAGCTTTGGGATGAGAATCCCTTCCTTGATCATGTATGTTGATTTCTTTGCTGAAAGGTCTGCCAAAGAAGCATGTAGATCGAGAGATAAATGGAGATAAGTGATCAGGCAAAACACCAGCTCTCACTGCAAAATAGTCATCATGATTCATGCCCCGTGTGCATGAGTTATCTGGGTATCTGGTGCGAGATCCAGAAGGAGCTGTTCCTAATTGCCTAAATACGTTTGAATATATCCACATACGTGGGAATAGATATGTGGATATATTCTATATCATTTTGATTGCTTATACCAATCACATTTTCATCCACAAAACAATAAGGATCAAAAGATTTCTTGGAACCCCCAATAGTTATAATTGGGGATAATTATCATAAACCTATTGTACACGGTCAATTCAGTTTTAAATATTTTAATTTGACTAATTATGTTCTAAACTTTTGGCAATTTATTAGTATATCTATTCCATCAATTTGGTTGGCAACTACCGACATGGATGCCGCTTTCCTACGTGGCATGGGCAACCAAGGGCTTCACACTCCTCACCTAGTGGCCGGTGAGGGTTGCCGGTTTAGAGTTTGATAAAATGGAGAAAGAAAATAAAAGAAGTAAAAGGGAAAATAAAACAAGAAAGAAAAAATAAAATCCGAAAAAATTATAAAAAAAATTGTAAAAATTATCTACAATAGTGCTGCTTATGTTACGTAGGATGGCTATCATCCACATCACCTTTGGCCGGAATGACTACATTAAAGCTAGATTAATCAAATTGAAAGCTTTAATATTGAATTGAATTTTTTTTATTAGGCAAAAAAAAAATTTGCTAAGGTTGAATTGATATTCGTACAACAAATTTATTGTGTGTATATATATATATATATATATATATATATATATATATATATATGTATATTTGTGGTTAATTTTGGCGTTCACTTTGATCATAGCTTTTGCTCGGAGAAAATTCAATGTGCTCTTAATCCACCATGCAAACATCCGCATCGAAATGAACAAGGATAGTGGCTCCATAAATATTGAGAAGTTACACCCAAATCTCATGGTGCATTGACAATGCAGTTGAATCCAGAAAGGCGCGCACACAAACCGGAGGTAGGGAGAGACCGCACCGGTTCATCGCTGCGAAGAATCAGGAAAGCATCACCAACCGTCCAAGGGGGACCGTTCGTACAGTAGTCTGTGTCATAACCTCCTTTCCGGTTCTCTTCGAAAACTCAAGGAAATTTCTTCATGTACTAGGAAATCCCGAAGAAACTGCTCTGCAGTGCCCCTATTTTTTTTTTTTTTTTTTTGAGCAAACTGCAGTGCCCCTATTCCCACTCAACTATTTTGGCCATTCCTCTTCGAAAGCCCAAAAAGAAATTCCTCCGCGATACACGAACGATCTCTTTTGCTGAATGGCAGAAAAATATTTAGTAATAACAATGTGAATTGGCTCCAAAAGATTTTGATGACGGTAGCATGGGACAGGTTAATTGATTGCAAACTTCCATGACAATTCCTCCTACGAACCACTTTTTTTCCTATAAATCCGAAACCGAAAATGCCACATGGGAAGTAGTTTCCCTAGTGAATTGATATTTTCTGATTTTTCTTATCATTTTCCAATTAATAAAAATGAGAAAAAAAAAACTAACAAAAAATATTACTCCGAAAGGTGCAAGTTTTATTATCAAATATTCTGTTCAACCCAGCGGCAAGCCTAATCGAATGAGTACACCAACTGTAAAGATGGGACAATAAATTCTAAAGTTTGAACCACTCAAATTAAAAGTAATTGCTTATCCTATAGGTCACCACATACTTATATCACCATTTAATTAAGGCCTAATATGAGATTGTATCAAGCCCTAGCTGCCGGCCTCCTCTTCTCCTCTCCCAGTCATCTCCATGCAACTTTCTTCTTCAACCTCCATGGAGGGAAGGGCTTGAGCTAGATCTCTCTTCGCTCTCTTTTTCTTTGATTGATTTGGTTTTTTTTTTTTTTTTTCTTGTTTCCTTCTCATTTGAGGGGTTTTTCTTCTAATCTAATCTAAATCTAAAAGCTTCTCTCTCCCAATTTGGGGAGGTTTATATTCCAATTTAGTTTAGATCTGAGGATTTTTGCATTTATGTTTTCAAGATTTCATTTCTCTCGGATTTACTTGGTGTACAAGTCTAGAGTTGCAAGACATTGTAGCAGTTCTATGAAGGCTTCTTTAATCAGATCTGTGCTTGCTCAAGACATCGAACCTAGATGCACACCGCCGAAAGACAAAGCCATAGCAATTTATGGAGTTCTCGGTGTGTGCTCATTATTGAAGACGGATTTAGTAATCGATCGACGATTTTGATTTGAAAAAATCACAGATTTATTCTTTGAACGTGTGGCTCTTAACTTTGTTTCGATGATTCGTCTTATTATTTGCAATTTTTGTTGCTTTGAAACTATCTGGGGTTTATTTTGGTTTGCAGTTGGATGCGTTGTCTTTTCGTGGAAATGAATGAAACGTTACCTTTCAATTAAAAGAAAATTAAGGCCTAATGCTATATACCAGTTACTTATCATTAACCAGTAAAATATACACAATAACATTGGCTTCTAGTGACTAAGAAGATTCCAAAAAGTTGCTGGTTTTACTTTCTTTTTATCTTTTTGAGGTTAATTTATGGAGAGATTATTGTGATTCTTTGATACTATGATTCTGTTTCGTTCACCCAGATTAATTACTGTGATATATTATTTTTTGAAAAAAAAACATAATAAAATTTAATAATACTAACACGTAGTGATCAATTTTTTTTTCTTTTTTTTTTCTTTTGGTCTGAATAGTGGTCAACTTAAACAGACGGGAATGTCATGTTTAAAGTTTATTGAAAAAATTTCTCTTGATTTACTGAGTAATTCGCAAACTCATATTATCTTAGTATTTTATTCAATAACAAGGACGAATCTAGCGCGAAGTGGGGGTGCTGCTTGCCCAAGGTTAAAAAAGTTAACTTCTCAAAGGTTTAGATGTGATCCTCCCGTAATTTTATATTTGAAAACTTCGGTCAAAAAATTAACTTTCCAAAGGATGTAATCCCACTTTCGTATCTATAACCTCATATATTGTAACTGTGTGCAAATTATTTTGAGTACTAGCTATTTGCAAAGCTAAAGTATAAGTTTAATCAATATATGAGACTTGTAGATTATTTTATGAATCTTCGATAACCGAGTTTTCTCACTTTGGTAGCCCTAGATTATATAAAGAGAAAAGTTACAAATTGATTAATTTCAACACGTTATTGTTTGCAAGAATTTCTTTTGATTAGTAAAATGAAGTGAGAGAGGACAAAGTTTTTTTTTTTTTTTTTTTTGGTCTGAAAATAGACTATATTACTCATTAAGTAGGGAAAAGAGTACAACCCGCTAGAAGGGCTTCGTTACATATTAGATCTAACAAAGGTGGAGGAGGTGAAGAGGCCCAAGTTGGTAAAAGGGAGCCTCGACCGTGGGCTTTAGCAGCCCAGTCGGCTAGGGCATTGGCCGTTCTTCTGCAGTGATTCACCTTAAGATTCGAAAAGAGGGGCAAAAGATCTTCACATTCGGCAAGAAGGGCACGGCATTCCCACGGTGGAAGACGCTCGTGATTGATTGCTTTGACAAGAATCAGGCAGTCGGTTTCAACGATCGGGTTAGAGTGATGCTTGCCTTGCTGTAGAAGGTCCTTTAGAGTATATAAGAAAGCAATCACAAAACCTTGGGGATTCACCACAAAACTATTTTGGTATTGCAGTCTTCGTTGTAAGTGCTTGATAACTGGTTCCTGATTTTTGTTTCCATAAAAAAGATAAGATCGGGCCGATCATGGACCACTAGGTCCTTTAAAGCTTGAATTATCAGAAGGTTGCCCAGCCCCTGACAATTCCAACTTATAATTTTCATTTTTCTGGCGGTGGCTGGAGAGAGGACAAAGTTGCAAATGGGTTTATTGGCGGTGTCTGCAAGGATGTCTTCCAGTATGTATGTATGCTTTATTTTCTAGCCAAAACAACAAATATTGTGACCTTACCGGCAACATGATATTGCCCATTCTAACTGCGACTCATCTACCTCCACACGGCATTAAAATGCATCATTCTAACTTCATTGGGCTAGAGTCATAAAACTGTGCTCGGACTGATTGGTTCCCGGGCCGATCTGGTTCCGAGGTGGAACCGACAATCGGACCAGGAGGACCAATTCCCAGATTCTAGGATCAGGAAATCAGACCGACCAGTCCTGGAAATGGTAATTGGACCGACTGATTGGTCCAATTTGGTCCGGTGCAATTGATAATTTGTTGTTTGTTTGTTGCCGTGTTGGATGAGTTGGTGCTCGCGGCTTGAGGATGTTCTAATTGTTGCATTGAAGGATGAGGAGATAAGTGGTTGTTTCAGTTGGATCGGTCCTTTTTTAGTGACCCCGTCTTGTCGATGGGCTGAACGGAGTGCACTGTTTTGTTGATAGCTCTGTCTTTTTCTGTAGATCATCCAGAAAGAATTTTGTTCAGTGGCTGCATGGCCTTGTTGTCACTTCATAAACCGCAGCATAATTGCAAAGGAGTTGGTATAATGCTAATAAACTTGCTTTTTATAGATCCCGTCGCAACGTTTCTCAGTTTTTCGCCAACAGAGCAGTGACTACTGACTAGCGGGGTTTTCTCTGATCCAAAAGCGTCCGCCATCGTCAATCCAGAAGAAGGAGAAAGAAAGACGGAGATGGAGATGGTCGGAGAAGCAGACCAGAAGGAGATGGCCAACGAAGGTCAAGATTCAGCCATGCCTTCACCTCCAGACGAGCCCGTGGGTGTCCTTGCCGATTCTTCCCCTTCTGCCTCCGATTCCGATTCCGATTCCAACTCCGACTTCGACTCCGAGGCTCAGGACAAGCTCCAGATTGAAGCCCTAGAGTCCCAGCTCTACAACAATCCTTCCGACTACGACGTGCACCTCCAGGTCCTCCTCCCTTTTGCTCCCTTTACTTATGATTTCTCCTCCTTCCTTCTCCCACGTCCATGTACCGCACGCCTAAACTGGTGTAGTTCGGCGTGTCTTTTGATTGCACGATGGTCCTTCGCCCAGCCTCAGGAGGACTGCGACCACAACGACTGATTCTGTCTTCAAGAATCAAGCTTAAAGCTTCGGTTTTTTCAGTGGGTTTTTATCAGGGGAAAGCAGTAAGCAAAAAGGGAAGGAGGGGAAAGCAAAACCTAAAATGGGCAAAATGATTTTTCTCGATTTTTTTTTTTTATATCAATCAGTCCCGTTGGTCTAATTCCCACCTTAGAACTGGGAACCGGACCGCCCTCTCTGAGAATTGCCCATAACCAGCCGATCCAGTCTGGTCTGGGTGGTTCCCAATTTAGACTATTCTTGTTGCACACTCCTAACCAATACAACACGTCTTACATGCATGGGATTGTGAAATTAAAAACAATTGCCAACATCTCTATCTTGACTAACTTGCCTATACCACTGTAGGAATGAGACACAAGCCCGCCGTGCCAACACATAAAGTTCTAGCTTTGGCTCTAGCTCACTCATGCCAACACGGAGGAAGAGCCTACCATATTAATTTGAGAATTTGCGAGATTTATCTACCAACTACAACTCATATATGGCAACGTGAGATCAGAGGCATATCTAGCACCCTACATATCTAAATTAAAACTCATGACCTATTGGGTCAACACATTACATATGTCTATCCACGAAATTTAACAAGCGGGGAGTGGTAACTGGAGTAGTGTCTTGACAAAGCATATACTATTTAAATGAAGTTTAATATCTTCATTGTCCATTAATAGTTGCATATGAAAAATTAAAACTGATTACAAAGTACCCCTAATTGTCTACCACGCAACATTGCCTCATATCAGAATATCGGGATAAGTGTACGGAAAATTCTAAAATTTGTCATGAAAGTGTAATTGAATCATAAAATTTTCAAAAAAGTGTGACCAAGTTATAAACTTTTCATGAAAAAGCAATTGAGTCCTAAACTTTCAAAAAGTCTAATTTAGTCCTAAAACTTATTGAATTGGTGCAATTAAGTCATTCCATTAACTTCGTCCAATTTGACAAATGGAAAATACTAATAAGTTTGAGGATTTGATTGCACTTTTTGAAAATTTTAGAACTCAACTACACTTTTATGATAAATTTTAGGACTTACAAAACACTTATCCTTAGAAAATATGACAACTTTAAAAATAAAGAACATGGCAGGGCTTGTCTTTCTTTTGGCACCTCAAAGCAAGTCTATCTATTCTTTATAGAGGGTCCATTTGTCCAACTAAAGTTTTGTTTTGGCTTTGTTTGCTTGGTCAAAAAGCAGACATATGGTCTTTAATTTTCAGGTGCATTAAGCATCCTATGAAGGTTATCACGTAACGGATTTTACGATTTGTGTTAATTTTCATGTAGTGTTGAATGTGTATTAAAATCTAAATTGTCTGTTTGTGACGACTACCTTCATCTAGTGGGGATTAATCAAATACCTAAAGATTTTGATGAATACCGCATAACTACAAGAAATTTTAGGCCAATTGTTCATTATATATTCGAGTTGGTATCTTGATCAAGTCTCTAATAAATTGATCAATGAAATCGATTGGCACACATAAAGAGATATGATCTGATGGGGACAAAGCGTTTTTTTTCAACTATTTCTTGTCTCATAATTGATCAACTAGAGGAGATATTGTCAATAGCAGCATAAAGCTATGGCAACAGAGATTTCCAGATCAGAAACTAAATATTCAAATCTCACCGACTACGAGATATTTTATGAGCCTCCGAATAACTAGATCTCCACATCCGTACCCCAAGGTTTAAAAAAAAAAATCCACTTTGAATGATATATTTCTACTAAGAAGGTTTTTTTGGGCGAAAAAGAGCTTTCTTTGGTCTCATCCGATTAACCTTATTTTAGTGTGCTAAAAAATACCTTCGGAGTTCGAAGCATTTCATATTCCACAACCAAGAAGAAAATATCACTTAGTTGAGTGGTTTAAATCTACGAATAAATCTATATTCTTACTTTAGTAGAAATGTTATTCAACAAGTAATTAAGAGATCTTTATATGGTGTATACAATGATAATCTTAAGCTATCTATTGTAAAATTATGCTAAAGATAATGGATCTTGCAATTAAATTAATACGAGAGAATGAAATTACCGGTGAAATGAATGAGAAACAAAAAAGTAAATGAGAAATTCACATGATCCAATCCAAGTGTCTAATTCTACTCCAAGAGAGAGTTAATAGCAAATAATCCATTAATCAATTACATAATTATAGAGTTATAATTACTCCTATGCTTGAGTGTTTTCCAACTCTAGATTACACTCAAACATACAATATTTAGTTTCATGTAATTACTCAATAAAACTTGATAAAAGAAATCACCGAGATTTATGTCATAGCTTGAAAAACTCATGTCTCCAAGAAGAAAATGCCTCAATTGGATGTAAACTCTCCTTGCACTAAAATGACCATATGATGCCTTTATCTAGGGAGATTAGCAATGACGAGCATAAGTCTAAGTTTATCAATATATTTAGTTGGATCAACCTTCAGTCAAAATTGATACCTTCATTTGGAAAGATCGCTAAGAGAGAATCAAAGTCCGAACTCGTGAATATATTCAGTTATACCTATATTCACTAAAAAAACTTAAGTTAATAAGCTATAGGTCAACTAAGATTATTGAATATTCAATAGCAGATCAATTCTCCAATGTAAAATTTTTCTAGCACAATTCACACATGCATTATAATACTATTAGACATTATACTTTAACATTTTAATTTTTCCATGCAACTAGTCATGATTCCACAATTTTTCTACTTTAATATTCAACAATAAAAATAGGGTTATAGTAGAGATCGAAGTGTGTCACGACCTCTTTTTTTCGGCACTTGATCAAGGCAAGCGCTTGCGGAGGCTAATGGTTTGACTAGGTCTATCGACTTATTTCAGGCTCTCCCAAGCCCACCAATTCACGACTTAATGGTTTGATATTTTTTTACCTATAAGTTAAGGAGTCGCCACTAATTAATTTGGGGTGGGTCGATTAGAAATCTAAGCGAAATATTGAGAGGAATATATATATATATATATATATATATTGGTGAATATTGGGAGGAATATTCTCTCCTACACAACCAGAGAAACCAGGTTCGGGAACTTGATTACACTAGTTAATCATTAATGCCCTTCAAGTACCTAATTTGTTTAAATTCTAAGGCTTTTTAGAATTTTGAGGGGTTTTCCATACATTTGCAGAGGAAAAACATTTTTTGGGTCTTTTTCTATTTTTTGAACATAAAAATCATTTTTGGATTTTTGATCTCTTTTTGAAAATATTAATCATTTTTGGTTTTTTGGTAAATTAGGAAAACATGGGGTAATTATGGATTTTTTCTGATTTTTTGAAAATAAATTAATTTTATTAATTTTATTAATTATTATAATTATTAAACTATTATTTTTAATTATAATATAATAATATTATTATTAAAAACAACTTGGGTCGGATTCCAGAGTTGGGACTGACTCGGATGGGCCAGAAACACAGGCCTAGTCCAGGCCTCGTTCCATCTTTTAAAAAAAAAAAAATGGCCCACAAGCCCACATTTTAACCAACCCGGACCCGACTTTGGTATACTTGGCCCGGATCGTCCAAAACCCTACCTGGTTTGCCACCCACACTTGACCCATGCAACCAGACCCTAGGGCAATCGGGTCACGCGCCCAACCCGGCTGACTTGGCTCTACAGCCGCAACTGCCTTTGTGGTCCAGTGGCCACGACGAACGACGCCACCCCTCCACGCTCGGCCGTTGGATTCCACCTATGCTGTGCTGGCCTATCGATGACCCAACCTCCAATAGGGCCAGTCGCCGTCGTCGCTGACTGTCGTTGCCAGTCAACAAAGCCGGCCGCGGGATCTCTACTCCTCACCCTCGAACCCTAACGGGGGCAGCCGTAGCTTACGCCAGCAAGTGCGACGGTGAGGCCGCAACAGCAGATGGTGGGGGGCTTGGTGGTTGGAGCGATACAAACAGGGGGTAGCGCAAGCTTCAGCATCTTCTAAGCCACGGTGACGGCGGCACCGGGAAACCTTGGACGCAATGAGGCCGAACAAGATGTAAAGAAGAAGAAAAGGGGCGGTTGCAGCATTCTTACCTGACACGGCGGCGACGCAAGGCACGGCAGGGATCGGGGAAGGCGTCGACGCGGCAGAGGTCCGGCGGAGGGGTGCGATTCGCTTGGATCTCACCCTCCTTCGGATTGGTTGGCCTCTATCGGATCTCTGTCTCCGACTGACCTCGACTGCTCCTACTTGGCATCTCTCCTCCGATTGGCCTCGGCTACTCTTGCTCGACGTCTATCCCCAGAATCTGACCCTCTTCGGCCAAATCTGAGATCTTTGAAGGCTCGCCCTCGGGCCTCCCCCGAATCTCTCTCGGGGAAGGTTCTCGAAGCTCCTTGTCGGTGATCCCTCTCTTTGTCGTGTTTTAGCCTTCCCCCAATGCCCTATTTATAGGCGAGGGGAAGGTTGATTGACGAAGGTTCGGTCGTTCGTCCTTCGCACACCGAACGGCCTTCGCCGGCCAAATTGGCGTTCCATCTGTCGAGGTGGCTCTAGCTAGGCCACCTCGCATTGAAGACGCATCCCCTCCGCCTGCTATGTGGTATGTCGCCGTCTCCTCCTTCATTTCGGCATCGCGCGCGTTCGGCCTCTGGCATGTGCTGCTCATCCGAACGGGGAAGAAGACAACGTGAGGAAGAAGACAAACAGGAGAAGGGGGCCGGGCCTGGGGGAGAAAAGGGCCGGGCTGGGCCCTAGGGGCCCACACGAGGGTAAAGAAGAAAGAGGAAGGGGTTGGGCCTGCGCCCAACCCCAATGGGCTGTTGTTTTTTTCTTTTTGTTTTTATTTATTTTCATTATTTTTATCCAAAAAAGGTGAAAAGAGAAAATAAAATATAGATGCAAATAAAAACTAAGCCCTAATTTAAAATACCAAGGCAAAATTTAGGTGTCAACAAAGTGAAGTTCTTGTGGTAGTAGGTTTCGCGACCTTCCCAATAGTGAACCACTAGGGGAAGGCTAATGGATTATTAATGGGAATGAAGGTTTCCTCATGAGGCAATTGTTTGTGTTTAGCATGGGCTCTTTCCAAGAAGCCCCACCAATCTTAACTTGGTATTTAATTAGACATGTAATTTACCTTACCTTTTGGAGCCACCGCTAATCTCCATGGGTCGATTAGACACACAAGTAAAATGTGAGGGTATATTTTACTTCTTCGAATCAGATATTCAAATGGATTCAAGGAGTTAATTACATTAGATTAAGTCAACGCCGTTTTGGTTCCTTTTCTTATTATTTTGAAAATATTTTTGCAAGCAATCTTAGTTGATTTTATCAAATGCGCTAGTATGGGAGATGGTGATCATGTGAGCGTGCAATCAAGAAAGTAACACTCAATAATCACAGTAGTAAATAGATTGTAAAAAATTTAAAGAACCTGGATTCACCAAGCCAAAGCAAAGCATATAACTATCCATCACCACGTGGTTTCTACAAACCATTAGCTAGGAATATATGCATACATAATGCATGAATGGTGTCTATGATTAGCATGAGTTAATGACTAACTAATAAGCAATATATTCTAATTTTTTTAATTTTTTTATTATTTAACCAGCACAATGATTTAAGAAAAACACAAATAAACCCTAGAGTTCTATGTTAAAAGAAATTTACCGATATGCCAAGGACCTAATAAAATAACTAAATGACATGCAAGAATGATGCAGCTACGTGATATGCATGATTAGTTTTAAATGACAAATGATGGAATTAATTCCGAAAATTATCTATGTGGGACATTAGTCAGATTAATCCTAAATGATCTACTGAATAGTGGGCGATATGAATTTTAGAAAAAGTTAGCCTAATTAATGCAATCTACGTGAGACTCTCTAATTTGACTTTTTATTCTTTTCTCTTTTATAAATTAACAACAAGACAGATGACCCTAAAGTCTATAAATTAAATGAGCATGCAATTTCTATTATATATGCAATATGGAACATTTTAAATAATGTATGCCCTATTCTTAGTTAATTAGCAAAAATGAGTGGTCTATGGAAATCATGAATCTATTCTATATGAAGACCATATGGAGTGCAATTTTTCTATTAAAAATCCGAGACCTAACTAACATTTAGTGATTATGGAATTATATGCAATGGATGATGCAGTAATGCCATTAATATTATCCATATGATTAATTCTAAAAGCCTTGTATTCTATGATACGCATGCTATGGGACTGATTAACTCGAAACTCACATGCAATCTACATATAATAATGACATTTTATTATAATGAAAACTAGGCGTTATCCTAAATTTATGTTCATTTTAAGATTAAGTGCACTGCCCCAAATATGAAATTATGAGTGCACCCTAAGCTCTAAATATGTATAAGAGATTATGATATGCAATTTATACATGATGATCCTCAAGCATCAAAGTTTATATGTTTTACCAAAGTTTACCATTAAAAATCAAAGACATTATTGTGATGCATGTAAAATTTTTCCAACCAATCACGCATAAAAAGATATGTTATAGTCACAAATAATGAAGGGGCGATATACTAAGGACCTGGCCTTTAGGCCCAAAGGTCCGGCGCTCTAATATTCCTTGACTAATGCAGGAAAATATAAAAAGCAGAATTAGATATCCTAAGGCTTTACTAAATGTCACGAACTTAACATTATATACTAAAAATTAAGCCACCACATCAAAGACTTAGCTTACGTAGAATCAAAATGACAACTAAGTGATAGAAGTGGCGTCGACAAAGGTAATCAACGCTCGTGAAGCTGCTGCAGGGATGTCCAAAAAGCTAGGTTGACTCAAGGAAGAGGTTCCAAGCAAAGCCAGCAAGTCCAAATGTAGCTGGGGATGCAGCGGGGCTGAGCAGGAATCGCCGGAGATTGGTGGAGACACCTAAAGTTGACCGCAGGGAACTCAGCAGGTCGAAGAAGGCAAGGCTGAAGGTCAGGGCTTGCTGAAATTCGCTGGTTCACCGGGAATAGCTTTGGACACTGCAGGAAAATTATAGGCGCGGTGGAAGCTCGACTGAGGCTACTAGACTCAGTTAAGGCATCAAGAGCTCGATGGAATTTGCTTGAACTGGTCTGGAGAAGAGCCAGGTCAGTTGGGTGTGCTCAAAGCTTGCTGATTGCCCACTGGGAAAACCTGGAAGCTGCGTGGACTATAGGGTGATGTCGTGCAAAAAGGCCATTGCAACACTTTTTGAAATATTTTAAAGTAATGACTTTTATAGAAGTTATGACTGCAATGAAAATCACGGTTATATTAATGGTTATATAATTACCTTTTTAACGGTCAGCTTTTTAACGACTTTGTAACGATTAGTTTATTTTTTCATAAACCCTCTATCATTTTACAACGGCTTTATAATGGTTTCGTAACTGTTCTCTCTATTTTGAATATAAAAATAACATCAAAAGACATTTTTGAATATTTGCCGAATTATGAAGAGAATATCATTTTCTTCTCAAATCTTTTCTTCATTGCTGGGTTGTATAACATTATTCTTATTTCTTCTATCATTCTATACATAATAAAAAAGAAGGTTTGTTGTTTCTTAGGAGGATAGCCATTAGAACCTATAGCATCGAATTTTGTATTCAGAGTATGACAGTACTTGCAGGATCCAGAAAATGATCTTATTTTCTCATATTTTTAATAGATTTCCATCTATCCTTATTTTTCATTTCATATAATATTTTTCCAACGGGCTGGACACGACAACAACAGGGATACTGGGACGCGTAGGCAAGGCTAGTGATTGCTATGAGTGGGGCCTGGAAGCTCCAGCTAAACGGATGGGACGGAGAAAGTTTGTTCGCCGTTGCTCAGGTTGCAGACCGTCAGCGAGGGCGCTTTGGTTCGCTGGCTCGTCCGCGTCTGCTTCCCAGTCGCAGCTTCGTGGCGCGGCTGCAGGAAGAATTGATGCTCGCCGGAGGTGCTGGTTAACTGATGTTGGTGGCGAACAGCAGCTGCAGGAGTTGGCTGGACTGGCGGGTCTCTACGGTTCTGCTGGAAATCTATGTTTGGCGTGGGTCGGACTCTTCGCTGCGTCAGTGGCGGTGTCGATGGCACCGAAGGGAATGATGCCGACTTGGCTTGGTTGGGAGGAGCGGTGATGCCGTGGGGGCAGGGGCAATGACCGTGAAGGCTTAACGCGGTAACAACTGGCCATAGTGAACGTCCAATATTGGCAATATCTTCTCCTTATGTTTTGGAATTTTGTGCCTTAATTGCTGAGATGTTGTCTTTGAAAAGTTGGAAAGAATTTTCCTCTTTACTTGCCTTTCCTTTCCTTCATTGATTAAATGGCCCCTCCACGGTACACAGTTGCCTTTCTTCGGACCCCTACACAGTACACACCTGCCTTGTTAATTTGCTTTTGCCTTAGTCAATACTGAAGCGGTGAAGCCTTCTCATGTACGCTCGATCGTCTGAAGAAGATCGACGCAATAATGCCCAAATCCTTGACTTTCGCCAAGGATTGAGGTAATTATATGCCTACAAATTTAGTCAATATTCCCGAGAAAAATATTTGTGTCCAATGATTCCTTTGTTAAATATGTGAGTCTATCATTTATGGAAAATAATTCACCCAATAGTCCTCCTTTTGAGCATGCCCCCACAATCATGGCTCGGTCATCTCTCCGTTTCCTCTGCAAAATTTATTACGAAATTTCAGTTTCGAATTGCGATATGGATTGACAATTAACCGTGAAATTTTGGCCAAAATATGTCATTTTTAAATGGCTCCAGGGGTGATACTTCATGGAGCGCGGGCCATTATGCAAACTTTGTACTTTTGATTTTTTCTTTTCTTTTTTAGGGATTGAACCCAATCCCTAATTTTCATGCAATAAATGATTAGGAATAATCAATATTTAGGTATCAACCGTAGGTAAATGAGGTAGAGACTATTTATGGCCACGTTAAATTTAGTGACAACGGTCTCAAGTTATTGCTAGATGTGAGATGATGGTAGGATGCTAGAAATGGGGGTAGCGGCTGGTGCTTAGTAGCAGCAAGGGTGGTTGTGATAGCAACTAATAACATCATAAGCCGTTGAGGGTTGATTCGCCAGAACTATCGAAGATGGCATCTTCGCATTGCCATGTACTTCCCGGGGAGAGGCATGGGGGGAGGCATGGAAGTCTAAAGTTATGAGTTCTAGGAAGCATCTAGGATGTGCAATGGTAGTGGTAGACAAGATAGTTCAAAAGTCAAAAAAAAAAAAAATGTAAGCTGCAGGAGACTGGCCGTTGAATTTTTTGTCGTGCTTGACTTTTTCCTTCCAATTTGCGTGTGGGAGAACGGAAACTTCAAAGAAACAGAGCAATTTGGCCTTTCGATAACTATTTTCTGAAAGAACTTCCTACGGCTTGAATTCATTGCTTATATATGCAAGTTCACTCGCAACTACTCTTTGTCTGGGGAAAGGTAGAGAAACGGTGAGAATGCATCCTAAAGAGTATGAGGCTGCAAAGTTGGGAGACTTGATTCCTTTGAGACAATAATATCAGGAAATGGAAAAGACATTTTCCACCAAACGACACCAAAGGAGAACAACATTCTTCATGTTGCGGCTCAATACAAGCAGGTAAATTTCATTGAAGGTCTTCTTCATTGTCCATTAGGACCGTCCCTTCTTTGGCAGGGTAACTACAACGGGGACACTCCCCTACACCTAGCTGCTAAAGTGGGAAGCTATAGAGCAGTTCGAGCCTTCATTGATCTGGCAAAATCACTTCATTGGGTTGTTAAGAACGGACAAGTTAATGCGTGCAAAGAGCTACTTCGAAAGCAGAATTTGCATAAGGATACTGCACTGCACCATGCCATAAGAGGAGGCCATCATTGGATGGTGAAGTTGATGATTAAATAAGATTCTCAACTCTGCGGTTTTACTAATGTTGCCGATGAGTCCCCACTTTATATTGCAGCAGATCGAGGACTTTCTTGTACTACAGAGCTGATTTTAGGCACTTTTTCATTGTCATCCTCTCACAAGGGCCCTAAGGATTTGACAGCTTTGCATGCTGGAATCTCTCTCTCACTAACTGGTAAGTATCGCGAGATACTAAGCCCAATGAAATTTTTTTTAACGAAAGTTATCTCTCTTGTGCAATGCTTCTCTTAGATGAGAGTGCTGGTGCTAGCAATGAGGGTTGCCGTCTATCCTAGCTTTCAATAAATATAATAGTAAATTCAAAACTGATTTGTATATTATTACGTTTATATTTGTGAAAGATTGAACACAACTCTTGATTAGTTATATACGCGGGGTTATGTTTTGGAAAGATTTGAGTTGTTATTTTTATTGTATTCTCTTTATTGTTTTATTTATCGACTATAAAATAAGTTTCAACCGATTGGGCTTCTCTTAAAACGCGGACAGAAAAATAGCATCCATTTTAGATTGTACGTTCATTTAGAAAAATCGTTATTTTGATAATTGTTTCTGTCTTTTTTCCCTAAATTATACCACTTTTTTCAGTTTGCAAGTGATGACAGGGCATCTGGCACTATATTACAAAAGATCAGGGCATTCTAAATTTCTTAACCCTCGGGGGCCAAAAATGACGACTTGAAAGGAAAGGGATACAATGATTTTACTTTTGAAAATGTAGAAGGTGCTAGTCCTCATTCAATATTTATATTCTCTCATATAATCCATATAACGATTGGCATCAAAGTAAAGAGTCTTGTTTTTTTTTTCTAGCCCTGGGAGTGCAGATGCCTTGCTTAAAGTATGAGAAGCTTCTTCTCAAACAACTTCACGAATTTCTCACAATTTCACTTATCAATTGATAAATTTAACAAATTTCTACATTGTCCTAGATTGAAGGCTGTTAGGTTCCATGCATATTACACAAGATCGCTAGAAACTCCTCGGAATTACCATGACATAGTCCTTTCTAGTACAGACAAAATGGGGAAAACTTGCAGGGATGGAATGCAACTTAATATGTATGTCAAGATGCTATAAACGGACTAAATCATGACATTTTCCTATTTTATATGCAAAGTTTGGGAGAAAATCATGGAGAAGAGGCTAGAAGCGATCAGAGAAGGAGATGATATGGGGTGGAGACCTCTTCATTATGTCGCTTATTTTGGCAAAGTCGAAGTAGTTCAACTACTCCTGCAACACGATAATTCTGCAACATATGATTTAGACAAAGAGGGACAATCGGCTCTTCACATTGCAGCATTTCGAGGCCACATCAATGTCATTGACGGGCTCATTACATCCTGTCCTGATGCTTGTGACGTTATAAACAACAAAGGACAAACGGCTCTACATGTAGCTGTTATGGTTGGACAAGTGAGTGTAGTCAAGTACATACTAGGGATGCCAAATCAGGAGGATCTTATCAACGAACAAGACACTGATGGGAACATGGCTCTGCATTTGGCCGCACTTCATAAAGAAAATGCCATCATAGACATACTTGCACGAGACAAGAGGGTGGACCGTTTTGCTAAAAATAAAGATCATTTAACTGCCCTTGACATTTTTTTTTGCTCATGAGGAGGTATGCTTGTTTGAATACTACTGAGCCCGATTTGTTCACTGGCAGAGCAATTTCTTCAGAGCAAAACTTTTCAATAAGTATAAAGCTCATATTTGGGCAACACAAGGACCTTCAACTACTTCAAAAGTGATTGTCTAAATCTTTGTTACTAGGGGATAGCATAAAAAGAAAAAAAGAAAAGAAAGTTAGAAAATAAATCAAGACTGGGATAGCATACTTGTAATTGTATTGTTTGCTATAGGAAACCCTATTAACGGGTGTTATCTACCATTTATTTTATCAGCTATAATTTGAATGATTTCGAGAAAATTATCCAAAGAGTCCTAAACCTATCACATATTTGGCAATTCAGTTATAAATCTTTTTAATTTTACTAAATGAGTCTTAAACTTTTTACTTTTTACTAATTGAGTCCATCTAGTCAATTTTAATCGAAAGTTACTAAGATAGACGTCAGGTCAACCTACATGGCACGGCTAATGGTAACATGAATAATTTGTAATTGATATTTTAATATATTTCAAAATTTTTATTATTTTTTTCTTTTTCCTTTTTTTTTTTATTTTATTTTTTTCCCTTTCTTCCTCCTTTATTCGGTCACCAAGCCTCAATGACTAGTCAGAGGCAAGGGTTGGTAAGGTTGACCTTGTTAGCCTCAAGCAAAGCTTGCCCCTGCTAGCCACTAGCGAGGGTGAGCCTCACTAGGGGTGGGTGAGGTCGACCTTGCCCGCCATTGGCAAGTCTTGCTTACCCTTGGCAAGGCTTGACCTCTTCCAATGATGGCAAGGCTTGGCCTTACTAGTGGCTGGGTTGGGAGGCGGGGTGGGGAGCTTTACTAGAGGTCACTGAGACTAGCGATTGAATAGAGAAGGGAAAAAGAAAAAATAAAAATAAAATATTAAAATGTTCATAGTAGTGTTGGTTATGTCACATAGGATGATTGACGTCTATATCAGTGACTTCCAACAAAATTTGGCCGAATGGATTCAATTTGCAAAATGTGAAAAAATTCATGACTCAATTGACAAAATTAAAAGGTTTATGAATGAATTGACGAAAGTTCAATAGATTTATGACTTTCAGAACAATTTTTCCAATGAATTTTTCATGACGTTTCACCACTCGTTGCAAGTTCTGATTGTTATAAATAGATTTTGAGTTTGTAAAGTGAGGATCTTGAAGTATTTGGCTAGAAAACTTTCACTCATTAATTGACACATCTTGCACATCTTTAGATCGGCTTTGGTGCTAGAAATGTTTCTTACCTATTGGAAGGATCTCATGGAATATCGGGCTTTCAAGCTTGGTTCATTGAACATGGTAAGAAGAGGTTAGAAAAGCAATTTGTTCAGGGTCAACCATCTTTGTCTACAATCATAGGAAATAATATTGCCAACCGAGATAATTTCGATTTATCAAAAAAACCATTGTGGACGTTCAACTACTAGTGGCAGCACTCATAGCCACAGTGAGCTTCACTGCGGCCGTCGCAATGCCTCGAGGTTATAACAACGACGGACCCAACCGGGGAATGGCGATTCTTGCTGGCAGGGCAGATTTCCAAGCCTTTGTCCTATGCAATAGTGTTGCTTTCCTTCTCTCTGTCCTGGCAATAATCTTACATTGTCAAAGTTGTGCGTTCAAATATCATCAAGAGCCGAAATGCATCCCGACTGTGGGAGGTTGCATTGAAGTTGCGATAGCCGCGATGGGGCTCGCCTATATTTTCGGGATGTTCACTGTATTGATCAGGCCCACTAGGAGTACCGTGGAAAGAGTCGCTCCTTATATTGCGTATGGATTTCTGTCCACTTTGTGCTTCATTTATGAGTTCACTAACCCCGAGGCTCATTCGTGGCTGCTAGGTAGCTCTCCTAGAGGAGGATACATCCGAAAGTTTTTTACTGTCATTTTCGGTTGGGCCGGTTCTGCAAACCAGTGACCTTGCTCACGGGAAATTTTCTCTTTGATTTGTCAGCCAGTCGTCAATTTCGAGCACTTTTATGTCATTTGTAAAATTTAAAACCTGTCAATGTCAACAGCTTCGTTAGCCATCATAAAAGTGGGGAATGTCATCTTTCTATGTAATCTCGAAGCGTGCAAAGTCAATCGAGTGAGTAACATCATTAAATAATTAGGTTGGCAGCGCCAAAAAAGTATCTCCATATCAACCTATAAAAATTCAATCACCCACTCATGCAAAAAGCAATCGTTTCGCTTCATCTTTTGTATTTGCTTGTGGAATATATGCATCACTCGCTAATGCATAGAGAGGAGCAGTGGCCAATCCTCGAACAACCTAACCATTCATCGATACAAACCGTGAACTGTTGGGGTCCAACTACAAGAAGCCATTCCCATCGCCATGTTCTTCATTGAAGCTGCATTATTTGTGTTGGGAGCTGTAAATTAGGGGACTATGTACTTTTCCATGTCGGCAAGAGAAATCTCCTTGTTGCAACCTCCCAACACTTTTGGGGAAAGATGAGTTTAGAGATAATGCCAAAAGTGGACCGACAGTTCTCAAATAGTTCAGGTCCTCCCAAACCCTTAACTAGTGTGACATTAGAATTTTCAATATTATAGTATGACTTACCCTACATAAAGGAGCTAATGTTAGCTTATTAAGGCAAGTTAGGAGCCAAGTAAGATAAGGGAAATATTTCACCTTTTACGCAACCGGATTTTAAGATCGGGAACTTAATTACACTAATTATCCAACTAGTCTCCTCTCGATACCCTAACTTGATCGGTTTATTACCTAAGATTCATTTGATATTTTAATTATTTTAGTATCCTATACCACTAAACAATGTCCATTCATGGGTATAATTAAGGGTAAGTAAATAATCACAATTGATATGATGAAAATAAATTATAAGGATATTGTCCTTAAGGACAATGTTTACAGGCCTTAGATAATTAATCTTATTTTCTCACTATTTTTAATAGATTCCTAACAATCCTTATTTTTCATATTATATAATATTTTTCTAAAAGGTTGGACACGACAACAACAGGGATACTAGCGTGCATCGGCAAGGCTAGTGATTGCTGTGAGTGGGGCCTGTAAGCCAACTAAACTGATGCGACGGAGAAAGTTTGTTGGTCGTTGCTCAGGCTGCAAACCGTCAGCGAGCGCACTTTGGTTCGCTTGCTCGTCCGCATATGTTTCCTAGTTGCGGCTTCACGGCACGATTGCAGGGTAGAATTGATGCTCGTCGGTGCTGGTTAATCGATGTTGGTGGCGAACAACAGCTACAGGAGTTGGCCGGACTGGCAGGTCTCTTTAGTTTGGCTATAAACCTAATGTCTGGCATACGGTTTGGAATCGTCGCTGCGTTGGTGGCCACATTGATGGCACCAAAGGGAATGATGCGGACTTGGCTTGATTTGGTGGAGCGGTGATGTCGGGGGCAGCAGGGGGCAGTGACCATCAAGGCTTAATGGTGACAACAACAGGGCATAGGGAACGTTGAATATTGGCGATATCTCCTTATTTTTTGGAATTTTGTGCCTTTACTACTGAGATTTTGCCACTCACTAGTTGGAAAGAATTCTTCTCTTTTCCTTCATTAAGTAAACGAGCCTCTACAACACTTTGCCTTGTTAGTTTGCTTTTGCCTTCAGTACGCTCCGTTTGGAGAAGATAAGTCACAATATGTTCCCCTATCCCAAATCCTTTGACTTTCGCCAAGGACCGAGGTAATCACGCTCCCAAAAAATTGTCATGTCTCCTATGACACCTTCCTTAAATTTGTGAGGCCGTCATTCACAGAGAAGAAGCCACCGAATTCTCCTCATCCTTTCGAGTGTGCCCCCATAATCACGGCTTCATCATCTCTCAGTCTCCAAAATCCATAAGTGGGCCCCCTCAGTCATGGCAATTAACTCAGAACTTTTAGCCAAGGTTCGTCTATTTTAAGTGGCACCACACAACAAGAAAAAGTTGCATGCATAATATTTCATGGTACGCACTCCCTGTTATGCAAACTATACTATGTTGATATTATTTGTTTAGAAATTGAATCAATCCCTAATTTTTAGTGTAATAAATGACTAGAAAAAAATCATAATTTACGTGTCAATGTTAAATTTAGTGACAACGGTGGCATGTTGTTAGATTTGTAATGATAGTGGGATGTTAGAAATGGGGGTAGAGCTGGTGCATGGTAACGGCAATAGTGGTTGTGAAAGTAATTGGTAACTTCATAAGCAGTTGATTCAGCCTTGATGAGACGATCTGATGACTCCATCCTTGAAGTCTCCTTAGACATTCACTTGGCTTAAGAACCCTCGAGGGTGGTTGTTGTTGCTAACCAACCTCACATGGGGAAGGTGTAGAAGTCTAAAGTGACCACATTCCAGGAAGTATCCTGGATGTGACATGGTTTTGCTTTTTAGGTAAAAGTGGAAGACAAGATGCCTTAGAAGTTTAGAAAAAAAGAAAAAAAGAAGCTGCGGGAGACCTGTGCTTTCCTTTTAAGTTGTGAAGGGGTTCGAGTCTTCACTGATTTCACAAAATTAGTTCAATTTTAAGTTGCACCACTCAATAAGAAAAAGCCTCATGCGTAATGTTCCATGTTACGCACTCCCCATTATGCAAACTATGCTATATTGATATTATTTGTTTAGGGATTGAACCCAATCCTTAATTTTTAGTGTAATAAACGACTAGAAAAAAATCATAATTTAGTTGTCAATGTTAAATTTGTTAAATTTAGTGACAATGGTGGCATGTTGTTAGATTTGGAATGATAATGGCATGTTAGAAATGGGGGTAGGGCTGGTGCATGGTAACGGCAACAGTGGTTGTGATAGTAATTGGTAACTTCATAAGCAGTTGATTCAGCCTTGATGAGACGATCCGATGACTCCATCCTTAAAGGTTCCTTAGACATTTACTTCGCTGAAGAACTATGGAAGATGGTTCTCATTGCGACCTACCTCACATGGGGAAGGCGTAGAAGTCTAAAGTTACCACGTTCCAAGAAGTATCCTGGATGTCACATGGTTTTGCTTCTTAGGGAAAAGTGGAAGACAAGATGCCTTAGAAATTTAGAAAAAAGAAAAAAGAAGCTACGGGAGACTGTGCTTTCCTTTTAAGTTGCGAAGTGGTTCGAGTCTTCACTGATTTCACAAAATTAGTTCAATTTTAAGTTGCACCACTCAATAAGAAAAAGTCACATCTGTCTTTGTTCCATGGTACACACTCCCCATTATGCAAACTATGCTATGTTGATATTATTTGTTTAGGGATTGAACCCAATCCCTAATTTTTAGTGTAATAAACGGCCAGAAAAAATCATAATTTAGGTGTCAATGTTAAATTTAGTGACAATGGTGGCATGTTGTTAGATTTAGAATGATAGTGGCATGTTAGAAATGGGGGTAGGGCTGGTGCATGGTAACGGCAAAAGTGGTTGTGATAGTAATTGGTAACTTCATAAGCAGTTGATTTAGCCTTGATGAGAAGATCCGATGACTCCATCCTTGAAGGTTCCTTAGACATTTACTTAGTTGAAGAACTATGGAAGATGGTTCTCGTTGCTACCTACCTCACATGGGGAAGGCGTAGAAGTCTAAAGTTACCACATTTCAGGAAGTATCCTGGATGTGTCATGGTTTTACTTCTTAGGGAAATGTGGAAGACAAGATGCCTTAGAAGTTTAGAAAAAAAGAAAAAAGAAAAAAGCAGCTGCCTGAAGACCTGTGCTTTCCTTTTAAGTTGCGAAGTGGTTCGAGTCTACACTGATTACACAAAATTACTTCAATTTTAAGTTGCACCACTCAATAAGAAAAAGTCGCATGCGTAATATTCCATGGTACGCACTCCCCATTATGCAAACTATGCTATGTTGATATTATTTGTTTACGGATTGAACCCAATCCCTAATTTTTAGTGTAATAAATGACTAGAAAAAATCATAATTTAGGCGTCATTGTTAAATTTAGTGACATTGGTGGCATGTTGTTAGATTTGGAATGATAGTGGGATGTTAGAAATGGGGGCAGGGCTGGTGCATGGTAACGGCAATAGTGGTTGTGATAGTAATTGGTAACTTCATAAGCAGTTGATTCAGCCTTGATGAGACAATCCAATGACTCTATCCTTGATGGTTCCTTAGACATTTACTTGGTTGAAGAACTATCGAGGGTTGTTCTCCTCGCTACATACCTCGCATGGGGAAGGCATAGAAGTCTAAAGTTACCACGTTCCAAGAAGTATCCTGGATGTGAAATGGTTTTGCTTCTTATGGAAAAGTGGAAGACAAGATGCCTTAGAAATTTAGAAAAAAGAAAAAAGAAGCTGCAGGGAGACCTGTGCTTTCCTTTTAAGTTGCAAAGTGGTTCGAGTCTTCACTAATTTCACAAAATTACTTCAATTTTAAGTTGCACCACTCAAAAAGAAAAAGTCGCATGCGTAATATTCCATGGTACGCACTCCTCATTATGCAAACTATGCTATGTTGATATTATTTGTTTAGGGATTGAACCCAATCCCTAACTTTTAGTGTAATAAACGACTAGAAAAAATCATAATTTAGTTGTCAATGTTAAATTTAGTGACAACGGTGGCATGTTGTTAGATTTGGAATGATAATGGGATGTTAGAAATGGGGGTAGGGTTAGTACATGGTAATGGCAACAGTGGTTGTGATAGTATTTGGTAACTTCATAAGCAGTTGATTCAGCCTTGATGAGACGATCTGATGACTCCATCCTTGAAGGTTCCTTAGACATTTACTTCGCTGAAGAACTATGGAAGATGATTCTCGTTGCTACCTACCTCACATGGGGAAGGCATAGAAGTCTAAAGTTACCATGTTCCAAGAAGTATACAGGATGTCACATGGTTTTGCTTATTAGGGAAAAGTGGAAGACAAGATGCCTTAGAAATTTAGAAAAAGAAAAAAAAGAAGAAGCTGCGGGGAGACTGTGCTTTCCTTTTAAGTTGCGAAGTGGTTCGAGTCTTCACGATTTCACAAAATTAGTTCAATTTTAAGTTGCACCACTCAATAAGAAAAAGTCACATGTGTAATGTTCCAAGGTACACACTCCCATTATGCAAACTATGCTATGTTGATATTATTTGTTTAGGGATTGAACCCAATCCTAATTTTTAGTGTAATAAACGACTAGAAAAAATCATAATTGAGGTGTCAATGTTAAATTTAGTGACAATGGTGGCATGTTGTTAGATTTGGAATGATAGTGGCGTGTTAGAAATGGGGGCAGGGCTGGTGCATTGTAACGGCAATAGTGGTTGTGATAGTAATTGGTAACTTCATAAGCAATTGATTTAGCCTTGATGAGACGATCCGATGACTCCATCCTTGAAGGTTCCTTAGACATTCACTTAGTTGAAGAACTATGGAAGATGGTTCTCGTTGCTACCTACCTCACATGGGGAAGGCGTAGAAGTCTAAAGTTACCACGTTTTAGGAAGTATTCTGGATTGACATGGTTTTGCTTCTTAGGGAAATGTGGAAGACAAGATGCCTTAGAAGTTTAGAAAAAAAAAGAAAAAAAGAAAAAGTAGCTGCTTGGAGACTGTGCTATCCTTTTAAGTTGCGAAGTGGTTCGAGTCTACACTGATTACACAAAATTACTTCAATTTTAAGTTGCACCACTCAAAAAGAAAAAGTCGCATGCGTAATATTCCATGGTACGCACTCCTCATTAAGCAAACTATGCTATGTTGATATTATTTGTTTAGGGATTGAACCCAATCCCTAACTTTTAGTGTAATAAACGACTAGAAAAAATCATAATTTCGTTGTCAATGTTAAATTTAGTGACAACGGTGGCATGTTGTTAGATTTGGAATGATAATGGGATGTTAGAAATGGGGGTAGGGCTAGTGCATGGTAATGGCAACAGTGGTTGTGATAGTAATTGGTAACTTCATAAGCGGTTGATTCAGCCTTGATGAGACGATCCGATGACTCCATCCTTGAAGGTTCCTTAGACATTTACTTCGCTGAAGAACTATGGAAGATGGTTCTCGTTGCTAGCTACCTCACATGGGGAAGGCGTAGAAGTCTAAAGTTACCATGTTCCAAGAAGTATACTGGATGTCACATGGTTTTGCTTCTTAGGGAAAAGTGGAAGACAAGATGCCTTAGAAATTTAGAAAAAGAAAAAAGAAGCTGCGGAAGACACATGCTTTCCTTTTAAGTTGCGAAGTGGTTCGAGTCTTCACTGATTTCACAAAATTAGTTCAATTTTAAGTTGCACCACTCAATAAGAAAAAGTCACATGTGTAATGTTCCAAGGTACACACTCCCCATTATGCAAACTATGCTATGTTGATATTATTTGTTTAGGGATTGAACCCAATCCCTAATTTTTAGTGTAATAAACGACTAGAAAAAATCATATTTTAGGTGTCAATGTTAAATTTAGTGACAATGGTGGCATGTTGTTAGATTTGGAATGATAGTGGCGTGTTAGAAATGGGGGTAGGGCTAGTGCATGATAACGGCAATAGTGGTTGTGATAGTAATTGGTAACTTCATAAGCAATTGATTTAGCCTTGATGAGACGATCCGATGACTCCATCCTTGAAGGTTCCTTAGACATTCACTTAGTTGAAGAACTATGGAAGATGGTTCTCGTTGCTACCTACCTCACATGGGGAAGGCGTAGAAGTCTAATGTTACCACGTTTCAGGAAGTATCCTGGATGTGACATGGTTTTGCTTCTTAGGGAAATGTGGAAGACAAGATGCCTTAGAAGTTTAGAAAAAAAAAAAAAGAAAAAGAAAAAGTAGTTGCTTGAGACATGTGCTTTTCTTTTAAGTTGCGAAGTGGTTTGAGTCTAAGTTGATTACACAAAATTACTTCAATTTTAAGTTGCACCACTCAAAAGAAAAAGTCGCATGCGTAATATTCCATGGTACACACTCCTCATTATGCAAACTATGCTATGTTGATATTATTTGTTTAGGGATTAAACCCAATCCTAATTTTTAGTGTAATAAATAATTAGAAAAAATCATAATTTAGGCGTCAATGTTAAATTTAGTGACAACGGTGGCATGTTGTTAGATTTGGAATGATAATGGGATGTTAGAAATGGGGGTAGGGCTAGTGCATGGTAATGGCAACAGTGGTTGTGATAGTAATTGGTAACTTCATAAGCAGTTGATTCAGCCTTGATGAGACGATCCGATGACTCCATCCTTGAAGGTTCCTTAGACATTTACTTGGCTGAAGAACTATCGAGGGTTGTTCTCCTAGCTACATACCTCACATGGGGAAGGCGTAGAAGTCTAAAGTTACCACGTTCCAAGAAGTATCTTGGATGTGAAATGGTTTTGCTTCTTATGGAAAAGTGGAAAACAAGATGCCTTAGAAATTTAGAAAAAGAAAAAAGAAGCTGCGGGGAGACTGTGCTTTCCTTTTAAGTTGCAATGTGGTTCGAGTCTTCACTGATTTCACAAAATTACTTCAATTTTAAGTTGCACCACTCAATAAGAAAAAGTTGCATGCCTAATGTTCCATGGTATGCACTCCCCGATTATGCTAACTATGCTATGTTGATATTATTTGTTTTGGGACTGAACCCAATCCCTAATTTTTAGTGTAATAAACAACTAGAAAAAATCATAATTTAGGTTTGAATGTTAAATTTAGGGACAACGGTGGCATGTTGTTAGATTTGGAATGATAGTGGGATGTTAGAAATGGGGGTAGGGCTGGTGCATGGTAACGGCAATAGTGGTTGTGATAGTAATTGGTAACTTCATAAGCAGTTGATTAAGTCTTGATGAGACGATCCGATGACTCCATCCTTGAAGGTTCCTTAGACACTCACTTGGCTGAAGAACTATCAAGGGTGGTTCTCGTTGCTACCTACCTCACATGGGGAAGGCATAGAAGTCTAAAGTTACCATGTTCTAGGAAGTATCCTGGATGTGAAATGGTTTTGCTTCTTATGGAAAAGTGGAAGACAAGATGCTTTAGAAGTTTAGAAAAAAAGAAAAAGAAGCTACAGGGAGACCTTTTAATTTGCGTGTGGGAGAACGGAAACTTCCAAGAATTAGAGCAATATGGCTTTTTTAAAGTTATATTATGAAATAAATTCCTCCCACTTGAACTCATTCTTTATGGGAAAATTGTCCAAAAAATCCTAAACCTATTGCACTTTTGCCAATTCAGTCTTAAACCTTTTCACTTTTTGCCAATTCAGTCGATCCGATCAATTTTGGTTGGAAAATGTTGACGTGGACGTCGGCAGTGCCACCTAGGACCGACGGCGCTGATGTGGACAATTTTTAATAATATTTTATTATTTTATTGAATTTGTTTTTTTCCTTTTGTCTTTTCTTTCTTTTTCTTTTTTGGCTTTTTTCTTGGCCTTTTTTTTTCTTTTCTATTATTTTTCTTTTTTTCTTTTTCTCTTGTTCTCCACACTTGTCTTCTTCCTCGACAAGCCCCCTCTCCTCACCAAATGCTCTCCTGTAGCTCCCCTACCTAAACCAGTGCCACCATTACAATGATCCCTTCACCGACCTTTGAGGCATTGGAGCCACCATCCGACGTCGGTCGTTTGGTCCAACATCGATCGTTCGGTCCGACCAGCACCAGACACTTGGAACGCTAACCATAATGTGAAGAAAAAACTCGGTTCACCGAGACGAAACCCATGAAACTCGACTATGGCCAAGACAACCAAAGAAAACTAAATCTTACTGCGGCATTACATCAAACACTTGGTATACACTATGGGAAGGATTTCGGCTTGATTGTGACCCAAGTCCACACCAGAACCTTCGACAAGCAAATGAAAACACATAACAACTTGACGGGGAACCAACGGGACTGGAGCTCATGTGAGTCGAACGGCCGCAGGCTCCGGCCTAACGTGCGCTAAACAGGGCGAAAACCTAACACAAGCAAGGGCTTACTAGGTTTAGCTTGACGACGTTGACTAAGGGGCCGTCGGGGCGAAGCTCGTGCTAGATCTGGTCTAGGCGAGGCTGACACTCGCTTTCAATGGCTAGCCTCGGCAAGGGCTCCCCTCGTCAGATCTAGCGAGGCCAGCCCTCACCCAGGCCGGGCGGCCTTGCCCGGCGTCGCCTTCGCCCGGCGGGGCCGCCCTAGCCTGGGTGAGGGTCGGTCTCGCCCGCGACCCTTGTTGGGCCGCGCTGGGCAAGGGCTCCCCTCGTCGGGGCTCCTCCTCGCGTGGTTGGGTCTCGCCGGTGGTGGGTGAGGCTAGCTAGCTAGTTGTGGTCGGTGGCCGGCCACCGAAAAGGCCAAAAAGAAAAGAAAAAAAGGGAAAAAATAAAAATAAAAATATTAAAATATGAAAATATTATTAAAAATTTTCCACGTCAACGGCGGCGTCCACGTCAGAATTTTTTGGCCAAAATTGGCCGAATGGACTGAATCGACAAGAAGTGAAAATATTTAGGACTAAATTGGCAAAGTTAAAAGGTTTAGGACTGAATTGGCAAAAACGAGATCCTGCAAACCCTCGTTCATGGACACTCCAACAAGGGTCGATGGCCCTCATCAACACACCAACAAGGATCACTGGCCCTTGCTGACAAAGCAGAACAGCTTCGGTGTTGCCTTCTCTTTTTTAAAAAAATTAACCTTTTACATCTCTCTTCCACATAGTAAAAATAATAGGTAGTCCTTGATCTATCATGAATTTTTTTAGATTTTTATTCGTTATAGTATATTGTGAAAACATTACAATATATAACATATGATAATGAGCTTAGACTTTTGCCAATAGATCATAGCAGTAGAGGTGATCCTCAAATTGAGCGTCAACTAATTTTTACCTAAGTTCGATCCCCATAAAAATTTACGTATATAAATCTTCGAATGGGGAAAGTTTACGTATGTAAATCTTCCATCACGTGGAGCATGATGAGAACGCACGACTGACGACGGACTAAGACCATAAAGACTGAAAAGAGTTAAGGACTTGTCGTTAAAAAATAGGAAAGGAGCAAAAGGAAATCTACAGCTAAACGTGGGCCCACGAATGTCTTTGCTTTAATAAATAAGTTCAATCAGATTCGATTATTCAGTAAGAATGTTTAAATCATGCATGTTTCGATGGTCCTGATTTTGATGAAAACTGGAAAGCAGCCCGCTAATTCAATTTCATGCATATATAATTTATTTGTCATTATTATTTTTGATTTGTACTCGTCCTCCTTCCTTTAAACAAGAGTTGCCCCACTTCCTTATTATTTGCTTATGTGTAAAATATGAAGTTCAAAACGCATACTAATTAGACTTTCTGGAAACTATTCTCTAAACCTGATAAATTTATTTCAATTTCATAGGAACAATTGAAGAACCACCATATGCATATAAATATCTCCTTTCTACTACTCCTGGGAAGCTCAACTAAATTTCCTTTCCAACATCCTCCATTCACATCAATCCTCTTAGAAAGCTCAAAGAAGTTCATTATATTTGAACTCATTTCTTTTATTGATAAGTTCACTTGCAACTACGGCTTATCCCGAGAATGAAAGAGAGCCTAAGTATGCATCCTAATGTGTATAGGGCTGCAAAGTCAGGAGACTTTCAGTCTCCTGAGTTTCAATCCCTGATCACAGCAATTTCGGAAAACGGAGAGGATCTTTTTCACCAAACTACGCCAAATGGGAACAACATTCTTCACGTTGCAGCTCAATACGAGCAAGTAAATTTCATCGAAAATCTTCTTCAACGTCCATCAGGACCGCCTCTTCTTTGGCAGGGTAACTTCAAAGAAGATACTCCACTACATATTGCTGCCACCATGGGAAGCTTGAAATCTGTTCGAGTCCTTATTAAAATGGTGAAACTGCACAGCATTGTTGAAAACGGACAAGTTGATGCATGTAGAGAACTACTTAGAAAGCCAAATTTGCATAAGGATACTGCACTGCACTATGCAGTAAGAGGAGGCCATGAATCAGTGGTGAAGTTGCTGATTGAAGAGGATCCTCAGTTGGGTGGTGTTACTAATGCTGCTGATGAGTCCCCGCTTTATCTTGCAACAGATAGAGGGCATTTGTATATCATGGAGCTGATTTTACGTGCTTCCTCGTTGCCATCCTCTCATAAGGGCCCTAAGGGATTGACAGCTTTGCATGCTGCCATTCATCTTCCACTGGCTGGTAAGCATCACAGGTTTTTATTCCACTGAAACAAATTTTAACTAAAGTTCTCTCTCTCGGGCAAGGCTTCATTTAGGTGAGACGTGATGGTGTTAGCAGTGATGGCCGCCAACGCTATTTATTTATTTCTTGATTGCTACTTTTATTGTGGTGAAAGGCCATACATTTTCCCCAGGACATGGCTCTTGAGCAATTATATATGGGGGTTATAATTTGAATAAAATTTTAACTTGTTTTTCTCGTTGCATTTGACTTTATTGTTTTATTCATTAACTGTTTTTGTGGTCGGATATTCATTGACTATTAATTAAGTTCAAACTGGTTTGTCTTCTCTTAGCATACGGACTAAGGAAAAAGGAGTAGAGTTTTTCAAAGGATTCAACTACATTCTGGACTACGTATCGATTCAGGAAAATCATTTTATTTTAAGAAAGTACTTTGTACACGCACTTAATTTCTTTCTAAGTGTTTTCTAGATCTTGTACTCTTACTTGACTCCTTCGGTGGCAGCGGCAGCAGCCACCATCACTACCATAGCACCACTGCCTCTTCCGTCTCCTCTCTTCTCCAGTTCGGTTGTTTTATCTTCTTCTTTTTTTAATTATCTTTTCTTGTGTCCTTCTTTGTTTCGACATTTTGTGCTTATGATTAATTGTCTTTCAGTTTACAATAAATGGCATGGCATGCAATATATATATGTATATATATATATATATATATATATATATATATATGTATATATATATATATATATATATATATATATATAAAATATAGGTTAATACTACAAAAACTCGAAATTGATACATTTGTGAAAAATCTATCCAAAACAAATTTTTTGACTCCAAACTAGTACATCTATTACAAATTAATTAGTTGTATGACATGTGATAGTGGATAGGTATACCACTTTGGATATTCTTTTGTGATATCAAATCAATTTAGTAGAAACTAACGGGGATAAAATGGTTACGGATTTATCAGAATGTGGGTTTTTGTAGTAAAAAATTTAATTTGGAATAAATTTGTCACAAGTATGTCAATTTGGAATTTTTATAGTCAAAAAATTAATTTATGTTGAATTTGTTATATGTGAATCGGTTTGGATTTTTTGTGATGTTAACCCTTTATACTTCCGAAAGATCAAGGTATGCGTGCAAATTTTTTTAATTCTTGGAGGCAAATCATGATGACTTGAAAAAATGGGAGTGCAACGATCATTGAAAATGCACAAGGCGCTAAGTCCTAATTCGATATTGAAATTTCTATGAAATTGAGTTGGGCACGATTGGTCTGCAATATGATTGGCATCAGAGAAAAAAACATTGGTCTTTTATCCTAGCCCTGACGGAGCAGATTCCCTCCTGAAAAAAGGAAAAGCTTCTTGTCGATCAACTTTACCAACTATTAACAATTTCACTTATCAAAAAGAAAACCTTTACAGATTTCTGTATTATACTAGATTGAAGGTGGTCAGATTCTACGTGCGTTAACACGAGATAACTAGAGAAACTTCGTAATAACCATGACATATCCGTTCCTAGTAAGGAGAAAAAGGGGAAAACTTCATGGGAGACAATGCAATTCTAATAGCTATGTCAAGATGCTAAAAACAGCCTGAATCATGACATATTCATATTGTATTTGCAAAGGCAGATAATCCTGAATAGCAGACCGGAATTGATCAGAGAAAGAGATGAAATGGGTTGGACTCCTCTTCATTATGTTGCTTCCAAGGGCAAATTCAAAGCGGTTCAACAACTACTACAGCACGATATTTCTATGGCATATGACTTAGACAAAGAGGGACAATCAGCTCTTCACATTGCAGCGTTTTTAGGCTACTCTCTTGTCATTGATGAGATTGTTAAATTTTGTCCTAGTGCTTGGGACATCATAAACATCAAAGGGCAAACAGCTCTTCACGCAGCTGTGATGGGTGGAGAAGCGGATGTAGTCAAGGACATACTCCGGAGACCGAACTTGGAGTATCTTATCAAGGAACAAGATACTGACGGAAACACGGCTCTGCATTTGGCAGCACTTCATAAGGACTACACCATCATAGATATACTTGCACGAGACAAGAGGGTAGACCGTTTCATCACAAACAATGATCATATGACTGCCCTTGACATTTTTTTTGGCTCATAATGAGGTATGCTTTCTTGCTTGAACCGTATAGAGCTCGATTTGTTCACTTGTAGAGTAATTTCTTCAGTATTGTTTAGAAACGGTGGCTCAGGTGATAGTCGGTGCAAACAAACAGCCCAATGGAGTTTTAGTGTGTCAACTTTGTTTTGCTTAGTCGATTGTTCGAGCAGATAGTAGCATAGATAGCTCTAGTAAGCGTGACGCATTTGAAAAGGGACTTGGAGTGAAGTGATGTCATATCGAACCATAAATAAGAAATTTGGGCAGCATTGAATTTTATGGTTAAGCCACTTACAATCATTCCCTCCCGCTTCACTTGACATTAATCGATACACTAATTATTACATCAATTAGGCAAAAATTAAAAGGCTTTTTGTCCACCTAATCTATCATTAATGTTCATACAGCAAAATATCGACCTCAATTCCCATAGCTTACAACTTGAATGTAATTTGGTCCAATAGCCAATAAATCTATATTCGTGATTTAAAGTATTTATGGTTCTTTCATATATCCACTTATTATAAACTAAATGTGGAGGGATACAATTTCTTTCTTTCAAACAACCATTTAATCTATAAATTGGATATGAGCACACAAACGATTTAGTGACAAAGTAAAGCATAACTATTTTACAATATTGAAAAAATTGGTTAAACTGTATTAATGGGTATTGCAAGATTAACAAAAAGCAGTTGCTAAAGAAGTTGTCTTCAATTTTTTAGTTTTGATCTATAACATGGTGATGAATTTGCATCATCATATAGAAATTATGTCTTACAAGATAATTATCTTGCCAGTAGTTATTACTGTAAAATTTAAAATTGAAGTCCTCGTAATTTAATTTGTACTTATAGTCTGAAATCATCTAACTCATTCGCACATGTAAAAGCCCTATTTAATATCTAATTGCATTAAAAAAAAAAAGCCAAATATTGAATTAATAGCCAACAATGAACTGCACACTATAAAAATAAATAGTTTAAAACAAATATATGTCTGAATTTTTTTGATTATATATATATATATTTGCCTATCTTAGTTTAACTCTTTACTCCTTTTCAGACTTAGTTTAACTCTTGAATCATTTTCAGACTTTTGTCCTATTTCTTTGTAAAGTGTGAGAGTCAAACCCCACACTTAAAACTGAATCTTCTTACCTTTTATCCATATGAGAAGGTGGAGAATCAAACTCCCACCTCTCTCTTTCCATGTGGGAAGAGTGGACCTCGGTAACAAAGAATTCAATAAAGTAATATTCAATAGTAATTAATTATGTTGTTTGGTTGATAAATGTATATTATTTGTGTACAATATAATATATGAAGTTGGTAAATATGGATTTTATAATCATATTATCTCATCAAATAAAAAACTTTCATTGAGCATAAAATTTCAAATGCGTGCGACAATCGGGTCATCAAAGAGTTCACAAATAGTTGTCATCTTGTTTATCTTGAAAAAAATGCAAAACATTAGGGTTGGGACCCTCCAAAGTTAAGGGATAAGCTAGAGGGAGGAAAAAAGAACAAAAGAAAAATGGAGAATAAATATTTGCCGTCTAATGACCCCTATGTGCTAGGGTGTCAACCATACAGCGTGACTTTAAATGTTAGATTAGATGTAGCTTTAGAGGATCTCAATTTAAAAGTTTATCTGCACCTTCTGACTTTGAAACAACTATTCTGTCACATTCACATGAAAATATCGGAATATTTTAACAATAATTAGCTATAATCCTTCTGTTTTTTTTTTTTTTTTGCCCCCATTCAAACAATTCTTGAGATAAAAGAGATAACCTACCCTTTGCCTCATAATATTTTATGACTCGCCGGGAGTTCTGTTGTTTATAAATGAAATTTGAGTGCGTAAAGGTATTTCGCCGGAAGAGTTCACCCTTTAATTAATACATGCTGTAAATTTTTTAGGTCGGCTGCAGTGCTGCCAAAGTTAATTATCTATTAAAAGAATCTTGCGGAATGTCGGATTTCCAAGGTGGGGTTATTGAAAAAATAAAGAAGATGTTGGACAAGCAATTTGTTGAGGGTCAACCAGGTGCATCTATAATCACCGGAAGTAATATCGCCAACCGAGAAAATTCCGATTCATCAACAAAAAACTTGATCAACCTTCAACAATTAATGGCAACGCTCATAGCCACGGTGACCTTTGCTGCAACCTTCACCATGCCCGGAGGATATAACAACGATGGACCCAACCGAGGGATGGCGATTCTTGCTGACAGGGCAGCTTTCCAAGCATTTGTGCTATTAAACGTTACAGCGTTCAGTTTCTCAGTCGTGGCATTATTCATACAATTTGATCCTTGGGTCCCGGGCCCTCGCTACGAGGCGAGATACACCTACCCCGTGGGACTTTGCATTTTCATTGCGATATGGGCAATGGTGCTAGCTTTTGCTTGTGGTACGTATGTGGTATTGACCGGAACCATCGAGCTTGGAATCTCTCCTTTTATCATTGGCGGATGTATCGTGATTATGTACATTATCGTTAATTCACTTGACCCTATAGTAATTTTAAATCGGCCACCTCACTATCCGGGAAGATATGTCCGAAACTTATTGTTTAAATATAAAATACTCTAGGAAGCTGCTAATAAATTGAACCGGTTCTACAGTCCCATGTCTTTGTGCCCAGGAGATTTTCTTCTGGCCATGTCAGTTCGAGCACTTTTATGTCAGCCGTCTGATTTAAACCCTATCAAAGATGTCTGGAGAGCAGCAAAGGCCAACAAGTTGAGGCTTTTCGTGTATGTGAAGGATATACAACTCGACGGCTTCTCAGTTGACCAAATGAAAGCCAAGAGGGTTAGCAGCTGCTGAGCGATTGCGGTTGAACTGCCAAATTGGTATTGTCTAATGTTTGTTGATAGATGTTTGGTTGCAAGGGTATCGGATTTTGCAGAATTTCAATTTTAAAAAAATGATTTCCATGGCATATATTGAGTTTTATTTGTCTTTACTGTCGATTACAATTACTATAATTTCTATGAATTTCTTGAACATTCTTCAACGGTGGTAGATTGGCCAAATCAAGTTACTGGTTAGCAAATTTCCAGTATATTGTAATGAATTTACTAACACCAAGTTGATATGTAAGTTACAAACTTCTTTTAAATTTTACGGGTGGACAAGATAGAGATTAATAAATTATCGACATCGTAAGGAAGTTAACAACTTTTAAATTTACGAGCAGATCGAGTAATAGGTTGATAAGTTCTTGACATGGTAATGAAGACATCAATGTCAAATGAATTTGTAAGAATTATTGTGGCCCATATTATGTGATTTATTATATGGTTTAATAATGATTGAAATGCTATAAATAATATTGGTTATGAGAAGGTACGACTCCAATAAAACGAAATGGTATGTCGCTTTGATGGAAGGCACCCTTTCAACGAACGTATATATAGAGTCCGGTCCTCTCTCCACCCACATACGAACAACAAAACAGAAAGAACTTATTCTTTCCTCCATCAATTGAATACATTAAGATTTAGTGGGTTAAGGGAGAGAAATCGGATTTCTTCTTTTGGTTCGAGATCATTGGGTTTTCTACAACAATCATCATCAAGCGTAACGCTATGGATAAAGGTATGTCTTCATCTATTTGTGAGAATCATGAAGATCAAAAATCCCTGATTTGTTATGAATTTCCGCATTAAGAATTGTATGAATTATATTCTAACAGTTGGTATCAGAGCGTTTGGTTTATGATCTCATAATTTTTCCGTTTAAAGAAATATTATGATCTATGCATGATGATTTGTTGAATGATCCTGTTCGTAGCATTTGTTGTTGTTGAAATGTTTTGGAAGGTTCTGTTAAAGAAAATCCGAATGATGGAACGTTTTTCATGGACTAAAATGGTAAAGAAAAGTTACTGTGTGTGCACGAGTGGAAATGGACGAAAATAAAAAAAAATTCGGAATTTTGAGGGCAAGTAAGAAACTCGCCAGTTCTGAGGAAAATCCGGTGACCCACCGCTTGATTTCGGACCCACACCATCGCAATATCATGAGGAACATTAGCCATGAGTTTTTCCGGCATATCGGTGTTCACCGGAGGCTAATTGAGCGGCGGAAGCGGCGGTGGTGGAGGTTTTGTGTTCTGAGAATTTTTCGTTTGTTTTGGGGCCAATTTCTTGGTCATTTTCGCCGAAACTTGGACCCATGTGATCGTGCCGGCATGCTCTTCAAAACCCATTATTTATTTATGTCCAGGATGGGCTGCTTTGGAGAAGAAACGGGCGGCGAAACGGCGGTGGAACGGCGAAAAATTGTGTCGTGCGCGAGGAAGAAGGCGCGTGGGCTCCACGCGCGCTGCAATTGCAGGCGTGTGGAACCCACGCGCCACGCGCCGTCATGCGCACGCAAGCACTGCGCGCGTGGGATCCACCCGCGCGGGGCTTCCCGCGGTTGCGCGCGTAACGCACGTGCTGCTTGCCAATCGCGCGCGTGCGGGGCATGCGCTCGCTAAGGACGAAGGCGTGTGCTCGGCACGCGCCAGACGTCCCGCGCGCCCTTTTTTACGTTTTTGCCCCTATGTCATTTTTAAAATTCCCATTTTGTCCTTCTCGCAATTTATTTACTGTTCTGCCCTTGTTTAATTAATAATTACAGTTCTGCCATTGCTGATTATTTATCATTTTGCCCCTGGATTATAACTTTATGATCATGCCCTTATGGAATTAGGATTTTTACAATTTTACCCTTATGCTTTGATTAAGTTTTTGTCCTTGTGTGCAAATTTGGTAAATGTTTGTATTTTACAATATTAAAAATTCATATTATGAATGGTTTGTTAGTCACCAAAGTGGCCGAACCTTGAAGTTTTTTGAATTTTTTGATATTGTAAATTATTTTATTCAATTACCCATGATTAATTGATGCTATATATGAAATTAATATGTTTTATATCATTATTGGAGTTATGGGTATATTGAAGTTCATTTATTATAAGAACTTAGGGATTAACCCAAAGGTTAATTATTTTCTTATAATTCATGAACATGATGGTTGATAATTAATATGACTTGTTAAATTTGTTTGCATATCCAAAGATAACAAATAAATTTTAATAAGATATATTTACAATTATCAAATAAAAGTTATTAGCATCATTATGGTTTATATATATATATATATATATATATATATATTTGTATATCATAGGATCGCCCAAAGGAGAACTATGATGTGCATGTGTAGTTTAGTTTGAATCTGATTAGTTGATATTCTCAAAGCATTAATGTATGAGTATTTTCTTGCATATTTGCAGTATCTGTACGTGTTTCACTCCATTCGCACGCCTCATCTATTCCCTTATTCAATGGGATAAATTTTCCTGATTGGAGTGAACAAGTCCAATTTGACTTAGGTGTCCTGGATCTTGATTTAGCACTTCAAGCTGAGAAACCAACTACTATTACCGATGAAAGTAGCAATGATGAAAAGTCTTTCCATAAAGCTTGGGAAAGATCGAACAAATTAAGCTTAATGTTCATCCGGATGACAATTGCAAACAACTTAAAGACTTCTCTTCCCAAGACTAACAATGCTAAGGAATTTATGAAATTTGTGGAAGAGCGTTCTCAAACTGCTGATAAGTCACTTGCTGGTACACTGATGAGTACACTGACCACCATGAAATATGATGGTTCGCATACCATGATGAGCATATACTTGAGATGACCAATTTAGCAGCAAAGTTAAGAACTTTGGGAATGAATGTGGATGAGTACCTTTTAGTATAATTTATATTTAATTCCTTACCTCATGAGCAATATGGGCCATTTCAAATGAATTACAACATTTTAAAGGATAAGTGGAATGTAAACGAATTGGCCAAAGTATGCTAGTTCAAGAGGAAACAAAGATAAAAAATCAAAAGGCTCATTCTGTTCATCTCTCAAGTCATCATGAAGTTCGAAAGAATTTTAAGAGGAAAGGTGGAAGGAGCAAGAAGAAAAGACTACACGTCCCGAATGACTCTTCAAAGGCTTCTCAAATCCACAAGAAGGAACACAATCTTATTAAGTGTTATTTTTGCAACAAAATTGGACACTTGAAGAAAGATTGTCTGAAATGTAAGGCTTGGTTCGAAAGAAAGGTAAGCCTTGTGCTTTAGTATGTTTTGAATCAAACTTTACTGAAGTTCCTTATAATACTTGGTGGATTGATTCTGGTGCCACCACTCATGTGTCAAATACGATACAGGGGATTTCTTACGATCCAAACTATAACGCCAAATGAAAGTTATGTGATTACGGGAACGAGAGACAAAGCTCCGTTGAAGGCATTGGCACTTATCGTTTGATCTTAGATACTAAGCATTATTTGGATTTGTTTCGAACCCTTTATGTACCTACATTTTCTCACAATTTAAATTCTTTGCCAAGACTTGATGTGACGGGATTTTATTGTAAGTTTGGATCTGAATCTTTCGATCTGTTTAAGAGTGATACTCTTATTGGAACTGGAACTTTATGTGATGGTCTCTACAAATTTAGACTTGATAATACTTTTGTTGAGACATTAATGACCTTGCATCATAATGTTGGCACTAAACGAAGTTTGGTGAATGAAAATTCTGCTTACTTGTGGCATAAACGTTTGGGTCATATATCCAAAGAAAGAATGCAAAGATTAGTGAAGAATGAAATTCTTCCAAATTTGGATTTTACTGACATTGGGGTGTATATTGATTGTATTAAAGGAAAACAAACAAGACACACTAAGAAAGGTGCCACAAGAAGCACGAGCTTCTTGAAATTATACATACTGACATATGTGGTCCTTTTGATGTTTCATCTTTTGGTAAAGAAAGCTATTTCATAATATTTATTGATGATTTTTCACGTTATGGTTACATTTATCTATTGCATGATAAGTCTCAATCATTGAATGCACTTGAAGTGTATATTAAAGAGGTTGAGAGGCAATTAGATAGAAAGGTGAAAATAGTAAGATCGGATAGAGGCGGTGAATATTATGAAAAGTATGATGAATCGGGACAATGTCCAGGTCCATTTGCTAAATTCCTTGAAAGACATGGCATTTGTGCTCAATACACAATGCCAGGTACACCACAACAAAATGGCGTAGCGAAAAGGCGTAACCGCACTTTAATGGAAATGGTTAGGAGTATGATGAGTCATTCATCTTTACCCTTGTCTTTGTGGATGTATGCTTTAAAGACTTCTATGTACTTATTAAATAGGGTTCCTAGTAATGCAGTTCCAAAGACTCCATTTGAACTGTGGACGGGAATGAAACCTAGTTTATAACACCTGCATGTTTGGGGTTGTCAAGCAGAAGTAAGAATTTACAATCCACATGAAAGAAAATTGGATTCAAGAACAACCAGTGGTTATTTCATTGGTTATGCAGAGAAATCCAAATGGTATAAATTTTATTGTCCTAATCATAGTACAAGAATCGTTGAATCTGGAAATGCTAGGTTTATTGAGAATGGTGACATCAGTGGGAGTGAAAGAATGCGTGATGCTTGCATTCAAGAAGTAAGGGTAGAAGTTCCTATACCCAAAGCTTCTAAAGTTATCAATAATGAACCTCTAATGGTCGAGTCACAAGAAATAGCATTAAGGAGATCTCAAAGAGAAAAGAGGTCGGCTATTTCTGATGACTATATGGTTTATCTACAAGAGTCAAAAATTGACTTAGGAATTGGAAATGATCCAAATTCATTTTCCCAAGCCATGGAATGTAAAGATTCTAATGAATGGTTTAATGCCATGGAAGAAGAGTTAAAATCCATGTATCAAAATCAAGTTTGGGATATTGTTGAATTGCCTAAAGGATGTAAGAAGGTCAGGTGTAAATGGGTCTTTAAGACCAAGCGCGACTAAAAAGGCAATATTGAACGATATAAAGCCAGACTTGTTGCAAAGGGTTTTACTCGAAAGAAGGCATTGACTATAAAGAGACATTTTCACCAGTCTTTAAGAAGGATTCACTTAGAATCATTATGGCTTTGGTGGCTTATTATGACTTGGAGTTACACCAAATGGATGTAAAAACCGCTTTTCTTAATGGGAATTTAGAGGAAGAGGTTTATATGGACCAACCCGAAGGCTTTTCAATTAAAGGAAAGGAACACATGGTATGTAAATTAAAGAAGTCAATATATGGACTTAAACAAGCTTCCCGACAATGGTATCTTAAGTTTAACGATACCATAATTTCATTTGGATTTAAGGAAAACACCGTTGATCGGTGTATATATATGAAGATTAGTGGGAGCAAGTTTATTTTTCTAGTTACGTATGTTGATGATATTTTGCTTGCTGCTAATGATCTTGGTTTGTTACATGAAACCAAGAAATTTCTCTCTAAGAATTTTGAAATGAAGGATATGGGAGAGGCAACATATGTGATAGGAATAGAAATATTCCGTGATAGATCACAATGATTATTAGGATTGTCTCGAAAGCCTACATTGAGAAAATTTTAGAGAGATTTAATATGAGTAAATGTTAAGCGGGAATAGTTCCAATTTAGAAATGTGATAAATTTAGCTTTATGCAATGTTCAAAAAGTGAATTGAAACGAGAACAAATGAATAATATTCCTTATGCATCTGTTGTGGGGAGCTTAATGTATGCACAAACTTGCACCAGACCAGACATCAGTTTTGCTATCGAAATGCTGGGCAGGTATCAAAGTAATCCTGGAATGGATCATTGGAAAGCTGCAAAGAAGGTTCTTAGATACCTGCAAGGAACAAAGAATCATATGCTCACTTATAAAAGATCTGATCATCTTGAGATGATTGGATATTCAGATTCAGACTTAGCCGGATGTGCCGATACAAGAAAATCAACATTTGGTTACTTGTTTCTTCCGGGGAGGGGTAATTTCATGGAAGAGTGCGAAACGATCGGTTATTGCTGCATCCACTATGGAAGCTGAATTTGTGGCATGCTTTGAGGCCACAATTCATGGATTATGGCTGCGGAATTTTATTTAAGGGCTTGTGATCGTCGACAGTATTGCCAAGCCGCTGAAAATCTATTGTGATAACTCTGCAGCAGTTTTCTTCTCTAAGAATGACAAGTATTCTAAGGGTGCTAAGCATATGGAGATCAAATACTTGTCTGTCAAAGAAGAAGTTCAAAAACAAAGAGTGTCAATTGAGCATATTAGCACCAATCTTATGATAGCAGATCCCTTAACAAAAGGATTGCCGCCCAAAACATTTAATGAGCATGTTGAAAGGATGGGCATTATTAGACGTCATTAATGTTTGTATTATGATTGTATTAAGTTTATGTATTTGAAACTTTGAGCTCACTTACATGTTTATAATATTTCCTGTTTTCTATTTAGTATACATTATGGAAATAGATGAATGTTAGACAGGATAATTTCTAAAGAAACATTATGGTTGGACTATTACTGTACTTCTCATTTATGGATCATGTTAAGCAAAGTGCTATAGTTGTAGTACATAGAAGGGACTATGTCGATTAATGACATATAATCGCTATGACTCGCATTAGTTTTCTTTACTTAATTGTGATTATTATGTGATTGCCAATTTAATGAAATTTTATAGCATAATCTTATTGTGCACATTACAGTCTTTATTAAACCATGAAAGGAGAATCATATGGGCCAAGTGGGAGAATGTAAGAATTATTGTGGCCCATATATGTGATTTATTATATGGTTTAATAATGATTGAAATGCTATAAATAATATTGGTTATGAGAAGGTACGACTCTAATAAAACGAAATGGTATGTCGCTTTGATGGAAGGCACCCTTTCAACGAACGTATATATAGAGTCCGGTCCTCTCTCCACCCACATACGAACAACAAAACAGAAAGAACGTATTCTCTCCTCCATCAATTGAATACATTAAGATTTAGTGGGTTAAGGGAGAGAAATCGGATTTCTTCTTTTGGTTCGAGATCATTGGGTTTTCTACAACAATCATCATCAAGCGTAGCGCTATGGATAAAGGTATGTCCTCATCTATTTGTGAGAATCATAAAGATCAAAGATCCCTGATTTGTTATGAATTTCCGCATTAAGAATTGTATGAATTATATTCTAACAGAATTAAGTTACCAAACCATTTAATTTTTACAAGTGAGCGCAGTTAAAAGTTAGTAAGATAGCACTATTGTAATGCATTTACCAACGCCAAATTTCTTCTTTAAGTTTTACAAGTCGGCTCGGATAAAGGTTAGTATACAGCTGAAGGCTTGCCGAAAAATGTGATATTTACTACCATATATTTTTAAGTTGCCGTTAAATTGGGACTTGGCTTTGACTTCTATGCACTGCTTTTTAATGGCATGGTTGTGCAAAGCTTCAGGAAATATCATAATATTCTCAGCATCCGTCGAGAGCAAAAGTCATGGCTGACGCAAGATCCTTCCCTTTCGATTATTTCAAAAGTTTCATAAGTTTTCAGAGAAATGGGAATGTCATCTTTCATGTAACCTTAGAACTTACAAGTCAATCCAGTAAGTAACAACATCAAATAATTAGGTACACAAAGCTAAGAATGTATCACCATATCAACCTATGAAAACTTAATCATATAGTGATGCCAAAAACAATCATCTCGCTTTTTCTTTCGTGTTCGTACGTAGAACACATGCATCGCTCGCCAATGCACAAAGAGGAGTAGCGGCTAATCCTCGAACAACCTAACCATTCTTCAATACAAACCCTGAAGCCTAGGGGTCCAACTACTAGAAACCGTCTCGTTGCCATGCATTTGCTAAAGTTGCATCATCCACCAGGTACGGTACTATATGTTTTTGCATGTGAGAGAGAGATCTGAAGATGGCTTCCAGAGTGTTGTGACCCTCCCGACACATTCAGAGAAAGACGAATTTAGACATAATGCCAACAGTGGACTGATGGTTCCCTTATAGCACGAGTTCTCCATAACCCTTATCTCACGAGACACTAGAATTTTCAATGTTTTGGTGCAATTTAACCTAAAAGAAGGAGCCGCCACTAGCCCAAATGAGATATGGAAAAATATCTCATTTTCTACGCAACTAGATATTCTAAAATTGGTGATTTGATTACACTAATTGTCTACCTAATGCTTTTTCAATACCTTAGCTAGATTGGTTTGGTACCTAAGATGTTCATGCAATCTTTTAACCATTTTAGTACCCTATGCCACTAAACGATATCCATCCATAAGTGCAAAATCAAGAGCAAATAAACAATCACAATCAATATGATAAAGTAAAAAGAAGTAAACTCAATAAAGTATCAAGCAAAGGATCATCATTAAGTCCCTCATACAGCAATCCCCATGCGCTAAATAAGAGTTGAATCCAATTCCTTGTCCAAAAGATCAATACGCAAAAACTAAACTATATCAAAGTTACTAAATTCTTTAAACTATATATATGCTAACTAAATGAAACTAAGCCAAATCTAGTACTGGAAATTAACGGCCTAGTCAAGGCCCCTATTTCTAACCATTTTTCTTATTTTCTATATTTTTCTATTTTTTTTTCAAATTGTTATTTTTAAATTTATTATTATTATTTTGGGATATAAGGGGCCATTTCGGTGGGCCCTTGGGCCCGGTTCGTGTATGGGTCAAACTTATACTTTTGAGGTCGGGCGTAAAAGTCCTTTGGGCTATATCTATCTAGATTCTTCCCTAAAAAATCGAATTGGGCTTAACTAGTCGAATTAAGCCCAAATTCCCTAAAAGAACTCATCAAATCCGAATTCACCCGAACCAGTTCAGCCCAATCGTTTCTTGTCAAGTTCAAGACCTGAAACACTAAAATCAAGAACATCCGTGAAACGGTACCATTCGAGACTCCCTGCCTACGGCCGTCCTCTGTCACCATCAACTCGGTCCTCCGCAATCGCAACAAAAAGGAAATGGACAGAACATAAGAATGGAGAAACAAACCAAAACGAATGCTTCAATGGATCGACACTCCAGTCCTTAACTCGAATCCATTTACTCGCCATTGACCCCCATCCATCACCTCGGAGACAAACATACACGGGAATAGAACAAGAATAGGTTTGTCGGTCTCGGTCAATGCGAAAATTCTACTAAATCATGCCTACCGACCAACCAATCAATCAATAATATGCACACTAAACTGTTTTGTCTTCGGATTTAGCGAAACTCACCGATGCACTTCGGAGTCATTTTATCGAACACGTTATGCGTATTCAGCAGAGAAGCAAAACAAAGCGCAATAACTTCGGATTAGAGATCAGTTTCAAACAAAATTAGTCCAAGGATGCAATCATCGGTATGAAATGCGCTTAAGCGATTCTATCCTAATCTAGAACATGCCATTTCGGTTACTTTTATTCATCAAAAGCAGAGTATAGTAGGGAAGAGAGATAGCCTTGTTGACGAGGAATTCTTGGTCACAATTATTGGTCGATTTTGCACGAGGAAGATCTGGAAACGTGCTTGGGTGAATGAGCACCGATAGTGAAGTTTCAGACAAATGCGAATGGCTTCAAACACTATTGAAGACGAAGAGGCATGAAAGGATTCAAAAGAATTCTCTGATAGAGTAACTTCTGATATCTCAAAAGACGAATGATTTCATCCGGTGCCTTCTGTTCTAGTTCTCTTTCCAGTACATACGTTAGTCGGTGCCCGGTGATGGTAAACCGATGGTGATTACCGGCGGATGAGGATGACAAAGAAAAAGAAATTCAAAAGAAGCGCACTAAGGGAGTGCAAGTTTTCCCTCTTTTTCGATTGTCCTTGCCCGTTTGTTTTCTGTCAGGCCCGGACTCATCAGACAGGTTGATCCTGCCGGTCCTAGTATCTCGCCGAAGCGGAGGGACTGGCCGGTGGCCTCCAACCCGGTCCTCACCGGGTGCCCCCCTCGAAGGTCAGCTGTAAAGCCGCCTTTGTGGCCGGGACAGGCAATGGGGATATACCTTTCTTTTCCCTACTCAAGGATAGAGGCCGGAGCCTCGTCCTCGAGTGGAGACCCTAAAAGGAATCCAATTTAAGAGGAGAGCAGTTTAAGGAGCTGCTCAGCTCCTTATCAGTGTCTTCTTGAGACTGATGTGTTGGCCATCAATACAGTTTCCAAGATCGACATTGTTAGAAACTCGAACATATTGGAGGAGAAGATGAAGATTTGCATATCTGATTTGGAATTCATGATTCTTGGAGTGAAACGGCAGCAATTCGAACCATCGACACTAAAAATCTTCTCCTCTATCACTCCCGATACTCTCTCTTAATACCTTGGCTCGATTCCCTCACATAAGGAACGTTCCTTATGTGAGGTAGCGGGTGTATACATTTTAGAATGGCAAAAGTGAGGTTTAGAGGAGGGACCTTAAGCTATTTAAAGGGTTTTGGTGGACCCTCTCATCACTGGCTGAGTTCAATTCGACGCACACACGCCAAGCCATATTCGATTATTAAGAAACTTTATATCTTACCTTATTAAATCAATTTCATAAAAATGGTAAATCACAATCTTAATTAATGTGGCCCACATTAAAAAAATTCTTACGTGATGATCGACGATGGCTAGAGGGGATGAGTACCGTCTTACGGCTGGAGAAGGTAGGCGACGTCTAATGGTGGTGGGGAAGAATCCAGAAGCTTATGGAACGGAGCTTCCTTCCAAAGCAATTTTTCTATCCTTTTTCTCTTGTGATCAATGAAATTGGACATGGGCCGTGCGAACAGATTCGGGCTGAAGCTTACAAGTTTGGCGAATCGAACAAAACTCCTTTTCTTGGCTATAGAAAATAGATCAAGACCTTGAACAATAAGCTACCTTAAACAAAAAGTCAAGCTAGTTAGATAATATTTGGAAATATCTACGAAAAATCCTAAACCATGCTCTCTTAAATAAGCCACCTTAAGCTTTCCAATACACCTTAAAAGCCCTTGAACTAGTGCACTTGGAACATATCTACCCTATAAATATCGATTCATACATACATAGAAGAAAAGGTTCTCTATTGATTCAAAGGTTGTACCTACGGGTAGGGATAGGGATAGAGAAAGAGGGAAAAAAAATGGAAGATTTCACTCACATATTACTTTTGATTGAAAAATCAATCCATTAACGGATTTAAAGTCAAGATTATTCCATCAAAATTTTGTTTTGTCCTTCAAATTGTACTTTTTCAAGTGGTCCTTCGGAGAATAAGAAATCCTAAAATTGTCTCGACTTTCTTAAATTTTTTTCAATCTAGTCCCTAAGAAGAATTCTTTCCATTGATTGCATTATAACTGTTTCGAATGGAGGATACCGATCTAGAGTTAGTGAAAGAAGGAAGCATTCTGATGTGGTATTGGGAGAGATGAAATTATCCAATGAATATATTCAATTCATCATAATTCTATTGACTTCCCAATTTTCATTAAATAATATATCTACTCACAAAAAAAAAATTGAAAGCACAATCTATTATGAGAATTATTTATTCTATTGACTTCTATTTGTAGCTGCTTCAAACTAACCATCACTAATTGGACAAAAACAAGAGGGCTGTCTCTATCATTAATCTTTCCTACAACAAAATATCAATATCTTTTTTTTTGGTCGATCGATATCAATGTCTTGGATGTTATTGGATATAATAGTCAATAAATCTAAACTCATTATAGGAGTCATTATGGTTGTTCCAATATGTGCGTCGATATACAATGCTTCTGTTTATTACTTTACGATGTTTCAAATTAGTTAATTTTGTTATTTGATCGATAAATAAATACATATACTTTTGTAAATATTATGTTTTATCATCATATTATCGTATCAAAACAAAATTTTTCAGTGAGTATAAGGTTCAAATCTGGGCAACACGCGGGTCTTCAACTAGTTCAAAAGTAATTGTCTAAATCTTAGTTAATTCAAAAACATTGCAAAACATTTTTTGTTGGGATTCTCTAAAATTAGGAGATGCCAAAATGGGAAAAAAAGAAAGAAAATAAAAGGAAGGAAATGGAGAATACATTAGGATTGGGATAGCATACCCGTAACTGTAATTGTTTACTCTAGGAAACTCTATTTACGGGTGTTATTTACCATTTACCTTTATCTAAAAGATGTTACTTGAATGAATTCTCCATGACCTCTTAGCACTTGCCGGAAGTTCTATGTGTTATAAATGGATTTTGTGGGTGTGAGGGTCTTGAAGTATTTTATCGGAAAACTTTCACTCGTTAATTGATACATTCTATTATGTGCTTTATTAGAGGGACAACTGTTGCAATGCTTGGTCCCCGTTGGAAGGATCTCATGGAATCCCAGGCTTTCAAGGTTGGTTTATTGAATATGGTAAGAAGAGGTTAGACAAGCAATTTGTTGAGGGACAACCATCTGTCTCTATAACCACAGGAAGTAATATTGCCAACCGAGATAACTTTAATTTGTCGAAAAAAAGAATTATGGATGTTCAACTACTGGTGGGAGGACTCATAGCTACACTAAGCTTCACCGGCCTTCTCACAGTGCCCGGAGGTTATAACAATGATGGAGTTGCGATTCATGCTGGCAGGGGATCTTTCAAAGGCTTTATGCTATGTAACGGTGTGGCGTTCACTTTATCCATGATGGCAATACTCTGTATTTGTCTAGGTTCTACGCACAGCCATCGTCAAGAGCTGAGACGCATCCCGTCCATGGGATGTTTAATTTATGTTGCGTCATGCGGGATCACGCTAGCCTATCCTCTCGGGGCGGCTGCTATATCGGTCAAACCCACCGAGACTATCTGGGAAGGAATGACTTTTCATATGTTGTGTGGATGGTTCTTGGCTTTTTTCTTCGCCTATGAACTCCGCGACCACGAGGCTCATTCGTGGGCGCTACGTAGCTCTCCCAAGAGGTACTTCCAGAGGCTTTTGGTTAAGTGTGCGTTGCAATGGGCTGATTTCCTTTGGAGGCTCATCGATTGGTCGCTAGACAAGCTCATGAGTTGGGCCGGTTTTACGGTCCCGTGACCTTGTGCACAGGGAAATTTTCTTTTTTGCTTTGTCAGCCATAGATTTCGAGCACTTTCATGTTATCTGTCCGATGTAAAACCAGTCAACGTCCATTGTTGGATTGATCACCTGCTCCATTGCCATACTAAAGATGAAGGTTTGCACGCCCCTGGAGTTTTGTCAAAGAATGTGATGTTTAGTTTTTTACTTGAAGTTGCCGCTGAATTGGGACTTCGTCTTCTAACTTTTATGCATCTCTCTTTCTTGGCATAGTTCCGCAAAACCACAGAAAGCGCCGTAACATTTTCAGCATCTGTTAAGAGCAAGAGTCATGGGTGCTGTGAGATCCTTCCTGTCCGATTATTTCAAAAGCTTCGTAAGTCATTCATAGAAATGATAATGTCGTCTTTCTAGGTAATCTTAGAACTTTGAATGTCAATCCAGTGAGTAACCAACATCATCAAATAATTAGGCACATGACGCCAAAGATGTATCACCATATCAACCTATAAAAATTCAGTCATCCACTTATGCTGAAAACAATTATTTCACTTTGTCTTTTGTGTTTGTGTGTGGAATATAATGCAATGAGAGGAGCAGCGGCCCTTGAACAGCCTAACCATTGATCAATACAAACTGTGAACCAGAAAAGTAAAAAAAAAAAAAAAAAAAAGTTATAGCATTGATGTGAATTGAGTCTTAAACATATCAATTGACCAATTTAATTCTAAACTTTTTCACTTTGGTACTAATTGAGTCAATTCGGTCAATTTTAGTAAAAAATTGCTGGCATAAACGTTGATCATCTTATGTGACGCGATTGGCGCTGATGTGAATATTTTTTAAAATTTTAAATATTTTTTGAATTTTTTTATTAATTTTTTCTCTTTCTTTTCCTTCTCTTTTGCTTCTTTTCTTTTTCTCTTTCCTTCGCTAGCCGCTGGTAAGGGCCCCTAGCCTGATTTGATGAGGGGCGGCCTCATCCAACCCTCGCCAAAGGGGTGTGGGCTGGGCCTATGAATCCGGTTCGCATATGGGTCAAACTTGTACTTTGGGGGTCCAGGCCCTAAAAGTCATTTGGGATTTTTAGTTAAGGAGGATCCGGAAAACGTCGCTGGTGGGGATGAGCACCGGTAATGAAGTTTTCAGACAAACACGAATTGCTTCAAGTCTTCACGGTCAAAAACACCGATTGAAAACGAAGAGGCAGGAGAGGATTCAGAAAAAATCACTGGAAGAGAGTGTCTTCTGGACGCTTCCAAAACCTCTAGAGTGATTTCAACCGTTGCCTTCTGTTCTAGTTCTCTTCCAGTACGTGCGTGAGTTGATGGCAGGCCAGGCGATGGTAAACCGTGATGATCACCGGTGGATGAGGATGACCGAAGAAAAAGAAACTCCAAAGAAGGGTGCTGAGGGGGTGCAAGCTTTTCCCCCTTTTGCTCGATCGTCCTTGCCCGGGTGTTTTTCTCTCAGGTGAGCGTGCGTGCCTCAAAATTGGTTTTCTCTCCGATCAGTGTCTTCCCGAGACTGAGGATCGACGACGGCTGGAGGAGGCGAGCACCGTCCTACGGCCGGAGGAGGTAGGCAACGTCCAACGGAGGTGGGGGAAGAATGCGGAAGCTTCTCGAACGGAGCTTCTCTTCCAGGGCAATTTTTCTTCTATTCGTTTTTCTCTTGTGATCAACGAATTTGGACATGGGCCGTGCCAGCTGATCGGGGCTATAGAAAATAGACCAAGACCATATTAGATCCCTTTTTTATTTGTTGATTTGATTATTATTTGTTTGCCTATTTATCGTTTTAGTTCTTTTAGCTATTCCCTTGTTTTTTTTTTACAAGAATAAATACTTAAACTATCGACTCAAATGAGGAGTCAACACAGAGACGATGAATTTGACTTTCCTAGCTTCACCCAAGTTCTTCAATCTAATCCTATCCTCGATGTAAAGCTTGGTTTGCAGGAAATGCATCAGTTAGATTCATCCCAATGGATCAAAGGTTAAAAAGGATGCAAATGGTAGCATTGAGTAAGTCGCAAAAGCATGGTACGGCAATATTACACCACAATGACGACACCATATGATTATGTGCTCTTTCATCCGTTATGTTACATCCATTTTTCTCATGTAAATGCAGTTTTCATTAGATCACCGACTTTACAAACTTGGGTGCTCCATGATCAAATGACAATCATAAATCACTGCACAATGTAATTGCGGACCATGTCATGGGTTTACAACTCCTGCACCATAAGATTGTAGAGGAGGAAGCTCGGCAATCTCGATTTCGTAATCCTCTGCCTTAAATTCAACATGGTTAAATTTCATATATAAGGCGTAGAACATGTTTCAAATACTTCTATGTTCTATCTTGTTGGCCATACAAGATGCAACAAAAATAGGTTTATTACCATCAAAATCTCAAATCAATACCTCATAATATATTTATTCTAAACTCTATTTTCATCTTGCAAACAATCTTGATCTAGTTCCTCATAACATATTTGCCCCAAGGCGGAATCCTAAGTCAAATATATCATCCATTAATAGTTTAGGATCAAACGGTTAGGGTAATCTTTGGTAAGGTTATCAATTTTGGGATTTTTCATAAGACAAAAATTAGTTTGGGGTAAAATGTGTTGAAGGTTTTTATGTGATACGAAAACTAGTTTGGATAAATTTATTATGTGAATACAGGTTTCGATTTTTAATGACATAGACCCAAAAAAAAAAAAAAAAAATAGAATAGTTAAGTCCAAGTCGGTATCAATGTTAAAAATATTCCAATCCCCTAATTTCTCATTTATCTATGGGCGTGCAACTTCTCAAGCGAATTCTTATTTTTGGAATTGGTTTGAGTGCAGAAAATAATTCTCAAAAGAATGGAACCATTAAAAATGCATGCTTTCTAAACCATTAGGACATTCTACCATGATCTAGCTTAAATACTTTACCAATCCTTATCAATCTCTATTTCAAAGAGCATTGGTAGGAAAATAACACTAAATATCATATCTTTTTAGTGCCGAAATTTTTCGAGTAATTACTCAAGTTGGAAAAATGATTACTCAAGTGCTTCTAGCAGTAAATTCCAACATATTCTATGTTTTTTATGAAATTTTTATTAAAACGTGGCGTTTCTTATAAAAAAGAAGTCCAATGCAGAACTTTTTCGTCTAACATGGCAACGTGAACAATACAACAGGGCTTCTCTCTCAACCCCACACCCCCTCCAAAAAAAAAAAAAAAAAAAACTCCTTCATCTTTGTGGCATTTAACCAACAACTGATTCAAAATGATTTTACTGCAATAACCAAATTAACGAATCGGAAGATCACGAATTCAGGATAGAAACAAGTACGGTCAGTTAAAACAGCTAACTAAAGTACTTTGGAGAAGTATTTTAGATTCCTAATGAATTGAGTAATAAGAATCAAAGAATTTAGGAGAATAATTTATTGCCTAAATATTTGAATGACACGATAGTTTGAAATTTTCCAGATAGGTAGTTGGTGTCTATGGCAAGTAAAAGAAGCATGGAGACAAACCTCCCTATTGTCCATTTATTATAAAAATACACAAATGGAAAGCACACATAACTTTATTCCTTTCTTTCATTATTGTTTTCTTTTCCTTCTTTATGCCTTTACTTGGCACTGAAGTGTCATTATTCAAGACAGGAGAGACTGGGTTTCTTTTCTGTGGGCCCACTAATTTTTTCACTTTTCATAAGAATTTCTAAATGTGACATTATATGATACTGTCCTATGACAACCCCTTTCTCTTTTACTATTTGTGCTTCTTTCATCAAAGGAATTGTGAATTTCAATTCAAGTGAAAGAGTATAAAATAAAGTAACTATCTTTGCCGGTTAAGTAGTAGAACACTTTATTCCTTTGCCGATAACAACAAAAAGGACCAAAACATCAATAGATCTATCAATTATATTAGGTACGGTTATAGCAAGAAAGAATTAGCAAGCTCTACAATTGATTTAATTTGTGACATTATGTTATTTGATGTTCAAGTGTAGAGAAATATTTAGTATGAACCATTTAGATTTCTGACTATTAAAGAAGGACAAATGACATAACTACTAAGTCCCATCCAAAACTCTCCAAAATACCTCACAAATTGGTTGGAGATTGGAAATTAGCATAGCAAGGTGCCAAAGATCCTTTGGAGATTGTTTACACAAATGTTTGTTTACACAAATGTAAAGCAAACATCAAAAGGGTTGTGATCGACGATTTGTTACATCATCCTTATAACCCGACATTCCTCTATGAGGAATTTAATCTTTTGTAGCATGGAAATCATTCCAGTCAATAATTACTACTTAATCATTCGGCAAGTTACTGTTCCTCTTCTCTCTTGATACTCTTTCCTCGATATCTTGCTTAAAAATGAAGCCACATTGAAGAAGCTTCAGATGGGTTATGCCAACGTACTCAAGGTTCATAGTCTACGCCCACAGCAGTACTAGCAAAGGCACAATGTTCTTGGAAGAGACTTGCTTTTAAAAGGCCTCGACTGCAATCAAGTGTCACCTCTGGGATTATACTAGAAGTTAGGGATAAAATACACTACACATATCATAATTTTTATACGGCGTTTGCTTAAGTGCTATAACTTTTTTTCCTATCACTTAATTGCCATTATTTCTAAAAAAATTATGTTTAGTTGATCACTTAAGTGTCAAATTTTTTAAAAACGTTCACTCAAATACCAGAAATTTGATGTAGTTTATCGCTTATAGCGAACGCTTTTTAAAAATTATAACAATCAAGTAATTGATTAAAAAGTTATATAACACTCAAGTGATTGTGAAAAAAAAAAATTATGGTACTCAAAAGAGTGCCATACATAAGTGATAACATTTAAATGATTAAAAAAAAAAAAAGAGTGCCGTACGAAGGTTATAGCACTTATGAAATCTTTTTTTTTTTTTTTCCTAGGAGTTGAAGAAATTTACACCTTAGTAGCATGGCTTGGCAAAGTGTCATGCTGCAAAGCGGAATCACATTTTCTCTGCAGACTCAAAGTATTATACTTCAACCACATGTTTAGGGAAAGAACAGACAAGCATCGCTTGGCAAAGTGTCATGCTACAAAGCGGAATCACATTTTCTCTGCAGATGCTGCAAAGCGGAATCACATTTTCTTTGCAGACTCAAAGTATTATACTTCAACCACATGTTTGGGGAAAGAACAGACAAGAAAGAGAATTTTATGTGACCATCGCCTGCGGTGGCCCAGTTGGATAAGGCTCTCCAATGAAACTAACGAAAGTGGAGGGGGTCGAATCCTGCTGGCCGCACAGGTCTTAAGCGTGATGTCGGGGTGGTGGTTTCTCTGCTAGCGTCGCTTCAGGGTTTACTTGTCGGCTACCGGCTGTACGGGGTTCCGTGGGTATCAAAAAAATAAAAAAAGAGAATTTCATGCGTGTGTCTCAAAAGTTGGTCGGTAATATAATTAAGAAGAATACTATAAGACTAGCGAAAGGAAAAAAGGGGAACAAAATCTAAGAACGGTATAAAGTGATTTGTCCCATGTTTTCACCTCAATATCGAAAAGAAAGAAGGCATGACACAGAAATGTGTAACTCACTCATTACAGCACTTTTTCTCACTAGAGGTCCTCCATCACAAAATTCAACAACACATCGACCAATCACGGTGCTTGCTGAGACAGGTAGGTAAGTTGCAATGATGGTAGACGGCAACAGGACAAAGACAACAGTAAGAATACATGGATTACAGCAGTGTCATTCATCCATTCACCACTTATTGAGCTAAATGTTTTGTCGATGTACTGCATTAATTTAGTATGCTGGTTATGTTACCCAAGAATTACTGGAGTATAACATGGAAGGGCACAGAATAAGTATAAAGAGCTGACCATTGCAGCATCTAAACCCCATTAGGTAAATAATGGCTACTATAACTTTCATTTTTTAAGCTTTCAAAAGCATTTGTGTAGACTTATAGATACACTTCAGGTACCACAAGACTATATATCTCACCAGCAACTGTCAACACCTTCGCACAAGCAACGGCAGTTTGGAAGGCAAGGAACATAACAGATTGTCACGGACATCAGATGCAAATCATTAAAAATAACAAGCAATAGTCGTATGAGAAATTACCTGCTCTAGAAGTGACATAGTCCATGAGTCCCATGAGCCGTTTCGTATATCTCTACAAAGTCAGAGACAGTGGAAGGAGTATCAACAAAAATAAGTCCACTTTCTAATGAACTAATAAAAAATTATTCATGGCAACAACGTGGGAGCAAAGCCTAGGCCAACATACATAAAAAAGGGTTGAGTTAAAAAAAGAAAAAATAACCCATTGCCAATGCAGTTTTGCTGTTAACAAAGAATTCAGATCGACATACACATAATGTCGATGGGATTCTGGTAGGACACTAATTGCCAATTCGCAGACATAATTGAGGCTAATGTTCTATGAAGGTCAAATATGAGAAAATAGTCTTAAGAATTTAGTTCTACATATTATTTCACAATGAAGACCACTGTGTCTGACGCAGATAAGGGCCTGCGAACCCTTGCAGGGTTGTTGGCCCTCACTGAGACCTTGACAAGGTTACTGGCCCTTGCTAAAAAGTAGAACAACTTCGGCCTTGCCTTCTCTTTTTATTTATTTAAATTTAAGCTTTTGTCGTGTCTCTCTTCCACATATTAAAAATGATAGATAGTTATTGAACCATCATAAAATTTTGATAGATTTTTATTTGTTATAGAATATCGTGCAAACATTACAATAGAAAACATATCATTATGTGCTCCAACTTTTGCCAATGGATCATAGAAGTGGAGGTGATTATTGGATGAGCTCAAATTGGTCGTCAAATAATTTTTATGTAAGTTTTTGATTGGTTGAATTTTACCTAAGTTCGTGCTCCATAATAATTTACGTACATAAATCTTTGAGTGGGACCAACGAACTTGGACCGTAAAGACTGAAAAGAGCAAAGGACTTGTCATGAACAAATAAAATAAAAGAAGAAGAAGAAGAAAACTATGGCTAAAAGTGGGCCCACAAAAATCATTTCTTTAATAAATAGGTTGAATCAGATCCGATTCAAGTCATAAAAAAAAAAAAAAAAACAAAAATTACAGCTTAGGTCCTGAGCAAGACCTTAAAAGGCTATGACTATCGAAAAGTCTGAGTAGAGGCAGGGACCAAGTCTCAAAAAAAAAAGAAAAGAAAAGAAATTACAGCTCAAAGTGAACGAATATTATTACTTTAATAAACAAGTTAAATCATATCTGATTATTCTAGAAGGATGTTCTAATTTTGATAAAAAGTGGAAAGCAGTCCGTTAACTCAATTTCATGCTTATATAATTTATTTATCATTATTATTTTCGGTTTGTGATTGTCCTCCTTCCTTCTAACAAGAGTTGCCCCATTTATTATCGTTTATGTAAAATCAGGAAGTCCAAAACGCATACCAATTAGACTTTTTGGAAACTATTCTTTAAACCTGCTAAATTTATTTCGATTTCATAGGAACAATTGAAGAACCACCATATGCATATAAATGTCTCCATTTTAGTACTCGTAGGAAGCTCAACTAAATTTCCTCTCCAGCATTTTCCCTTTTCACCAATCCTCTTGAAAAGCTCAAAGAAATTCCTCCCACTTGAACTCATTGCTTATATTGATAAGTTCACTTGCAACTATTGCGTGTCTTTAAAATGAAAGAGAGACTGGGTATGTATCCCGAAGTGTATGAGGCTGCAAAGTCAGGAGAATTTCATTCCCTGATGACAATAATTTTGGAAAATGGAGAGGACCTTTCCCACCAAACAACACTGAAGGGGAACAATGTTCTTCACGTTGCGGCTCAATTCGGGCGGGCAAATTTCATCCGAGAGTTCCTTCAAGATCTACCAAGATCATCCCTTCTTTGGAAATGTAACTTCAAAGGAGACACTCCCTTGCATGTTGCTACTCAACTAGGAAGCTATGAAATGGTTCGAGTTTTTATCGATCGGGCGAAAGCAATACATCAACTTGATGCATACAAAGAGCTACTTAGGATACCAAATTCAAATGAAGATACCTTGTTGCACTCTGCAATAAGAAGACATTGCAAGGGGGTCGTGGAATTGCTTATTGAAGAAGATCCTCACCTATGTGATATTATTAATGCTGCTGATGAGTCCCCGCTTTATCTTGCAATACATCAAAGATTTTGGGATATCATTGAGCCGATTTTATGTGCTTCCTCGTCGCCATCCTCTCATAAGGGCCCTAAAGGACTGACAGCTCTGCATGCTGCAGTGCTCTTCTCACTACCAAGTAAGTATCACAAGATTCTAAACCCACTTTAAACAAATGATAACCCAAGTAACCGAAGTTCTCTCCCTAGCGCGAGACTTCCCTTGGGCGAGACTGCTGGCGGTAGCAGCGATGCCCCCTTCTACACTAGTACTTTGTAAATATAATAGTAAAAATATTCACTAATGGGCTGCGATTTTTTACTCCTTATTATAGTGTTTTCATCATATCGTCCCCGATGTGACTCGCCTTTTAGCATTACTCTCCTTTGTTTAATTTTTTATATGGTCAAATGCGGAGTCCCTCTTTCCTTCTTCATATCTTTTCGGCCTTTAGTGTCTTACCACCTACATTGTCCCTCTCTATTCTTCATTCCATTTTTTCTTCTTCAGACATGCCTTTCATGTCTCATGTTTTGTTTTTCTCTCCCAATTTTCTCTCACGGATGTTGGCGCGACGTCATTGAGGACAGCACCGCTGGCCCCCAAGCCAAGCCGCTGTGAACCCCAGGATGCCCGCGGATTCAGGGCTGAACTCGATGACGCTCTTGCCGGTTAGAGGGAACAATCGGAAGTGACTTTCGATGGAGGGCCAATCGGAGAGGACGAGTGAGGAGTCCTGGAGCCAAGATCCAGTGAGGGGACGATCGGTGATCAAATTGTAGACATCGTCTTGTTTGAGGACGGTAAGCCAGTGTCCTGCAAGTTCGATCTGCCTCATGGTCGTTCAACTCTGCGTTTGCGAGCTGCTTCAGCGGCTGATTCCTCAGTTATCTGATCATAGGAACTAGCAAATGACAAATGTTGTTTGGTGGCCCTTTTCCTTTGCTTCCGTGAATGCCTTTGCCAACTAGACTGCAACGCCTTCTCTACCTTGACTTCTCATCAAAGTTCTGGAACCTTTGGCCCAATCTCTCTTCCGTCAATGCTCCTTCTAGAGTCTTGGAAAGATAGAGAGGTAGAAGGAGAGTGACACCCGCCGGAAAAGAAAAGATTAAAAAACATAAAGGACAGCACGTTTGACCGGCCACGTAGGGAACGTTATGATTAAAAACACTGTGACATGGAGTGCATATTTCGCTTGTCCCTAATTTCTTTCTTCACATTTTTCTGGATCTTGTTCTCCCGGCACCACCATCATGAAACCCTCGCGTGGTGGCAGTGGTAGCAACCACCATCACCATCATACCCCAATGTCTTCCCTTTTCTCTCTCATCCAGTTCATTTTATTCTTCTTCTTCCTCTTCTTCTTCTTCTTTAAATATATATATATTTTTTTGTATTCCTCTTTTTTTCGTCATTTTCTCCTTATGATTACTTGCTTTTCAGTTTACAATTGATGTAGGGCACATTGTAATATATTTCAAAAAAATCGATGCAAAACTTTTTTAACCCCTGAGGGAAAATTATGATGACTTGGAAAAAGGGGGTAAAATGCTTTACCATTAGGAAATGAGAAGGTGCTAAGTCCTCATTTAATTAATTTTTTTTTATAAAATTGAGTTGGACACGATATTCCTATAAAATGATTGGCATCAGAGTAAAAACCTTAGTCTTTTATTCTAGCCTTAGACAAAGCAGATGCCTTGCTGAATAGAAAAGAAGTTTCTTCTCAATCAACTTTACGAATTTCTGACAAATTCACTTATCAAAATGAAAAACTTTAGGAGTTCCTGCGATTCAAGGTAGTTAGATTCTACATGTGTTACACAAGATCAATAGAGAAACTTCATAATAACCATGACATATTCCTCCCTAGTATGGATAAAAAGGGGAAAGCTAAATGGGATGAAATGCAATGTTAAGATATCAATGTCAAAATGCTAAAAAGGACCTAAATCATGACAAATTCCTATTGTATTTGCAAAGGTTGCAAGAAAATCTTGGAGAAGAGACCAGAGCTTATCAGAGAAAAAGACGATATAGGGTGGACTCCCTTCATTATGTCGCTTACTTTGGCAAAGTTGATGCAATTCAACTGCTCTTGCAGCATGATACTTCTGTTGCATATGACTTAGACAAAGAGGGGGATTCAGCTCTTCACATTGCAGCGTCTCAAGGCAATATCAGTGTCATTGACAAGCTTGTTACATCCTCTTTGATGCTTGGTGCATAATGAACTATAAAAGGCAAACGGCTCTTCATGCAGCTGTTATCAATGGAAATGTAAAGGTAGTCAAGTACATATTAGGGATGCCAAACCTGGAGGATCTTATCAACGAAAAAGACATTGATGGAAACACGGCTTTGCATTTGTCTGTGCGTCTTAGAGAATACAAAAGCATGTTGATACTTGCAAGAGACAAGAGGGTGGACCGCTTTGCCACAAATAAGGATGATTTGACTGCTATGGACATTATATTTACTCAGGATAAGGTATGCTTGCTTGCACACTACAAGAGCCCAATTTGTTCACTCGCACAGTAATTTCTTCAATGTCGTTTAGAAACTGCGGCCCAATTGATACTCATTTCACGTGCAAACAAACAAACTAATAAAAAAAATATTTATATGTTATCGATAGTCAACAGAAAACTGCTTATAACAAAAATAGTATAAAGCAATTTTAAGGTAGAATTTTTTTTAATTAAAAATTATGCAGAATGTGGGACCTGTTTATCTTGAAACCAATGCAAAACTCTAAGGATTGGGAGCTTCTTATGTAGGGGATAAGGTAAAGGGGGAAAAAGAAATAAAAGAAAAATGGAGAATAAATCCGGCCTGTTTAATGGCCCTTGTGCCGAGATGTCAACCACTATCTTGTATAGCGAGCCGGAACTTGACAGGACCTCAATCCAAAAACAACTATTCTGCCCCATTCATATAAGAGAAGCAGAATGATTTGTACAATGTCGGCCAAAATCCTTCTGTTTTATTTCTGCCTCCCTTCAAATAAGTTTTGAGATAAAAGAGACAACCTCCACTCTGCCCAATTTGAGGAAAGGGCTTCAAACAATTCCTAGATAATTTCATTTAGCTATGGCATAGCCCAAGATGTAATTGTTTACTCCAGAAAAACTCTATTTGCTGGTTTCATTTACCAGCTGCCTCATCTAAGGGAGATGAATTGATTGAAAAATAATAATTTAGGACTTGGCCAGAAATTCTATTTGTTATAGATGGATTTTGAGCGAATAAAGTGAGGGTCTTGAAGTATTTTGCCAGGAAAACCACGGGTTAATTAATTCTTTCTGTACATTTTTCAAATGAAGGTCTCAAGACGTCTAGTTTTTCGTGCATTGAAAGGATCTCGTGGATTCCCGTCTATTCAACAGTGTGCTGCGAAAGATACTAAAAAGAGGTTAGACAAGCAATTTTTTGAGGATCAACCAGCTGCGTCTCCAACCACAGGAAGCGATTCATCATTGAAAAGCATTATTGAGCTTGAACTACTATTGGCAGCGTTCATAGCTACAGCGACCTTTGCCGCAGCCTTCACAATGCCAGGAGGTTATAGCAATGACGGACCCAACCAAGGAATGGCGACTCTTGCTGGCAGGGTAGCTTTCAAAACCTTTGTGATAACCAACACTATGGCGTTCAGTTTCTCCACCATGGCATTGTTCTTACAATATGATAGTTCTGTGTTAAGCGATCGTGCAAAGGCAATTTTCACCCGCAGCGCCGCAAATTGCATTTACATTGCGATGTTGGGGATGGTGCTAGCCTTTGCGTCTGGTACGTTTGTAGTGTTGACCAGAACCATTGGGCTCGCAATCGTTCCTTGGGTTATATGTGGATATCTCGGGATTCATTACCTCACAGGTGTTTTCAGGGACCCCGACAGTCGTCTGGCTTTGCTCTGGGTGGATCCCGATGATCTGAGAAAAAGCCAGGCGTGATCATGTGATAACCTAAGAAAGCTGCTAATAGCAGGGCTGGTTTGACAGTACCGTGAGCATGTGCACGGGAAATCTTCCTTTGCTTTGTCAGTCGTCAGCTGTCCGATTTAAAACCTGTCAACGTCGACCCGTTGGATTGAGGCGCCAGCAGAATTTGCCGTGCTCCAGATGACTGGAGCGCAACCGAGGCCAACAAGTCGAGACTTTTCGTGTATGTGGAGGACGTACATCTCTACTGCGTCCCGGTTGACTAAATGATATTATCAGTTGCTGAGCTATTGCAGTTGAACTGCTGAGGTTGGTATTTGTTTGGTGGTAATCTTGAGGTTGCAAGGAAAGTGTTGGATTTTGTGTGTATTTTAATTAAACAAAATGCTCTTCGTAGCATTAATGAGTTTTATATGCTTCTACCTATTGATTGCCATTGCTTCAATTTCCATAAATTCGCTTGACATTCTTTGACCTCAGTACACGTTTAAAGAAATTTATGATGTTTCGCAAATTCAAGTTACTGCTTAGTAAGTCAACCGCATTGTAAAAAATTTACTAAAACCAAATTGATCTGTAAATTACCAACTTTTTTCTAAATTTCACAGGTGGACAGGATAAAGGTTAATAAGTTGCAGACGTTGAATAAACTTACCCATGTCAAATTGTTTGGTAAGTTAGCAGCTTCTAAATTTTAGAAGTTGATTGGGTAAGAGGTTGGTAAGTTATGGACGTGATAATTAATTTGCCAGAGAATGTGATGTTTACTAGCGTGGAGATGAAGTTGCCATGAAAGTGGGACTTGCCTTCGACTTCTATGTGTCGCTCTTTAATGGCATAGTTGTGCAAAGCTGCAGGAAGTACCATAATACTTTCGACATCTACTAAGAGCAAGAGTCATGGCTGATGCAAGATTCTTCATTTCCGATTAGGTAATATTAGAACTTTCAAGTCAATCTAGTGAGTAATATCATCAAATAATCAGATACACAAGGCCAAGAATGTATCACCAAATCAGAGGAAAAAATATGATTACCCCACTCACGCTAAAACAAATCTTTTCACTTCAACTTTTGTGTTCATGCATGGAATATATGCATCACTCGCTAATGTGCAGAGAGGAGCAGTGGCTGATCCTCGAACAGCCTAAACATTCTTCAATACAAACCCTGAACCCATGGGGTCCAACTACTTTAAGCCGTTCCTGTTGCCCCATTCTTCAGTGAAGCTGCATCATCCACCAAGTAAGGTACTTTGCATGCCAGGGAGAGAAATCCGGAGATGGTTCCCAGAGAAGTTGATGAATATGACTTTCCCAGCATCATCCAAAGTCCCCGATCCAGTCCTAGATGTAAAGCTCAGTCTACAGGAAATGGATCGGTAAGACACATCCATCTTTTTTTCCCACTGGATTAATGGGCAAGAGCATATTAAGACATTTTTACCCCACAACAACAATACCATTTTACAATATATTCTCTTGTCCATTCTGTTCAGTTCATTTGTCTCATGTAAATGAAATATTGCTTAGATTATCGACTTTTCAAAGGTGAATGCTCAGTGATCAAATGAAAATCATTAATCAGTACCAAACGTAATTGCAGACCATGTCGTGGATATACACCTCCTACACCATAAGATTGTAGAGGAAGAGCTCGGTAAAGATATTGCTTTCCTAATCCTATGTTATTGCTTTCTACATGGTTAATCATTCATATATAGGGCTTGGAAAATGTTTCAACTTGTTCTCTATTCCTACCGTGCAAAGTGCCAAAAAAAAAAATCACCATAATAAGGACTAGTTTCAGCAAACTAGCAAATCTTCCCTTGTAATTGAGTTTCTGTGATGGACGTGTTCATTGTTTTCATTCTAGGAGAAATCTACAAACTTTTGGTTAGTTAGCAAGGTCCTGCAGAAACAAAAAACAATTCACACCATGCTTAATTGAAAGAACATTGCATTGAGAAAAATCACTGGCAAATCAAACACATGAAGCTACAAGCAGGGAATTATGAACACATGCATAGCTCCTATCTTATACGAAGAGTATCGTGGGCAACACCTAGTTTGGGATGGTTATACAATTTCTTCACTGGATAATATGGTAAAATGTACGAAATTAGGTCCCTCAAGAAGATATAAACAAAAAATCATCCTATCTAAATATATGCTCTCTTAACACAGAATCGTGCTCACAGTCAGAATCTTCATATGACCAGCGGGTGCCAAGTGCTCCTGTGATGGTGTGAAGGTTCCCGAACAAAAGAAGAAGCCGCAGTTACATAGTGAAGTATTAACGAAGAGACTCCAATAGTTTGGTGCAGTATTTCTACATGTGGACATGTAGAGAAGCTAGTTGTTGATGCTGCAGAAAAAGGCGCCTGGATATAGCAAAATGGTAATGTAAATTAGAAAATAACTACGAAGACCGAGCAAAATCTGGACATAGTCAGAGGAGACCCTTTGTAGCCCGATCAAATAGTCCACAAGAACGCAAAAGATGTTGGAGGTAATAGGTTTGAGAGAGAAGAAGTAGTTGCTTGAAGTATTACACCAAGAGACGTCAAGTTTGGAACGCTCAACAGTGTTACCTCCAGCGTAGGGAAACCCTAGAGTTTTTACATGCACGTTATTGGGCTTCGGCCCATATGGACCCAAATAACCATGCTTTTACCTATTGGGCTTGTATGTGAACATATTATTTTGGACTATATTAATAATATATCTAACAATCTCCTCCTATGTTCATCATACAGCACAATCCAATAAGGTAGTCAGTATAATGTTCATACAAACATGAATCATCCACATTCAATCTAAGATAATCAACTCAGTCGGTCAAAGAGTATTCCAGCAGGAAAGTATCAAACTAAATCATCATGTGCAATCTAAATAAGTGAATCACTTTTATCATGAATATGTTCTGAGATTAAAAATCAAAATCCCAAAATAAATCTCAGATTCAGTTCACAACCAATATATGCATATTAATCAAGTATAAGTAGGCCAATCAAAATAGTCTAAGGCCTTACAAATATAAGAAATAAGCATAATAATGTCCACAAAATAGAAATAGAAAAATGCAAGTCTCAAGTAAATGGACTTCATCAAAATAGGCAATAGTAGGTAAACTGTCAAGTCCCTACACGCTTTAAATGATATATATTCATTCATCAAGGAGGTCATCCTGGTTAGGATCCCACTCATTAAACTCCCCTCCATCTCTACCATCCCCTGTAGAATATCAAATATGAATTTCATATTATCATGAATTCAATCATTTGAATAAAAACTTAGCACAATTCCATTAGGCGGAGAAGAACATATATTGATGTCATAAAGCATCATAATATCATGTCATAAACATCAAGCCGCTTTCATAAATTATGAACAAGACCTAAACAATGTGATTTACAAAGAGCCATCAACTTAAGTTTATTTGTAGGAGAATAACTATTGTCTAATTTCAAAGAACAAGACCAATAGTCAAGTCACTTACAACAACCTAGTCATGTAATATCAAGTTTCAATTAAGAACAAGAAAATAGGCTTCTTATGTAAGCAATTGTTTTTATGTTTCAATTTGGAATGTCACAATTACTGATTCCTTAAAGTCAAATAATCTAGCATCAAGTTTGGAATGAGATTATTTAACCAAAAGGATAGTCCAATCTAGTTGAATTGTATCACTAAGTTTGGAATGACACAATTTTTCCAGATAGAACATTTGAATTAGGTTAAAATCATCTTCATCAAATTTGGAATGAGACAACTCACCCTCTTCAATTAGTCAACAACCTGTGAACATCAATGAAACCTATAAACTATGCTTGTCATTGTAGCCAATAAAGAAAGATTTGATAATTCAAAACATAGGTAAGTAAATGGTAGTTAAGACTTGCCTATATAGTCTTTAACCCTAGTTCCCCCACTGTTTTGAATAACCGATCTTTAGGCATACCTTTGGTGAGAGTATCGGCTATGTTATCCTTCGATCTCACATCGATCAAGGTGATAACCCCTTGTTCTCTCGTATAATTCAACAACGCATGTCTCAGTCTCACATGTCTTCTCTTTGAATTAAAGAGAGTATTCTTGACGACTTGGACAACTGCTCGATTATCACGAGAATAGGCTTAAAGAATTAATCTTTAGCCGAGTCAAAGGAATATCCATAATCAGATTCTTTATCCACTTTGCCTCTTCATCGGTTGAGGCTAAAGCAAAAAGTTCCGTTTCCATAGACGACAATGCAATACAAGTCTGTCGTTTGGATATCCAAGTAATAGCAGCTCCACCCAAAGTGAATACATACCCACTAGTGGACTTACTATTTTCAATATCTGAGCACCATGAGGCATCAGAATATCCATCCACAGTTGGAGAATAACCAGAATAATAAAGAGCATAATCTTTAGTACCTTTAAGGTATCTCATTAGCCTATTTAGGGCATCCCAATGCTCTTTACTAGGATTACTAGTAAAACGACTCAGCATGCCAACCGTAAAGGCTATGTCGGGTCTAGTGCAACTCATAGCATACATGAGATTACCAATCGGTTTCGAGTACTTTAACCGATCCACACCTTTGGTCCCTTCGTTAGGACTCGGTCTATTATTATAATCACATGGTGTCTCACTCGGTTTACACTTATCGTATCGCCAAGTAGAAAGTAGCTGCTCAATATAATGAGTCCGGCTAAGGGAGATGACTTGTCGTTCAAAGCTTACTTTCATACCAAGAATGATATTAGCAATACCAAGATCTTTCATATCAAATTCTTTAGCTAAAGTAGCTTTCACGTCACTCACTATAGAATGATCGGAACCAAAGAATTAACATATCATCAACATACAAGCAAATGATGACTATCTTATTTCACATAGAACGATGGTAAAGGCATTTATCTCGAATAACTAGACTGAAAGCTATAACTCTTTACCACTTCATCAAATTTAAGATGCCACATCTTAGGTACTTGTTTAAGACCATATATGGATTTATTTAATTTACAAACTTTGTCCTCAAGACCTTTCATAACATATCCTTCCGGTTGTTCCATGTAAATTTCCTCATTTAAATCCCCATTTAAGAAAGCTATTTTTACATCCATTTGATGCACTACAAAGTGTTCAATAGATGCCAAAGCAAGAAGAATTCTTATAGTTGATAGATGACACACAGATGAATAGACATCAAAATAGTCTATTCCACTATGTTGTTTATAGCCTTTAGCTACTAAACGTGCTTTATATCTGGCTATTGATCCATCACTATTCAGTTTCTTCTTCAACACCCATTTACAGCCTATAGCTTTAGCCCCTTTTGGCAAATTTACTAGCTGCCAAGTGTGATTCAGCAGAGAGCTCATTTCATCATTTATGGCTTCTGCCCACAGTAGAGATTCCCTAGATCTCATTGCTTCATGATAGGAGAATGGATCATCCTCAAGATGGTAAGCAACAAAGTCCTCACCAAAACTTTTGGGAATTCTCTCTCTTGTAGATACTCTTACTGGAATTGGTTCAATAGCCAATTGTGTGGAATTAGTGTTAGAAGGGCCTATTTTAGACTCTACAAGAGATTCTCAAATCATATCTCGTAGATCCAGAAATATTCAAGCCTTGATCTTTGATAAACTTGTTTTCAAAGAACACTGCATCTCTAAATACTATCATTGTGTTAGTAGATAGATCTAAAAACCTATTTGCAGCGCTATCTTCTGCACTACCTAGATATACAAGTAATAGTTCTAGATCCCACCTTAGGTTTTTTAGGATTTGGTATACTTATATAAGCAATACAGCCCCAAGTCTCAAGAGTATCATATCTACAATGGCGTTTATGCCATATCTCATAAGGTGTCATGGACAACTTAGAGTGCGGCAACTGTTCAAGATGTGATTAGCGAGTTAGAACTGCTTCTCCCCAGTAGGTGGAAGGCATGCCAGCTGTAAGTAACATAGAGTTTAACATTTCAGTTAACGTTCTATTCTTACACTTTGCAACATCATTTGATTGGGGTAAATAAGGAGCAGCGGTTTCAAGTATTATACCTTATGAAGCACAAAATTCCTTGAACCTTGACATAGTATATTCTCCTCCTCTATCACTCCTAAACCTTTTAATTTTCAAGTTGAGTTGATTTTCTACTCTAGACTTGAAAATCTTAAATTTTTCAAAAGCCTCATCTTTTGATTTCAACAAATAGACATGACAATACTTTGAAAAATCGTCTATGAATGTTATTAGATACTTCCGACTACCTTTAGTAATGTAATTTTAAAATCACAAATGTCGAATGTACTAGCTCAAGAAGTTGTGTGCTTTTAGAAACCAATTTAAAGGGTTTTCTAGTGATTTTAGCCTGTGCACACACTTCACACTTATCAAATCGAATAGAAGTATCTAATGGAATGTTATGAGTTTTAGCTAAATGTTGCATTTTCCTGTAATTCACATGTCCAAGTCTATTGTGTAGCAACTTTGGATCAATCAAAGTAGACTTTACATGGTTTATGCTATCAGCATTTAAACTCAATCTATACATACCATTAACCATGAAAGCACAACCAAAATAATATGAGTTAACCGATAAAGTTACTTTACCATTCATAGTTGAAAAAGACATACTAGTTTTATCAAGTAAACTCATAGATATCAAATTCTTCTTAAGTAAAGGTACTACTCTAACATGTTTCAGAGTTAGTAATTTACTTGAAGAAAGCATCAAATTTGCAGTTTCAGCATGAGTCACCTTTGCCTCACCACCATTGCAATTTTCCACAGTATCTTTTAGTTCTGTGACATCAGTGAGTAATTTCTTGTCATTTGTAGCATGACAAGTAGCGCCACTATCCAACCACCACTCAGAAGAGACGCTGGCCTTTTCATTCTTCATCATTCCAATGAAGGCTCGAGGCTCAGATCCTCTAATTAGCATATTGGCCTCATTATGTGGTGTATCGTTATTTGGCTTCCTTGGCAACTTATACTCTACTGCCCAGTGACCCCACTTTCCATAGTTATGGCACTTGCCATTCTTTTTCTTTTTGAAGATAGTCTTTTTGGCCTCTAACTGTAAAGAGGATTCACCTTTTGGTGACTTGGACTTTTTCTGAGGTTTATTGGAGTGTGAAACTAAGTTGGCAACTGACTTTTGTTGTCCCACTTGTTCCAAACTCTTCCTAGTGATATTTTGATCCTCAATGTGAATATACCTCTTTAATTCATCTAGTCCCATCTGTACCTTCAATCTGTGCATTTCGGTCTTAAAAGAACTCCATTTAGTTGGCAGTTTGCTCAACACAAGACCAACAAAGAGATTAACGGACATATCAGAATTATTATCTTTTAGCTTTTTCCTCATGTTCTCAAATTCAACTAATTGAGAGGTGATGCTTGAATTCATAGTGAATTTAAAGTCAAAGAATTTCTCCGTTATGAGGGTTTTAGATAACCCCTCTTGTTTTTGGAACTGAGCATTCAAGTGATCCCATATCTCTTTCGCCGTCTTATACTCACTATAAGTCATAGCCAAATTAGGATTTAGAGAGTTCAACAAGTAATCTTTACAAAAATCCTCATCTTTGTTCCATTGATATTCATTCACATCTTCAGTGGTAGATGTAAAATCGCTCAATACAATATAGAATATGTCACGTTCTTTCATGCCAAATTGAACATGTAATTTCCAGCCATGAAATTCAGTAACATCAAAAGATTGCAACTTTATAATATCATAGGAACTACGCTTTGCCATTTTAATCAAAGCAAAAGTGTTAGAAGAGTGCACCTTGAAGTCCTCAGAGCAACAAAGTTGAATAACTCCCCTAACCTTGATCAAACCGCTTTGTAGAGATGGAATTTGCCAAAACAAACACCAAAAATAGATCTGGAGAGCCCGAAAACCTTAAGATGGACTGCCCTTGTCGCTGAAACTCACTGAAAAATTTCACCCCCAAAATTCGCTAGAAATTTCGCCCCCGAAATTCGCTAGAAATTTAGATGGAAACTTCCGGGTGCCGTAACTTCTCCGTCCGACCTCCGATTGATGCGAGTGACCACTCAAAACGTTCGTATCGATGAGTAGAACAAAGCCCAAGTGGTTTCACCCTCTAAAATTGGCTATAATTTTTGGATTTTTGAAACAAAGATTTCGGTCACCCGAATCTTCAAACTCAGATCCCAACCAATATCACCGTCGAAATCGAAAGTAAATTACGGCCACGAGTTCGTCTTGAAGAAATCTTCAAGAAGACACTTTACTCGCTCAAATCCGACACACGAATCTAATACTTCAAGATTATTGGAGGTAATAGGTTTGAGAGAGAAGAAGTAGTTGCTTGAAGTATTACACCAAGAGACGTCAAGTTTGGAACGCTCAACAGTGTTACCTCCCCTAGAGTTTTTATATGCACGTTATTGGGTTTCGGCTCATATGGACCTAAATAACCATATTTTTATCTATTAGGCTTGTATGTGAACATATTATTTTAGACTATATTAATAATATATCCAACAAAAGATACCAGACTGCCAAAGAAGGCAAAAAAATCAAACTGCAATGATATAAGCAAACTATAATCCCCCTCGACCTCAACCAAGAGACCACTAGAGAATGGTGCATCCCAATGCCAAATCAATCTAAAACCACTCTACAAATGCAATTAGTGATATTTGGAAATAAATATAGGAAAGACTTGAGAAGACAATTTCTTCTTGCCTTTGTCATGTACGATTCTACCCGAGAGGGCTACTCTAGAATAGCCAAACAGATTATCTCTTCATCAAATGTATCAACTTACCAAGTGCATTTTGTGAAAGGATATTTAACTTTCTCGCTGATGAGATCACAAATATAACAAGCTTCCTTCTCTCTGCTAATCATTGGTGAAAGGAATGGATCAAACGGGAAAGGAATGCAGTACTTACTCCACAAAACGGTATAGATGCAATTCCAGCGTGGATATCTCGCCATAGTTATGAAGTTCTTCACCTATTCCACGAACAGAGAAACAAGCCTCCTCTGTTAGAACCATTAACAAAAGCAATCTGGAAGGGCAATTTTGCTTCCTTATGAATTGAGTGATAAGGACAAAAAAATTTAAGAGAATGGCTCGCTGCTTGGTATTTCAATAACACAGCAATATGAAAAATATCAAATAGGTAATTGATGTCAAAGCAAAGAAACCGAACCATGGCAAACCTCCTCTATTCAATCCACACACAAAAAAAAAAAAAAAAAAAAAAGAAGAAGAAGAAGAAGAAGACAAGTGGAGCACACATAACTTTGTTTCTCTCGTAGAACCATTAACAAAAGCAATGAAGAGCAATTTTGCTTCCTTATGAATTGAGTGATAAGGACAAAAAAATTTAAGAGAATGGCTCGCTGCTTGGTATTTGAATAACACAGCAATATGAAAAATATCAAATAGGTAATTGATGTCAAAGCAAAGAAACCGAACCATGGCAAACCTCCTCTATTCAATCCACACACAAAAAAAAAAAAAAAAAAGGAGAAGAAGAAGAAGAAGAAGACAAGTGGAGCACACATAACTTTGTTTCTCTGTTAGAACCATTAACAAAAGCAATCTGAAGAGCAATTTTGCTTCCTTATGAATTGAGTGATAAGGACAAAAAAATTTAAGAGAATGGCTCGCTGCTTGGTATTTGAATAACACAGCAATATGAAAAATATCAAATAGGTAATTGATGTCAAAGCAAAGAAACCGAACCATGGCAAACCTCCTCTATTCAATCCACACACAAAAAAAAAAAAAAAAAAAAAAGGAGAAGAAGAAGAAGAAGAAGACAAGTGGAGCACACATAACTTTGTTTCTCTGTTAGAACCATTAACAAAAGCAATCTGGAAGAGCAATTTTGCTTCCTTATGAATTGAGTGATAAGGACAAAAAAATTTAAGAGAATGGCTCGCTGCTTGGTATTTGAATAACACAGCAATATGAAAAATATCAAATAGGTAATTGATGTCAAAGCAAAGAAACTGAACCATGGCAAACCTCCTCTATTCAATCCACACACACACAAAAAAAAAAAAAAAAAAAAGAAGAAGAAGAAGAAGAAGAAGACAAGTGGAGCACACATAACTTTGTTCTTTTCTTTTTCTTTTTTTTTTTTTTTCCTTCTTCCCCACATTTACATGGATCGGAGGATTATTCAAAATATAAGAGACTGAGTTTCTTTTCCACAATTTTTCACTTTACATCATAAATTCTAAATGAGACATGGGATGATGCTGTACTATCACAACCCCGTTTCTCTTTTATCATATGGTTTTTCTTTCATCCATCGAATCGCAAATTTCAATCCAAGCGAAATAGTATGAATTTACGTGGCTCTCTTTGCGGGTTAAGCAATAGGATACCCTTTTCCTTTGCCAATAACAACGAAAAGGACCACGATGTCGAGAAGGTTGGTTAACAAATTGATAAATTATATTGGGTATAGTTGTAGCAAGAAGAACTTAGCAAGCTCTGCAGCTGATTTAATTTGTTACGTCACGTTGTTTCATGTTTGCAATGTCGGAAAATATTGGCTACAAATCATTGAGATATCAACAAGCAATGAAGGAAAATTGACAGAACTACCTAGTTCCATCCAAAGTTCTCCATTTTCCATTGGTCATGGTCGTGATTGTGGTCATTAGGAAATTCAAGTGTCCCATATATGAAAATCTGTTGCAAACTTACTCGGAACCTTTCCATAATTATCCATTGTGGGAGGACAGTCTCTACTCTCCGATCGAGAAAATATTGAGTGCTTGAGTAGTATCATATAGGATTTACGTAGTCCATTCATTAGTTGCCATGTGTGCACACTGGGCTCCACACCGACTTCATCGACTCTTTTTTCTTCTTCCTTCTTCTTTTACATATTTGAATGTGATTAAGGGGCGACCAACCTCCTATCCTTAATTTTATTCTCCCATTGGCTCTAGTAATTCAACACCATCATAGACATTGGATCGTTGTAAATTGTTGAAAAACAGCTCATCTATTATGAAATTGGTAACTTCGTTGCGAGGCCATAGTAATGTTGCTTTAGACACCGTTAATGGCCCTACTAGTAGGCTCGAAACAAAATAGCAAGTCATCTGCAGACAAAAAGATATGGATATGCGTCGAGGACATTAAACGACTGTATATATTTAAAAGAAGCTGAAAGGGATTCATTCATAGGTAGCCATGATGGTTGGGCTTTACTATCTCATCGCTGAGGGAACAAGTTTGAATCTCTAGATACTCGTGACTTAAGTAGGGGTCATAGGGGTGATTTACTGAGCCAACCCCTCGAGGATTTACGTCTAAATAGTGGCTTGCGGCGAGACCCCACTGGTGCTACCGAGCACCGGAGGGTCATGTGATCCCTAGAGGGTGATCTCCGGCGGTTCCTTGATCATTAAAAAAAAAAAAACCAAAAAGAAGAAGAGGAAGAAGAAGAAGAAGAAGAAACTGAAAGGGCCTCGGCCGCTGGATAAAAACATATCATATGGGAGACCACCTTGTAGAAGACCACGGAAAGGTTTGAAAGGGTAAGGGCACGAGCCATTTATCAAAAGCGAAAGAGAGACTGCGGAGACAGTTTGCCAATTGAAGTGACAACGACGATTTTGACCCTAAAAAAAGATGTGCCAACGACGATCACTAAAGCCCAATGTCACACCCCGATCCTCGGGCACGTGCACATCTTTCACTCTTGGTCGATTTTATATGCGATATCCCAGGACAATGTATCGCCGACCCTTTCATTTTTAAGCACATGCGGAAGCAATTAAAATCCCCAGACAATAAAACGATGGGATAGAAAAGCAGGGCCACATTTTTCATATTGAAAATTTATAACCACACTTTTATACAAACCACAAATCACTTCATCACTATTCACATCAAAACGGAAATTTCAAAAGAACACAGAAACTTAGACGAACTGGGCCGAACTCAAGGCCCCTCTCAGGATTGTCTTCTTCTTCCAAAAATCCCCTTCTTCAAATCTCACCTCCGAGTTTTCCTTCTCGGATTCCTCCTCCTCAGCTCTTCAGGCGGGGTCCCGAAATGGTTTTCCCCAAATTGGGATGAGACTACGTCTCAAGCGAGTTCTACCCCACTAAGCCCGATTAGTAAACTATTATACTAAAGGCTGCCTAAACACGCACAGGCGTAAGACTTACCTTGGCCTCGATCCCACCCGCAAGTCGGTATAATTCACAATAAACATCCATTCACTTCAAACAAATCGAACCGATTACATGTCATACGAATCAATCCCCACCGTGGGATATTTAAAAGCTAGGCCACGTGCATTCTCCGGGACGACCTTCCAAGTCTCCGAGTTCACGTGCCTCGAACCTTGGGCCCACGTGCATTCTCTCGGGCGACCTTTCGCCAAAGTGATGCATCAAGTCACCGAGACCACGTGCCCTTTTAGATGCCCGGGCCCACGTGCATTCTCTCGGGTGCATTTCACCAAAGCGATGCATCAAGTCGCCGAGACCACGTGCCCTTTTAGATGCACGGGCCCACGTGCATTCTCTCGGGTGCATTTCACCAAAGCGATGCATCAAGTCGTCGAGACCACGTGCCCTTTTAGATGCCCGGGCCCACGTGCATTCTCTCAGTGCATTTCACCAAAGCGATGCATCAAGTCGCCGAGACCACGTGCCCTTTTAGATGCCAGCCTCGTCACCGAGCCACGTGCATTCTCCGAGTACATACCGAGTCTCCGAGCCACGTGCATTCTCTCGGGCGACCTTTTCGCCAAGGTGACATATTCAACCACCGAACTCACGTGCATTCTCAAGGTGACACTCCAATTCACCAAGCCCACGTGCCCTCTTTCAAGAGATTACCAATCTACTTTTAATACCGATAACCAATGCCCAACGATTTCTCAATCAAATAATTAAATCAACTCAATAAAGCATTATAAATGCTGAACAACATACTTGGCCATTTACCGATCAACAATTCAATTTCTCAGTCAAATAATTAAATCAACTCAACAAAGCATTAAAATGCTGAATAACATACTTGGCCATTTACCGATCAACCATTCAATCACAATCAATTCCAATCAATTTAGGGTAAATCCCTAAAATATCACAATTTAATTAATTCCATACAACGCAGAGCTCAAATAAATAAACTGATTGCGCCACGACGATCAGCACGAGATTTCGGTCGTCGGCCATCAAAATCTTAATTTCCGAAAAATAAATAATTAATTATTAATTTCGAAAATTAATTAATTAATATTAAAAATTCAATTTAGCTCAAAATAAAGCCCGATTAAATAAACGGACTTCACCACGCTCATCAGCATAATTTTCCAGTTCCAGGCCATCTCAGTTGATTTTTCGAAAAATAAATAATTATTTAATTTAATTCCGAAAATTAATATTTAAATGCTAAAAATCCACTTAGGCCCGAAAAGCCTAATTGGAGCCCACTAAGGGTCGGGAAAAATCCCGAGGCACTTTCAATAATTAGTAGACCATGTCTACTTGCTAATTACACATTCAATTTATCTAATTCACATCACAATTGGCTAATAATTTCTAATTTAATCTAATCTAACAACCTAAACATAATTAATTAAATCTAAACCAACCTTAAAGCATAATTAGCCACTAATCCTGGATTAGTGAGATTACTCACCAAATCGCGCGCAAATCGGATCAATCCGACGGCGGCGGCGCGAGGAACGATTCTTCCCAAAGCACGGCTCGGGTTCGAGGCCCTGAACGGCCCAAAACGGCCCAAGAGCCGGCTGAAACCCATTTCGTGGGTTCTTTGGATTAGCTGCGAAACAGAGGAAAACAGAGATGGTTAGAGGCGGAGAGGGGCCGGGAAAGCAAGAGGCGGTCCCAAGCAAGGCCGCACGGCAGCCTCCGGCGGCTTGCTCGGCCACTCACGGTGGCCGGACGAAGCGGAACAGGGCGGGAGACGCACGGTGGAGACACAGGGCACGAGGACACGAGGGCTGGCGGAGCACGCGGCGAGCGGCGGACGAACGGGCGCGGGCGTGCGGTTGGTCCGGCTCCGTGCGGCGGCGATGGCTTCGGCAAGCTGCTGCGTTTTTGCCGTCTTCGGTTTGGCTTCGCTCGCACAAACCGAGAGAAAAAGAGGGAGAAGGTGGGTTACGAGAGAGAGAGTGAGGGCGGGAGAGATAAGAACATTTTGACCGGTCAAAAGTAAAAAGGTGATGGGGAAAAGTAAAGTGGAAGCCAAAGAAGAGGGAAAAAGGGGGAATGGTTGGCGTGGGGGAGGGTTTCGCACGAAGGGGGAGGGGAGAGGAGAGAGAAAAAGAGAGAAAAAGAAAGGGAGAGAGAAAAGAGAAAAGAAGAGAGAGAGAGAGAGAGAGAGAGAGAAAAGAAAAAGGGAAAGAAAATAATACTTTAATAAGAAAACCCAATTTTCTTATTTCTATTATTTTCCTTTTCTCATTCCCTTTTATTTTCTTCGATCTTCGATTTTCCTCCGATAATTTCTTTCTTGAAATTTCGGACTCGCCGATAATTTGACGGACGATGAGACGAGGTCCAAAAATTTGAATTTTGACACGCTCGAATTTTTCGATTCCCGAAACCAAATCAAATTCCATGATTAAAATCGACCGGACGTGATTTAGTCCAATCCAACAAATTAGGTAGCTTTTAGGGATTTTACCGCGGATATATCCCTTAACGGCTTCACCCAATAAGTTAGTTAACTCATGAGTGATCGCTCGTAGAAAAAGGACCGTAGGCACGCCGACGATATGCACATTTCCTTTTATCGAAACGGGGTCGAATTTCAGGATGTCACAACTCTTCCCCTCTTATAAAAATTTCGTCCTCGAAATTTAAACCCTTACACACTTTGCTCAAAAAGGTGGGGGTATAATTATCTCATCGACTCTTCCATCTCCCAAGTCGCTCTTTCAGCACCGTGGTGTTGCGAGACCACTTTGACCCACGGAATGGTCTTTGTACACGTAACTTGCTCTTTGCGATCGACAATCGAGCCGGGCTTTCCACGTATGACATACGGTCATCCACGTCCAATTTCTCGAAATTGAGCACGTGGGTCGGGTCAGGCTCATACTTCCTTAACCTCGACACGTGAAAGACGTCATGCACTTGCGCCAATCTTGGCGGCAATGCAAGACGATATGCTAGGTTCCCGATTCTTTCGAGAATCTCAAACGGACCTACGTACCTCGGAGTCGGTTGCCTTTCTTACCAAAGCGCGAAGTTCCCCTCATTGGTGACACTTTCGAAAACGTGATCACCAACTTGGAATTCCAAAGACCTTCGGCGCTTATCTCGCATAACTTTTCTGCCCGCTCCGCGCCGTCTTCAATCCGTCTCGATCACGCCACGGCATCTACCGATTGCTTGAACCAACTCGGGCTGTTATCTTCCTTTCTCGACTTCATCCCAACACACCGGAGTTCCGCATGCTCGCCATACAACGCTTCAAATGGAGCCATCTTGATGCTCTGGCGATAACCGTTGTTGTAGGCAAACTCCACCAGGTGAAGCTGATCTTCCCAACTTCCTTTGAAGTCTATTACGCAAGCTCTAAGCATGTCCTCGAGAGTCTCGAATTGTCCTTTCGCATTGACCATCCGTCCGAGGATGATATGTTTATCTTATCTTGCCTTTGTACCTAAAGCACTCTGCAAGCTTTTCCAAAAAACAGCAGTAAACCTCGGGTCTCTATCTGAAGTTATCGTAACCGGTACTCCATGCATACGAACCACCTTACGCACATATAGGTCTGCGTGTCTATCCAGACTCAGGTCCTTTCGTACTGCAATGAAGTGAGCCGACTTTGTCAGCCTGTCGACTACTACCCAAATCGAATCATTTCCTCTTTGACTCCTTGGTAGTCCAGTCACGAAGTCCATCGTGATATGCTCCCATTTCCACTCGGGGATCGCGAGAGGTTGCGAAAATCCTCCGGGCTTGCAATGTTTGGGCTTTTACTTGCCGACAAGTCAAACACTTGGCCACATGTTTGGTAATGTCCGCCTTCATACCTGACCACCAATAGCGTTGACGCGGTTCGATACATTTTAGTGCTTCCAAGATGAACGCCGTAATTGCTACGATGTGCTTCGATAAAATCTCTTCTCTAAGCTCTACATCGTCAGCACAACCAAACGTCCACGAAGCCTCGCACCCCATCATCGAAACTTGAAAATCAGCTTTTCTTTTGTCGGTATCCTCTTGAAGAATTTTCGTACGTCCGGATCGTCGGTTGAAGTTGCTTGATTCGACTGACATCCGGCTCAATTCGAGGGTGGCCATAAAACTTGAGAGGTGGCCTACCTCAAATTTGAATTCCGAATCTCGAGCTTTCTCGATTAAGTTCCACTCCCTAACTAAGATTCGTGCCACTGAAGACTTCCGACTCAATGCATCGGCGACCTTGTTCGCCTTTCCCGGTGATATAGAATATCACAATCGTAGTCTTTCGGTAATTCCATCCGTCGCCGTTGTCTCATGTTCAACTCCTTCGAGAGAACAAATACTTGAGACTCGATGGTCCGTGAAAATCAAAACTTTTCTCCACATAAGTAGTGTCTCCAAATCTTCAATGCAAATATGATGGTGTGAGTTCTAAGTCATGCGTCGGATAATTCAATTCATGAGGTCTCAATGCCGGAAGCGTATGCAACAACTCGCCATGTTGCATCAGCACGCAACCCAATCCCCGAATGACGCATCACTATAGATCTCGAATCCTCCAGACCGAGATGGAATTGTCGGCACAGTTGCGGTAGTCAGCTTTTCCTTCAGCTCTTGGAAACTATGCTCGCACTTGTCTGTCCATATGAACTTCTCATTTTTCTTCGTGAGTTTTGTCAAAGGCGACGCTATCAATGAGAACCCTTCCACAAACCATCTGTAATAACCTGCTAACCCTAGAAAACTTCTGATCTCTGTCACTGATGTCGGTCTCGGCCACTTGATCACGGTTTCTATCTTGCTTGGGTCGACAGAGATTCCTTCTCTGGAAATCACATGACCTAAGAACGCAACACGAGTTAACCAAAACTCGCATTTGCTAAACTTAGCATATAGCTGATGAGTTCTTAAGGTCTGAAGCACTAATCTCAAATGATTCTCATGCTCTTCATTACTTCTCGAATAGACCAAGATATCATCTATGAACACGATCACAAATTGATCTAGATATTCCTTGAACACTCTATTTGTCAAATCCATGACAACAACTAGAGTGTCGACCAGGCCAAACGATCTTACACTACTCTTGTAAAGACCATATCAAGTACGAACAACTGATAAGAAGCCTTCGAGAGTAGGTCTATCCAGGTGCTAGCTCGATCGCACTTTCTATCTCTTCCTCTGATGGTGGTCTAACAGTTCTTATGACAACACATCTAGAAGTTCTTAGACCATTGAGATGTCTTCCATCTTTAGTTCTTCAATCTGTCCTACCCAAGACAATCACAAAGCAACCTTGTCAACCTCCATCTACCAAACAAGTTGCCTTCAGTCAGCGAGATTAATGAAATCGAAGATTCTTTTCAACTCCCAATAACCTTGACACTTTCACATGCTAATGGATTAAACTGGATTATTCCAAGATCGTGATTCATTATCATTAGATGCTCCTTGAGCCCACACTATTCATGTGGCGTCAAACTCACACCTCAGCAACTAGTCAAGCACAACTATTGCTAGTGATTTCCCCTGTCACTTTTACTTCAACAATTTAAGTTCTACCAACTCAGCACAAAACTCAGCTACGCTGCTCTGATAAAATCACTTCTAACACATTCTTTCTCTAATCGGTGCAATGTCCATTCTACTCCCATTCCTTCCTGGCCACAGTAGCAATGTCTATGCTACCTTAGATTTCCACTGACAGTCCTTCACCTGATAGCCATGCTGGTCATCATCACAACAGGTTCTAGTCATACTCAGACACTGGATTTATCCATACTTCCTTCTACAATTCCAACACTTATCAGGTGAGTCTTCTATCTCCTGCCAAGTGACAGCACACACTCTTTCTGGTTGTCCCATCGGTTTGCTAGGACCACTCCCAACCAGATATCCTTGTTGGCTATACTCTAAACAATTTCGCGTCCTATGAAGGACATAAGACCAATCGCCATCATCACGTCCGAAAATAATTTGATCTATTAGACTCGGTGCTGACTTGACTACCCCATCCTTCCTCGCGAGTGGAATAGAATACTTTTCTCTCGACCTCGGTCTTTTCCCTGACCAATTTCCATTTCTGCCTCAACTGAATATATCCTCGGCTCGAATGCAATGATTTGCTCTCGGATCACATCTCCACTTTGGATCTCAGTAGGTGAAGCGACGCAGCGTGCAGCGCATTGACGGCGGTTCGATCCCGAGCCCGCCGGCTCATCCAGGTTCCCAAGGAACACTAGCATCGAAACAATCCTATCGAACTTAGAATCATTTGACGTGCTACACTAGTACCAACCTGCGGTGGTACTCTTATACTCGAGCTGGCCAGAGCCAACACTCTGCCACAACCACCTCGGATACTGACCTTTGTCAGTGCTTAATCCCGAGTCACAAAGGACATTGTCCTCTTACTAGGAGTTCTCGGCTCCCGCTCGCTCGTGGTTCGCCTTTGCACCGCAACCCGACTTCCAAACCCACACTGGATTAGAAGATGAGCGATCCACACACAACAAACAATTCTAGCACTCAGCTAACATAGACATGCACCAGCATGAATTTAAAGGCCTTCCTACTAACTATCCCATTAACCATCGCTCCTTATCACTCCAATTTTCAACTTCGCTCCGATACCACTTAAACCGAATGTCACACCCGATCCTCGGGCACGTGCACATCCTTCACTCTTGGTCGATTTTATATGCGATATCCCGGACAATGTATCGCCGACCCTTTCATTTTTAAGCACACGCGGAAGCAATTAAAATCCCTGACAATAAAACGATGGGATAGAAAAGCGGGCCACATTTTTCATATTGAAAATTTATAACCACACTTTTATACAAACCACAAATCACTTCATCACTATTCACATCAAAACGGAAATTTCAAAAGAACACGAAACTTAGACGAACCGGGCCGAACTCAAGGCCCCTCTCGGATTGTCTTCTTCTTCCAAAAATCCCCTTCTTCAAATCTCACCTCCGAGTTTTCCTTCTCGGATTCCTCCTCCTCGCTCTTCAGGCGGGGTCCCGAAATGGTTTTCCCAAATTGGGATGAGACTACGTCTCGGCGAGTTCTACCCCACTAAGCCCGATTAGTAAACTATTATACTAAAGGCTGCCTAAACACGCACAGGGGCGAAGACTTACCTTGGCCTCTCGATCCCACCCGCAAGTCGGTATAATTCACAATAAACATCCATTCACTTCAAACAAATCGAACCAGTCGATTACATGTCATACGAATCAATCCCCACTGTGGGATATTTAAAAGCTAGGCCACGTGCATTCTCCAGGACGACCTTCCAAGTCTCCGAGTTCACGTGCCTCGAACCTTGGGCCCACGTGCATTCTCTCGGGCGACCTTTCGCCAAAGTGATGCATCAAGTCACCGAGACCACGTGCCCTTTTAGATGCCCGGGCCCACGTGCATTCTCTCGGGTGCATTTCACCAAAGCGATGCATCAAGTCGCCGAGACCACGTGCCCTTTTAGATGCCCGGGCCCACGTGCATTCTCTCGGGTGCATTTCACCAAAGCGATGCATCAAGTCGCGAGACCACGTGCCCTTTTAGATGCCGGGCCCACGTGCATTCTCTCGGTGCATTTCACCAAAGCGATGCATCAAGTCGCCGAGACCACGTGCCCTTTTAGATGCCAGCCTCGTCACCGAGCCACGTGCATTCTCCGGGAGTACATACCGAGTCTCCGAGCCACGTGCATTCTCTCAAGCGACCTTTTCGCCAAGGTGACATATTCAACCACTGAACTCACGTGCATTCTCAAGGTGACACTCCAATTCACCAAGCCCACGTGCCCTCTTTCAAGAGATTACCAATCTACTTTTAATACCGATAACCAATGCCCAACGATTTCTCAATCAAATAATTAAATCAACTCAATAAAGCATTATAAATCTTTGAACAACATACTTGGCCATTTACCGATCAACAATTCAATTTCTCAGTCAAATAATTAAATCAACTCAACAAAGCATTAAAATGCTGAATAACATACTTGGCCATTTACCGATCAACCATTCAATCACAATCAATTCCAATCAATTTAGGGTAAATCCCTAAAATATCACAATTTAATTAATTCCATACAACGCAGAGCTCAAATAAATAAACTGATTGCGCCACGACGATCAGCACGAGATTTCGGTCGTCGGCCATCAAAATCTTAATTTCCGAAAAATAAATAATTAATTATTAATTTCGAAAATTAATTAATTAATATTAAAAATTCAATTTAGCTCAAAATAAAGTTCGATTAAATAAACGGACTTCACCACGCTCATCAGCATAATTTTCCAGTTCCAGGCCATCTCAGTTGATTTTTCGAAAAATAAATAATTATTTAATTTAATTCCGAAAATTAATATTTAAATGCTAAAAAATCCACTTAGGCCCGAAAAGCCTAATGGAGCCCACTAAGGGTCGGGAAAAATCCCGAGGCACTTTCAATAATTAGTAGACCATGTCTACTTGCTAATTACACATTCAATTTATCTAATTCACATCACAATTGGCTAATAATTTCTAATTTAATCTAATCTAACAACCTAAACATAATTAATTAAATCTAAACCAACCTTAAAGCATAATTAGCCACTAATCCTGGATTAGTGAGATTACTCACCAAATCGCGCGCAAATCGGATCAATCCGACGGCGGCGGCGCGAGGAACGATTCTTCCCAAAGCACGGCTCGGGTTCGAGGCCCGGAAACGGCCCAAAACGGCCCAAGAGCCGGCTGAAACCCATTTCGTGGGTTGCTGGATTAGCTGCGAAACAGAGGAAAACAGAGATGGTTAGAGGCGGAGAGGGGTCGGGAAAGCAAGAGGCGGTCCGGCAAGGCTGCACGGCAGCTCCGGCGGCTTGCTCGGCCACTCACGGTGGCTGGACGAAGCGGAACAGGGGCGGGAGACGCACGGTGGAGACCTGGGCACGAGGACACGAGGGCTGGCGGAGCACGCGGCGAGCGGCGGACGAACGGGCGCGGGCGTGCGGTTGGTCCGGCTCCGGTGCGGCGGCGATGGCTTCGGCAAGCTGCTGCGTTTTTGCCGTCTTCGGTTTGGCTTCTGCTTCGCACAAACCAGAGAGAAAAGAGGGAGAAGGTGGGTTACGAGAGAGAGAGTGAGGGCAGGAGAGATAAGAACATTTTGACCGGTCAAAAGTAAAAAGGTGATGGGGAAAAGTAAAGTGGAAGCCAGCAAGAGGGAAAAAGGGGGAATGGTTGGCGTGGGGAGGGTTTCGCACGAAGGGGGAGGGGAGAGGAGAGAGAAAAAGAGAGAAGAAGAAAGGGAGAGAGAGAAAGAGAAAAGAAGAGAGAGAGAGAGAGAGAGAGAAAAAAAAAGGGAAAGAAAATAATACTTTAATAAGAAAACTCAATTTTCTTATTTCTATTATTTTCCTTTTCTCATTCCTTTTTATTTTCTTCCGATCTTCGATTTTCCTCCGATAATTTCTTTTTGAAATTTCGGACTCGCCGATAATTTGACGGACGATGAGACGAGGTCCAAAATTTGAATTGTGACACGCTCGAATTTTTCGATTCCCGAAACCAAATCAAATTCCATGATTAAAATCGACCGGACGTGATTTAGTCCAATCCAACAAATTAGGTAGCTTTTAGGGATTTTACCGCGGATATATCCCTTAACGGCTTCACCCAATAAGTTAGTTAACTCATGAGTGATCGGCTCGAGAAAAAGGACCGTAGGCACGCCGACGATATGCACATTTCATTTTATCGAAACGGGGTCGAATTTCGGGATGTCGCACCCAACTCACCAGAACCCTTAAAATTAAAATCCTGGTTTTTTTCCCCTTGTCCCTGGAAAGGCTCAGGTGTAGTTTGAAGACCCATTGAGATGAAAATGGGCCCAAAGCTTTTTGCTTTTCCCTTTTCTTTAGCAGAGGCTAATTGATGTGTGAAAGTAGCATGTTGAATTTGTAAGGACGATCATGCATATGATGCTTTCAAGCTGATGCACAAGGTATGCCTCATGATTAATACATTAGCTTTGGGATGAGAATCCCTTCCTTGATCATGTATGTTGATTTCTTTGCTTTGAAAGGTCTGCAAAGAAGCATGTAGATCGAGAGACAAATGGAGAGAAGTGATCAGGCAAAACACCAGCTCTCACCGCAAAATAGTAATCATGATTCATGCCCAGTGTGCATGAGTTATCTGGGTATCTGTGCGAGATCCGGAAGGAGCTGTTCCTAATTGCCTAAATACTTTTGAATATATCCACATACATGGGAATAGATATGTGGATATATTCTATATCATTTTGATTGCTTATACCAATCACATTTTCATCCACAAAACAATAAGGATCAAAAAGATTTCTTGGAACCCCCAATAGTTATAATTGGAGATAATTATCATAAACCTATTGTACATGGTCAATTCAGTTTTAAATATTTTAATTTGACTAATTATGTTCTAAACTTTTGGCAATTTATTAGTATATCTATTCTGTCAATTTGGTTGGCTATTGACATGGATGCCGCTTTCCTACGTGGCATTGGCAACCAAGGGCTTCACACTCCTCACCTAGTGGCCGGCGAGGTTGCCGGGTTAGAGTTTGATAAAATAGAGAAAGAAAATAAAAGAAGTAAAAGGGAAAATAAAACAAGAAAGAAAAAAATAAAATCCGGAAAAATTATAAAAAAAGTTGTAAAAATTATCTACAATAGTGCTGATTATGTTACGTAGGATGGCTATCATCTACATCACCTTTGGCCGGAATGACTACATTAAAGCTAGATTAATTAAATCGAAAGCTTTAATATTGAATTGAAATTTTTTTTTTTTTTTGATTAGGCAAAAAAATTTTTTTGCTAAGGTCTTAACAGTCAACGAACCCTTTCATTCTGAATTCTTTAATTCGAAATGACTTTAATTCCAAATGAATCAAATCTCCCCAAGTAGTTGAATTGATATCCGTACAACAAATTTATGATATATATATATATATATATATATTGTGGTTAATTTTGGCGTTCACTTTGATCATAGCTTTTGCTCGGAGAAAATTCAATGTGCTCTTAATCCACCATGCAAACATCCCCATCGAAATGAACAAGGATAGTGGCTCCATAAATATTGAGAAGTTACACCGAAATCTCATGCTGCATTGACAATGCAGTTGAATCCAGAAAGGCGCGCACTCAAACCGGAGGTAGGGAGAGACCGCACCGGTTCATCGCTGCGAAGAATCAGTTAAGCATCACCAACCGTCCAAGGGGGACCGTTCGTACAGTAGTCTGTGTCATAACCTCCTTTCCGGTTCTCTTCGAAAACTCAAGGAAATTTCTTCATGTACTAGGAAATCCCGAAGAAACTGCTCTGCAGTGCCCCTATTTTTTTTTTTTTTTTTTTTTTTTGAGCAAACTGCAGTGCCCCTATTCCCACTCAACTATTTTGGCCATTCCTCTTCGAAAGCCCAAAAAGCAATTCCTCCGCGATACACGAACGATCTCTTTTGCTGAATGGCAGAAAAATATTTAGTAATAACAATGTGAATTGGCTCCAAAAGATTTTGATGACGGTAGCATGGGACAGGTTAATTGATTGCAAACTTCCATGACAATTCCTCCTGCGAACCACTCTTTTTCCTATAAATCCGAAACTGAAAATGCCACATGGGAAGTAGTTTCCCTAGTGAATTGATATTTTCTGATTTTTCTTATCATTTTCAATTAATAAAAATGAGAAAAAAAACTAACAAAAAATATTACTCCGAAAGGTGCAAGTTTTATCATCAAATATTCCGTTCAACCCAGCGGCAAGCCTAATCGAATGAGTACACCTACTGTAAAGATGGGACAATAAATTCAAAAGTTTGAACCACTCAAATTAAAAGTAATTGCTTATCCTATAGGTCACCACATACTTATATCACCATTTAATTAAGGCCTAATATGAGATTGTATCAAGCCCTAGCTACCGTGCTCCTCTTCTCCTCTCCCAGTCATCTCCATGCAACTTTCTTCTTCAACCTCTATGGAGGGAAGGGCTTGAGCTAGATCTCTCTTCGCTCCCTTTTTCTTTGATTGATTTGTTTTTTTTTTTTTTTTCTTGTTTCCTTCTCATTTGAGGGGCTTTTCTCTTCTAGTCTAATCTAAATCTAAAAGCTTCTCTCTCCCAATTTGGGGAGGTTTATATTCCAATTTAGTTTAGATCTGAAGATTTTTGCATTTATGTTTTCAAGATTTCATTTCTCGGATTTACTTGGTGTACAAGTCTAGAGTTGCAAGCATTGTAGCAGTTCTGTGAAGGCTTCTTTCAATCAAATATGTGCTCAGACATCGAACCTAGATGCACATCCATAGCAATTTATGGAGTTCTCGGTGTGTGCTCATTATTGAAAACGGATTCAGTGATCGATCGATGATTTTGATTTGAAAAAATCACAGATTTGTTCTTTGAACGTGTGGCTCTTAACTTTGTTTTGATGATTCATCTTATTATTTGGAATTTTTTTTGCTTTGAAACTATTTGGGGTTTATTTTGGTTTGCAGTTGGATGCGATGTCTTTTTGTGGAAATGAATGAAACGTTACCTTTCAATTAAAAGAAAATTAAGGCCTAATGCTATATACCAGGTACTTATCATTAACCAGTAAAATATACACAATAACATTGGCTTCTAGTGACTAAGAAGATTCCAAAAAGTTGCTGGTTTTATTTTCTTTTTATCTTTTTGAGGTTAATTTATGGAGAGATTATTGTGATTCTTTGATACTATGATTCTGTTTCGTTCACCCAGATTAATTACTGTGATATATTATTTTTGAAAAAAAAAAACATAATAAAATTTAATAATACTAACACGTAGTGATCAATTTTTTTTTTTTTTTTTTTTTTGGTCTGAGTAGTGGTCAACTTAAACAGGCGGGAATGTCATGTTTAAAATTTATTGAAAAAATTTCTCTTGATTTACTGAGTAATTCGCAAACTCATATTATTTTAGTATTTTATTCAATAACAAGGACGAATCTAGCGCGAAGTGGGGTGCTGCTTGCCCAAGGTCAAAAAAATTAACTTCTCAAAGGTTTAGATGTGATCCTCCCGTAATTTTATATGTGAAAACTTCGGTCAAAAAATTAACTTTCCCAAAGGGTGTAATCCCACTTTCGTATCTATAACCTCATATATTGTAACTGTGTGCAAATTATTTTGAGTACTAGCTATTTGCAAAGCTAAAGTATAAGTTTAATCAATATATGAGACTTGTAGATTATTTTATGAATCTTCAGATAACCGAGTTTTCTCACTTTGGTAGCCCTAGATTATATAAAGAGAAAAGTTACAAATTGATTAATTTCAACACGTTAGTGTTTGCAAGAATTTCTTTTGATTAGTAAAATGAAGTGAGAGAGGAAAAAGTTGCAAATGGGTTTATTGGCGGTGTCTGCAAGGATGTCTTCCAGTATGTATGTATGCTTTATTTTCTAGCCAAAACAACAAATATTGCGACCTTACCGGCAACATGATGTTGCCCATTCTAACTGCGACTCATCTACCTCCACACGGCATTAAAATTTATCATTCTAACTTCATTGGGCTAGAGTCATATAACTGTTCCCGGACTGATTGGTTCCCGGGCCGATCTGGTTCCGAGGTGGAACCGGGAATCGGACCAGGAGGACCAATTCCCAGATACTAGGATTGGCAAATCAGACCGACCAGTCCTGGAAATGATAATTGGACCGATTGATTGGTCGATTTGGTCGGTGGAATTGATAATTTGTTGTTTGTTTGCTGCCGTGTTGGATGAGTTGGTGCTCGCGGCTTGAGGATGTTCTAATTGTTGCAGTGAAGGATGAGGAGATAAGTGGTTGTTTCAGTTGGATCGGTGCTTTTTAGTGACCCCGTCTTGTCGATGGGCTGACGGGAGTGCACTGTTTTGTTGATAGCTCTGTCTTTTTCTGTAGATCATTCAGAAAGAATTTTGTTCAGTGGCTGCATGGCCTTGTTGTCACTTCATAAACCGCAGCATAATTGCAAAGGAGTTGGTGTGATGCTAATAAACTTGCTTTTTATAGATCCCGTTGCAACGTTTCTCAGTTTTTCGCCAACAGAGCAGTGACTACTGACTAGCGGGGTTTTCTCTGATCCAAAAAGCGTCCGCCATCGTCAATCCAGAAGGAGAAAGAAAGATGGAGATGAAGATGGTCGGAGAAGCAGACCAGAAGGAGATGGCTGACGAAGGTCAAGATTCAGCCATGCCTTCACCTCCAGACGAGCCCGTGGTTGTCCTTGCCGATTCTTCCCCTTCTACCTCCGATTCCGATTCCGATTCCGATTCCAACTCCGACTTCGACTCCGAGGCTCAGGACAAGCTCCAGATTGAAGCCCTAGAGTCCCAGCTCTACAACAATCCTTCCGACTACGACGCGCACCTCCAGGTCCTCCTCCCTTTTGCTCCCTTACTTATGATTTCTCCTCCTTCCTTCTCCCACGTCCATGTACCGCACGCCTAAACTGGTGTAGTTCGGCGTGTCTTTTGATTGCACGATGGTCCTTCGCCCAGCCTCAGGAGGACTGCGACCACAACGACCGATTCTGTGTTCAAGAATCAAGCTTAAAGCTTCGGTTTTTTCAGTGGGTTTTTATCAGCTTGTGTTAATCAAAAGGGAGGGGAAAGCAGTAAGCAAAAAGGGAAGGAGGGGAAAGCAAAACCTAAAATGGGCAAATTGATTTTTCTCGATTTTTTTTTTATATCAACCGGTCCTGTCGGTCTAATTCCCACCTTAGAACTGGGAACCAGACCGCCCTTTCTAGAAATTGCCCATAACCAGCCGATCCAATCTGGTCTGGGCGGTTCCCAATTTAGATTGTTCTAGTTGCACACTCCTAACCAATACAACACGTCTTACCTGCATGGGATTGTGAAATTAAAAACAATCACTAACATCTCTATCTTGACTAACTTGCCTATACCATGGTAGGAAATGACACACAAGCCTGCCGTGCCAACACATAAAGTTCTAGCTTTGGCTCTAGCTCACTCATGCCGACACGGCAGAAGAGCCTACCATATTAATTTGAGAATTTGCGAGATTTATCTACCAACTACAACTCATATAATGCAACGTGAGATCAGAGGCATATCTAGCACCCTACATATCTAAATTAAAACTCATGACCTATTGGGTCAACACATTACATATGTCTATCCACGAAATTTAGAAAGCGGGGGAGTGGTAACTGGAGTAGTGTCTTGACAAAGCATATACTATTTAAATGAAGTTTAATATCTTCATTGTCCATTAATAGTTGCATATGAAAAATTAAAACTGATTACAGAGTACCCCTAATTGCCTACCACGCAACGTTGCTTCTTATCAAAATATAGGGATAAGTGTACTGAAAGTTCTAAAATTTGTCATGAAAGTGAAATTGAATCATAAAATTTTCAAAAAGTGTGACCAAGTTATAAACTTGTCATGAAAAAGTAATTGAGTCCTAAACTTTCAAAAAGTCTAATTTAGTCCTAAAACTTGTTGAACTGGTGCAATTAAGTCATTTCATTAACTTCGTCCAATTTGGCAAATGGAAAATACTAATAAGTTTGAGGACTTGATTGCACTTTTTGAAAATTTTAGAACTCAATTACACTTTTATGATAAATTTTAGGACTTACAAAACACTTATCCTTAGAAAATATGACAACCTTAAAAATAAAGAACATGGCAGGGCTTGACTTTCTTTTGGCACCTCAAAGCAAGTCCATCTATTCTTTATAGAGGGTCCATTTGTCCAACTAAAGTTTTGTTTTGGCTTTGTTTGCTTGGTCAAAAAGCAGACATATGGTCTTTAATTTTTAGGTGCATTAAGCATATTATGAAGGTTATCACGTAACGGATTTTACGATTCGTGTTAATTTTCATGTAGTGTTGAATGTGTATTAAAATCTAAATTGTCTGTTTGTGACGACTACCTTCATCTAGTGGGGATTAATCAAATACCTAAAGATTTTGATGAATACCGCATAACTACAGGAAATTTTAGGCCAATTGTTCATTATATATTCGAGTTGGTATCTTGATCAAGTCTCTAATAAATTGATCAATGAAATCGATTGGCACACATAAAGAGATATGATATGATGGGGAGAAAGCTTTTTTTTTTTCAACTATTTCTTGTCTCATAATTAGGGATGAGCATGGTTCCCGGGTAGAACCGGAAACCGGAGAACCGAACCGTAGGTTCCGGTCCGATTCCCGGTTCTAAAAGGACCGGTTCCGGTTCCCGGTTCCCTTTTTCTGGGAATCGGCGGTTCCCGGTTTCGGTTCGGGTTCCCATAGGAATTGGAACCGGCGGAACCGAAACCGGTCAGAGTTTAAAAAAAAAAAAAAAACCCTAGATTTCTCTCTCTCTCTCTCTCCCTTTTATCCTCTCTTTCCCCACGTGATTTCTCCCCTTCCCCTTTCTTTTCAGCCCTTTTTCCTCCTCATGTCACTTCCTGTCCCCTCCCCCAATTTTTTCATTTCTTCTCTCTCTCTTTCTTTTCACTTTCCTCCTCTCTCGGCCGAATCACCCCCTCCTCTTCTCCTCCTCCTCTTCTTCTTCTTCTTCCTCTTCTTCCTCTTCTTCCTTCCCCTTGCTAGCTGCTGCTTCACCCACCACTACACCGCCGCCCCACACCCTACTCAATACTCACCACCACCTCTTGGCCACCGAACCACCACCACCCACTGCTCGTCCGACGAACCATCTCGCTGTTGAGCCCGATGAGCTGTTGCGCCATCCGCACCACCCCTCACCGCCGTGAGCCACCACCACCGTCCCCAAACCACCGTCACCACCTCTTGCCGCGGCCCACTCGACCGTTCGGGTGGCCGTTGCTCCTAACCGCCACCGCCTCCACTAGAACCGAGCTCTTGCCCCCTTGGCCATAGGTTGAGCCGTGACTGCTGCTATCTTCGCCGTGCCATCCATGCCGTCGTTAGTGCCATGAGACTTGTGTCTTCGTTGCCGTCGCACTACGAAAACTTTCCTTAGGTTCTGCAACTTATTGAACTCTCATTTGCTTTACTTTCATTGTAGTTATTTTCCTTGCGAGTAATCCAAGATAGAGTCCCCGTATGAGATTTGTGGACAAGGCTACTGATGCAATTGTTCTGCAAATGTAGTGGTTAAAAATGGATAAACTTCTCCCTTTTTTCTTTGTTTATTTGTCTGTACGAACAGTCTGCTTAATTTTAGAGTCAAAAATCGATATATCTTAAGTTGGTTCTGATATGAAAAGTTGACGTCCAACTGGGTAGTTGCTTGACTCTTGAACTAACAGTAGTAGTACCTTGCTTGTCTACAGGTAGAGAGCGATTCAAAGTCATTGGTTGAACTCTTGAGACACGTAGCCTTGGTACTGAAAATTTTAAAATTAAGATCAGCTGAGGCACAATCTAATTATGTTTCCACATGGTCCGAAATGATCTCTGCTTGTGCTCAAGAGCTAAAGCATGGAGCTTCAATATGGAAGCAAGCTCTAGAGAAGAATGTTTCCAGTCAAATATTTTCTGAAAAAGAAGGTATGTTATAGTTACCAAGAACGATAAAACTAGTGATGACTAGAGTTTCTTTGGGCCTCGAATTTGATGTGCTGTTGTTTTCACATCATTTAGGCAATCTGTATGTACTTGCCTTGGGAAAAGTTTACAGAGCAGTTGGAGTTCTTGGGGCCTCAGCCATGTTATACAAACCATGGATTCTTCTTAATTATAGAGATTTCTCTGCCGCATCTGCTCTTTTAGATGAATGTACTACTCTATGGTCCAGTTCAGGCCTTGAAGAAGCTCTTCAAAACATATCTGATCTGCTAGAGTTCCAATATGAGGACATCGTCAAGGCTTTATTGGAGTCTATCAAGCATGTTTACACTCTCAATGCAGGTGTACTCTAGAAGGCTATTTTTCTTGTGAAGAACCCGTTTGCCATTTGTCTCTGTTGAATCCAGGAATTGTGCTAGGTATGTTAGTACCAAACATCAATCTGTTTTTTATTTATCAGGGGGTTCGTTCTGGTACAAGATCACCATTATCACAGAGTTGTAACTTTAGTCATGCAAGTACTCGATCTGCTAAGATTATCTATTGCATCTGAAGGCTGTTTTAAAAATAAAAGTTCTCAAATGGGATTCCCAAGTATTTTCTCTAGTCTTAGGTTGTCTCTTTTTATTCTCTTTTGTGGCAACATGGCATCTTTGGCTGGCTATATACATTGAACCTTTTGCTTGGAACCTTAATTTTGCTTCTAAAATGATGTCTGTTGTTGTTGAGCTAGGTATGAAGATGATTTTCTGGGACGAGGAGCAGTATTTTCTCAAACTTGCTAATCTATGGGCAAATTTGATCAGCCATCATCCTCCCGAATTGCCATCTATCAAGATTCATGGATCATGAAAGGGCGGGACTAAATCTCTCTTGTGAGGTTGCTTGTGCTTCGTGAAAAGAAAGATAACATATCTGAGTTTCTAGATGAAATGAAGCTCTATTCTTTGGTTAGTTTGCTGTTTGATGCGGGTAAATCAATAATCGATTATCAAATTTACTAGTCCATGAAATAATACTCATCCATTATAAAAAATTTATCAGTTCTTTTTTAAAATTATCCTATGATGATCTTTCACTTCTTTGTCATATTTGCAAGATAAGTGCGAGGGAAAGTTTCTCGAAGAAAGATTGGTTACGGTTCGAAACCACCGCTTTGCAACATTGCCGAGAGATACTCATGCGCTCCACCTGAAAGCTTTGTTACTAAAGTTGCTGAAGTTATTGGAAGTTGTAAAACAATGAGGGATATGGCTTTATTTTGGTGCAGGGTTGTTGTTGAGGTAAGGCTGAACTTTGTGAAGTGAACTGCTGGACTTTTCAAAAGAAAAATAGTTCACATTCTAGAATATTGAATGCTTATGAGAATTATAGATTGTGTTCGTGTTATATTATCTTTGATGAATGACAAATTTGTTTATTATTGCTGCATTCATTTCCATTCTTTTTCAACTAAAAATGAAACTAAAAAGAAAAAGAAAAAAGAACCTGTTGGAAACTGGAACCAACCCCGGAACTGTGTCGGGGTAGGTTCCGGTTCTTGGTTTTGACGGGTAGGTTCCATGTTCCAAAAATGAGGAACCCACCCGAGGGTAAGTTCCAAGTTCCAAGCGGAACATGTAAGGAACCGGGAACCGCTCACCCCTACTCATAATTGATCAACTAGAAGAGATATTGGCAATAGAGATTTCTAGATCGAAACTAAATATTCAAATCTCACCGACTATGAGATATTTTATGAGCCTCCGAATAACTAGATCTCCACATCCGTACACCAAGGTTAAAAAAAAAACCACTTTGAATGATATATTTCTACTAAGAAGGTTTTTGGGCAAAAAAGAGCTTTCTTTGGTCTCATCCGATTAACCTTATTTTAGTGTGCTAAAAATACCTTTAAGAGTTCGAAGCATTTCATATTCCACAACCAAGAAGAAAATATCACTTAGTTGAGTGGTTTAAATCTATGAATAAATCTATATTCTTACTTTACTAGAAATGTTATTCAACAAGTAATTAAAAGATCTTTATATGGTGTATACAATGATAATGTTAAGCTATCTATTGTAAAATTATGCTAAAGATAATGGATCTTGCAATTAAATTAATACGAGAGAATGAAATTACCGGTAAAATGAATGAGAAACAAAAAAATAAATGAGAAATTCACATGATCCAATCCAAGTGTCTAATTCTACTCCAAGAGAGAGTAAATAGAAAATAATCCATTAATCAATTACATAATTATAGAGTTATAATTACTCCTATGCTTGAGTGTTTTCCAACTCTAGATTACACTCAAACATACAATATTTAGTTTCATGTAATTACTCAATAAAACTTGATAAAAGAAATCACTGAGATTTATCTCATAGCTTGAAAAACTCATGTCTCCAAGAAGAAAATGCCTTAATTGGATGTAAACTCTCTTTGCACTAAAATCACCATATGATGCCTTTATCTAGGGAGATTAGCAATGATGAGCATAAGTCTAAGTTTATCAATATATTTAGTTGGATCAACCTTCAGTCAAAATTGATACCTTCATTTGGAAAGATCGCTAAGAGAGAATCAAAGTCTGAACTCGTGAATATATTCAGTTATACCTATATTCACTAAAAAATCTTAAGTTATTAAGCTATAAGTCAACTAAGATTATTAACTATTCAATAATAGATCAATTCTCCAATGTAAAATTTTTCTAGCACAATTCACACATGCATTATAATACTATCGACATTATACTTTAACATTTTAATTTTTCCATGCGGCTAGTCATGATTCCACAATTTTTCTACTTTAATATTCAACAATAAAAATAGGGTTATAGTAGAGATCGAAGTGTGTCACGACCTCTTTTTCGGCACTCGATCAAGGCAAGCGCTTGCGGAGGCTAATTGTTTGACTAGGTCTATCGGACTTAATTTGGACTCTTCCAAGCCCACCAATTCAAGACTTAATGGTTTGATATTTTTTTACCTATAAGTTAAGGAGTCACCACTAATTAATTTGGGGTGGGTTGATTAGAAATCTAAGCGAAATATTGAGAGGAATATATATATCTATATATATATATATATATATATATATATATATATAGATATATTGGTGAATATTGGGAGGAATATGCGCTCTGCGCAACCCAGAGAACCAGGTTCGGGAACTTGATTACACTAGTTAATCATTAATGCCCTTCAAGTACCTAATTTGTTTAAATCTTAAGGCTTTTAGAATTTTGAGGGGTTTTCCATACATTTGCAGAGGAAAAACATTTTTGGGTCTTTTTCTATTTTTGAACATAAAAAGCATTTTTGGATTTTTGATCTCTTTTTGAAAATATTAATCATTTTTGGTTTTTTGGTAAATTAGGAAAGCATGGGGTATTTCTGGATTTTTTTATTTTTGAAAATAAATTATTTTCATTAATTATTATAATTATTATAATTATTAAACTATTATTTTTAATTATAATATAATATTATTATTATTTTAAAAAACAACATGGGTTGGATTCCCGAGTTAGGACCGACTGGATGGGCCAAACACGGGCCTAGTCGGGGCCTCGTTCCATCTTTAAAAAAAAAAAATGGCCCACAAGCCCACATTTTAACCAACCCAGACCCGGCTTTGGTATAGTTGGCCCGGATTGTCCAAAACCCTACTCGATTTGCCACCCACTCTTGACCCATGCAACCAGACCCTAGGGCGATCAGGTCACGCGCCCAACTCGGCTGACCTGGCTCTACAGTTGCAATTGCCTTTGTGGTCCAGTGGCCATGATGGACGACGTCACCCCTCCACGCTCGGCCGTTGGATTCGCCTATGCTGCACTAGCCTATCGATGACCCAACCTCCAATAGGGCCGTCGCTGTCGTCGCCAGTCAACGAAGTCGGCCGCGGGATCTCTACTCCTCACCCTCAAACCCTAACGGGGGCAGCTGTAGCTTACGCCAGCAAGTGCGATGGTGAGGCCGCAACAGCAGATGGTGGGGGCCTTGGTGGTTGGAGCGATACAAACAGGGGGTGGCGCAAGCTTCGGCGTCTTCTAAGCTACAGTGACGGCGGCATTGGGAAACCTTGGACGCAGTGAGGCTGAACAAGATGTAAAGAAAAAGAAAAGGGGCAGTGGCAGCATTCTTACCTCGACACGGCGGCGACGCGGGCACGGGGGATCGGGAAGGCGTCGACGCGGCGAGGTCCGACGGAGGGGTGCGATTCGCTTGGATCTCACCCTCCTTCAGATTGGTTGGCCTCTCTTAGATCTCTGTCTCCGATCGACCTCGACCGCTCCTACTTGGCGTCTCTCCTCCGGGTTGGCCTCGGCTACTCTTGCTCGACGTCTATCCCCAGACTTTGACCCTCTCCGGCCAAATCTGAGATCTCCGGAGGCTCTCCCTCAGGCCTCCCCTGAATCTCTCTCGGGGAAGGTTCTCAAAGCTCACTGTCGGTGATCCCTCTCTTTGCCGTGGTTTAGCCTTCCCCCAACGCCCTATTTATAGGCGAGGGAAGGTTGATTGACGAAGGTTCGGTCGTTCGTCCTTCGCACACTGAACGGCCTTTGCCGACCAAATTGTCGTTCCATTTGTCGAGGTGGCTCTAGCTAGGCCACCTTGCATTGAAGACACATCCCCTCCTCCTGCTATGTGGTATGTCGCCGTCTCCTCCTCCATTTCGGCATCGCGCGCGTTCAGCCTCTGGCATGTGCTGCTCATCCGAACGAGGAAGAAGACAACGTGAGGAAGAAGACAAACAGGAGAAGGGGGCCGGGCCGAGCCTTGGGGGCCCGCACGAGGATAAAGAAGAAAAGAGGAAGGGGCTGGGCCTGCGCCCGCCCCCAATGGGCTGTTGTTTTTTTCTTTTTGTTTTTATTTATTATCATTATTTTTATCCAAAAAAGATGAAAAGAGAAAATAAAATATAGATGCAAATAAAATTTAGGTGTCAACAAAGTAAAGTTGCTAAGTGGTAGTAGGTTTCGCGACCTTCCCAATAGTGAACCACTAGGGGAAGGCTAATGGATTATTAATGGGAATGAAGGTTTCCACATGAGGCAATTGTTTGTGTTTAGCATGGGCTCTTTCCAAGAAGCCCCACCAATATTAACTTGGTATTTAATTAGACCTGTAATTTACCTTACCTTTTGGAGCCACCGCTAATCTCCATGGGTCGATTAGACACACAAGTAAAATGTGAGAGTATATTTTACTTCTTTGAATCAGATATTCAAATGGATTCAAGGAGTTAATTACACTAGATTAATTCAACGCCATTTTGGTACCTTTTCTTATTATTTTGAAAATATTTTTGCAAGCAATCTTAGTTGATTTTATCGAATGCGCTAGTATGGGAGATGGTGATCATGTGAGCGTGCAATCAAGAAAGTAACACTCAACAATCAAAGTAGTAAATAGATTGTAAAAATTTAAAGAACCTGGATTCACCAAGCCAAAGCAAAGCATATAACTATCCATCACCATGTGGTTTCTACAAACCATTAGCTAGGAATATATGCATACATAATGCATGAATGGTGTCTATGATTAGCATGAGTTAATGACTAACTAATATGCAATATATTCTAATTTTTTTAAAATTTTTTTATTATTTAACTAACACAATGATTTAAGAAAAACACAAATAAACCCTAGAGTTCTATGTTAAAAGAAATTTACCGATATGCCAAGGACCTAATAAAATAACTAAATGACATGCAAGAATGATGCAGCTACGTGATATGCATGATTAATTTTAAATGACAAATGATGGAATTAATTCCGAAAATTATCTATGTGGGACATTAGTCAGATTAATCCTAAATGATCTACTGAATAGTGGGCGATATGAATTTTAGAAAAAGTTAGCCTAATTAATGCAATCTACGTGAGACTCTCTAATTTGACTTTTTATTCTTTTTCTTTTATAAATTAACAACAAGACAGATGACCCTAAAGTCTATAAATTAAATGAGCATGCAATTTCTATTATATATGCAATATGGAACATTTTAAATAATGTATGCCCTATTCTTAGTTAATTAGCAAAAATGAGTGGTCTATGGAAATCATGAATCTATTCTATATGAAGACCATATGGAGTGCAATTTTTATATTAAAAATCCGAGACCTAACGAACATTTAGTGATTATGGAATTATATGCAATGGATGATGCAGTAATGCCATTAATAGTTAACGTTATCCATATGATTAATTCTAAAAGCCTTGTATTCTATGATACGCATGCTATGGGACTGATTAACTCGAAACTTACATGCAATCTACATATAATAATGACATTTTATTATAATGAAAACTAGGCGTTATCCTAAATTTATGTTCATTTTAAGATTAAGTGCATTGCCCCAAATATGAAATTATGAGTGCACCCTAAGCTCTAAATATGTATAAGAGATTATGATATGCAATTTATACATGATGATTGTCAAGCATCAAAGTATATATTTTACCAAAGTTTACCATTAAAAATCAAAGACATTATTGTGATGCATGTAAAATTTTTCCAACCAATCACGCATAAAAAGATATGTTATAGTCACAAATAATGAAGGGGCGATACTAAGGACCTGACCTTTAGGCCCAAAGGTCCGGCGCTCTAATATTCCTTGACTAATGCAGGAAAATATAAAAAGCAGAATTAGATATCCTAAGGCTTTACTAAATGTCACGAACTTAACATTATATACTAAAAATTAAGCCACCACATCAAGGACTTAGCTTACGTAGAATCAAAATGACAACTAAGTGATAGAAGTGGCGTCGAGAAAGGTAATCAACGCTCGTGAAGCTGCTGCAGGGATGTCCAAAAGCTAGGTTGACTTAAGGAAGAGGTTCCAAGCAAAGCCAGCAAGTCCAAATGTAGCTGGGGATGCAGCGGGGCTGAGCAGGAATCGCCGGAGATTGGTGGAGACACCTAAAGTTGACCGCAGGGAACTCAGCAAGTCGAAGAAGGCAAGGCTGAAGGTCAGGGCTTGCTGAAATTCGCTGGTTCACCGGGAATAGCTTTGGACACTGCAGGAAAATTATAGGCGCGGTGGAAGCTCGACTGAGGCTACTGGACTCAGTTAAGGCATCAAGAGCTCGATGGGGTTTGCTTGAACTGGTCTGGAGAAGAGCCAGGTCAGTTGGGTGTGCTCAAAGCTTGCTGATTGTCCACTGGGAAAACCTGGAAGCTGCGTGGACTATAGGGTGATGTCGTGCAAAAAGGCCATTGCAACACTTTTTGAAATATTTTAAAGTAATGACTTTTATAGAAGTTATGACTGCAGTGAAAATCATGATTATATTAATGGTTATATAAGTACATTTTTAACAGTCAGCTCTTTAACGACTTTGTAACGATTAGTTTATTTTTCATAAACCCTCTATCATTTTACAACGGCTTTATAATGGTTTTCGTAACTGTTCTCTCTATTTTGAATATAAAAATAACTTCAAAAGACATCTTTGAATATATGCCGAATTATGAAGAGAATATCATTTTCTTCTCAAATCTTTTCTTCATTGCTGGGTTGTATAACATTATTCTTATTTCTTCTATCATTCTATACATAATAAAAAAGAAGGTTTGTTGTTTCTTAGGAGGATAGCCATTAGAACCTACAGCACCGAATTTTGTATTCGGAGTATGACAGTACTTGCAGGATCCAGAAAATGATCTTATTTTCTCATATCTTTAATAGATTTCCAACTATCCTTATTTTTCATTTCATATAATATTTTTCCAACGGGCTGGACACGACAACAACAGGGATACTGGGACGCGTAGGCAAGGCTAGTGATTGCTATGAGTGGGGCCTGGAAGCTCCAGCTAAACGGATGGGACGGAGAAAGTTTGTTCGCCGTTGCTCAGGTTGCAGACCGTCAGCGAGGGCGCTTTGGTTCGCTGGCTCGTCCGCGTCTGCTTCCCAGTTGCAGCTTCGTGGCGTGGCTGCAGGGAAGAATTGATGCTCGCCGGAGGTGCTGGTTAACTGATGTTGGTGGCGAACAGCAGCTGCAGGAGTTGGCTGGACTGGCGGGTCTCTACGGTTCTGCTGGAAATCTATGTTTGGCGTGGGTCGGACTCTTCGCTGCGTCAGTGGCGGTGACGATGGCACCGAAGGGAATGATGCCGACTTGGCTTGGTTGGGAGGAGCGGTGATGCCGTGGGGGCAGGGGCAATGACCGTGAAGGCTTAACGCGGTAACAACTGGCCATAGTGAACGTCCAATATTGGCAATATCTTCTCCTTATGTTTTGGAATTTTGTGCCCTAATTGCTGAGATGTTGCCTTTCAAAAGTTGGAAAAATTTTTCATCTTTACTTGCCTTTCCTTTCCTTCATTGATTAAATGGCCCCTGCACGGTACACAGTTGCCTTTCTTCGGCCACCTACACAGTACACACCTGCCTTGTTAATTTGCTCTTGCCTTAATCAATACTGAAGCCTTCTCATGTACGCTTGATCGTCTGAAGAAGATTCGACGCAATAATGCCCAAATCCTTGACTTTCGCCAAGGATTGAGGTAATTATATGCCCACAAATTTAGCCAATATTCTCGAGAAAAATATTTGTGTCCAATGATGCCTTTCTTAAATTTGTGAGTCTAAAAAGAATCCACCCAATAGTCCTCCTTCTTTTGAGCATGCCCCCACAATCATGGCTCGGCCATCTATCCGTTTCCTCTGCAAAATTTAGTACGAAATTTCAGTTTCGAATTGCGATATGGATTGACAATTAATTGTGTCCGATGATGCCTTTCTTAAATTTGTGAGTCTAAAAAGAATCCACTCAATAGTCCTCCTTCTTTTGAGCATGCCCCCACAATCATGGCTCGGTCATCTCTCCGTTTCCTCTGCAAAATTTAGTACGAAATTTCAGTTTCGAATTGCGATATGGATTGACAATTAACCGTGAACTTTTGGCCAAAATATGTCATTTTTAAATGGCTCCATGGGTAATACTTCATGGAGCGCGGGCCATTATGCAAACTTTGTACTTTTGATTTTTTTTTTTTTTTTTAGGGATTGGACCCAATCCCTAATTTTCATGCAAAAACTGATTGGAAAAAATCAATATTTAGGTATCAACCGTAGGTAAATGAGTTAGAGACTATTTATGGCCACGTTAAATTTAGTGACAACGGTCTCAAGTTATTGCTAGATGTGAGATGATGGTAGGATGTTAGAAATGGGAGTAGCGGCTGGTGCTTAGTAGCAGCAAGGGTGGTTGTGATAGCAACTAATAACATCATAAGCCGTTGAGGGTTGATTCGCCAGAACTATCGAAGATGGTTCACATTGCTGTGTAGGCATGGAAGTCTAAAGTTATGATGTTCTAGGAAGCATCGAGGATGTGCAATGGTTTGGCTTTTGATGACCAGAGGTAGACAAGATAGTTCAAAAGTCAAAAAAAAAAAAAAATGTAAGCTGCAGGGAGACTGGCCGTTGAATTTTTTTGTCGTGCTTGACTTTTTCCTTCCAATTTGCGTGTGGGAGAACGGAAACTTCAAAGAAATAGAGCAATTTGGCTTTTCGAAAACTATTTTCTGAAAGAACTTCTTACGGCTTGAATTCATTGCTTATATATGCAGGTTCACTCGCAACTACTTTTTGTCTGGGGAAAGGTAGAGAAACGGTGAGAATGCATCCTAAATTGTATGAGGCTGCAAAGTCGGGAGACTTTGATTCCTTTGAGACAATAATATCAGGAAATGGAGAGGACATTTTCCACCAAACAACACCAAAGGAGAACAACATTCTTCATGTTGCGGCTCAATACAAGCAGGTAAATTTCATTGAAGGTCTTCTTCATTGTCCATTAGGACCGTCCCTTCTTTGGCAGGGTAACTACAAAGGGGACACTCCCCTACACCTAGCTGCTAAAGTGGGAAGCTATAGAGCGGTTCGAGCCTTCATTGATCCAGCAAAATCACTTCATTGGGTTGTTTAGAATGGACAAGTTAATGCGTGCAAAGAGCTACTTCGAAAGCAAAATTTGCATAAGGATACTGCACTGCACCATGCCGTAAGAGGAGGCCATCATTGGATGGTGAAGTTGATGATTAAAGAAGATTCTCAACTCTGCAGTTTTACTAATGTTGCCAATGAGTCCCCGCTTTATATTGCAGCAGATCGAGGACTTTCTTGTACCACCGAGCTGATTTTAGGCACTTTTTCATGGTCATCCTCTCACAAGGGCCCTAAGGGTTTGACAGCTTTGCATGCTGGAATCTCTCTCTCACTAACTGGCAAATATCGCAAGATACTAAGCCCAATGAATTTTTTTTTTTTTTTTTTTTTAACGAAAGTTATCTCTCTTGTGCAATGCTTCTCTTAGATGAGAGTGCTGGTGCTAGCAATGAGGGTTGCCGTCTATCCTAGCTTTTAATAAATATATTAGTAATTCAAAATTAATTTGTATATTATTACGTTTATATTTGTGAAAGATTGAACACAACTCTTGATTAGTTATATACGGGGGGTTAAGTTTTGGAAAGATTTCAGTTGTTATTCTCATTGTATTCTCTTTATTGTTTTATTTATCGACTATAAAATAAGTTTCAACCGATTGGTCTTCTCTTAAAACGCGGACAGAAAAATAGTATCCATTTTAGATTGTACGTTCATTTAGAAAATTCGTTATTTTGATAATTGTTTCTCTCTTTTTCCCTAAATTATACCACTTTTTCAGTTTGCAAGTGATGACAGGGCATCTGGCACTATATTACAAAAGATCAGGGCATACTAAATTTCTTAACCCTCGGGGGCCAAAAATGACGACTTCAAAGGAAAGGGATGCAATGATTTTACTTTTGAAAATGTAGAAGGTGCTAGTCCTCATTCAATATTTATATTCTCTCATATAATCCATATAACGATTGGCATCAAAGTAAAGAGTCTTGTTTTTTTTTTCTAGCCCTGGGAGTGCAGATGCCTTGCTTAAAGTATGAGAAGCTTCTTCTCAAACAACTTCACGAATTTCTAACAATTTCACTTATCAATTGATAAATTTAACAAATTTCTACATTGTCCTAGATTGAAGGCTGTTAGGTTCCATGCATATTACACAATATCGCTAGAAAATCTTCGGAATTACCATGACACAGTCCTTTCTAGTACAGACAAAATGGGAAAAACTTGCAGGGATGGAGTGCAACTTTAATATGTATGTCAAGATGCTATAAACGGACTAAATCATGACATTTTCCTATTTTATATGCAAAGTTTGGGAGAAAATCATGGAGAAGAGGCCAGAAGCAATCAGAGAAGGAGATGATATGGGGTGGAGACCTCTTCATTATGTCGCTTATTTTGGCAAAGTCGAAGCAATTCAACTACTTATGCAACACGATAATTCTGCAACATATGATTTAGACAAAGAGGGACAATTGGCTCTTCACATTGCAGCATTTCGAGGCCACATCAATGTCATTGACGAGCTCATTACATCCTGTCCTGATTCTTGTGACATTATAAACAACAAAGGACAAACGGCTCTACATGTAGCTGTTATGGGTGGACAAGTGAGTGTAGTCAAGTACATACTAGGGATGCCAAATCAGGAGGATCTTATCAACGAAGAAGACACTAATGGAAACACGGCTCTACATTTGGCCGCACTTCATAAAGAAAATGACATCATAGACATACTTGCACGAGACAAGAGGGTGGACTGTTTGGCTAAAAATAAAGATCATTTAACTGCCCTTGACATTTTTTCTGCTCATGAGGAGGTATGCTTGTTTGAATACTGCAGAGCCCAATTTGTTCACTGGCAGAGTAATTTCTTCTTTTATCTTTTAGAAACTATGGCCCCAGTGAAATACTCATTTCAGGTGCATGCATACGACCCAATTGAAGTCTTTTTGCGTCAACTTTGTCATGCTTATTTGATTGTTTAAGCCTATTGACGATATTTTCAATTTTTATAGCAAATAGTACCATGGATTTCTTTATTAAGCATGACACACTTAAAAAGGGTTCAGAATAAAGTGATTTCACCCTTCATATATTACAACAAATAATAAGAAAATTGGGAAAAAGTACACCAGGAGTGTTTTAACTTGTATATTGCGCTTACTTTAGTGTCATAACTTATTTGCCGGCTCATTTAAGTGTCAAAATTGAAGAAAAATGATCACCTAAGTGCTTCCAATGAAAAAATTTTATAATTAGAAATTTTATTTGGGGTGGAATTTTTAGACTAAAGTGATCACTTTTTCATTAAAATTGGCACTGAAGTGATCACTTCTTAACTTATTATACAACGTTATTTAGGATTTTTTGGCATTAAAATAATCACCTTTTAATAATGACTGACCTTTGAAATGATTTTTTTTTTTTTATAATGACTAGTACTGAAGTGATCACTTTTTTAACTTATTAAATGACATCATTTAGAGATTATATAATGACTGGGCATGCAGCAAGCCACGTAGGATTGAGAAATTAATAAAATATTATCATGTTAGATTTCCGGCCACTCAAATCTGAGCTAGCACTTAAGTAATCATTTTTTTTAAAGGTGGCACTTAAGTGAGCCTACAAAAAGTTGTGGCACTAAAGTATGTGTCGTACACAAGTTAAGGCACTTCTAGTGTATTTCTCCCTAGAAAATGGGGGTAGAGTATGAGCCATTATCAAACCTTCCTTGCCTCCCTAACTTTATATTAATTAGCAAACTAACTATTATTAGTTGTAAAAATAAAAAGGCTCTCTCTAACATTATTGTTCCTACAACAAAATCAACATCAATTCACGTAGCTTAGTAGTTTTTATGTGATTTGATATAATAGTCAATAAATCTAAACTCACTGTAGAAGTCTTTATGGTTCTTTCAAGATGTGAGTTGGTATATAATGTTTTTTTTTTTTTTTTTTTTTTGGTTATAAATTAAAAGTGTTTGGTCATATCTCTTTTTTTTTTTTTTTTCAAAATTGCTAATTTATCTACAAAGTAGATGTATGGATAGAAACGATTTTGTGAAAAGTAAATGTCAAATATTCTTTGACTAATTAAAAATTTGATTAAGCCATATTTATGAGTATTGCAAAAATAACAAAATTCGTAGCTAAAATGTTGTATTCAAATTTTTATTTTTAATCTATAACATAGTCAGGAATTTGCATTGTCCAATAAATATTTCATATGACAAAATAATTTTCTTGCCAGTAGCTAAAAAGTTGTATTTAAAACAGAAGTCTTTATAGCTCCAAGTAATGCTTATATTTTTAAAACATTTAACTCATTATCCCAAATAAAAGCTCTAGGTACAGATTGCATGAAAAATAAACCAAATATCAGATTAATAGCCACAAGTTGAATGCACATAGTTAAAAAAAAATTTAAGTTTGAATATTTTGCTTTATTAAGATTATTCAGTGACAAAGTCTTCAAATAACAAGGTATAGTTTAAAACAAATCATGTAGTAAAGTCATTTGAGTATTAATTAAATTTGTTGTCTGTTTGATAAATACATAATCGTTTGTTAATTATATGTTGTATGACCATATTGTATCATCATAACAAAATTTTTCAATAAGTATAAAGCTCAAATTTGGGCAACACAAGGGCCTTCAACTACTTCAAAAGTGATTGTCTAAATCTTTGTTACTAGGGGATAGCATAAAAAGAAAAAAAATAAAAGAAAGCTAGAATACAAATCAAGACTGGGATAGCATACTTGTAATTGTATTGTTTACTATAGGAAACTCTATTAACGGGTGTTATCTACCATTTATTTTATCACATATTTGGCAATTCAATTATAAATCTTTTTAATTTTACTAAATGAGTCTTAAACTTTTTTACTTTTTACTAATTGAGTCGATCTAGTCAATTTTAATCGAAAGTTGCAAAGATAGATGTTAGTCAACCTACATGGCATGGCCGGTGGTAACATGGATAATTTGTAATTGATATTTTAATATATTTCAAATTTTTTATTATTTTTCTTTTTCCTTTTTCCTTTTTATTTTTTTTCCCTTTCTTCCTCCTTTAGCCGGTCACCAAGCCTCAAGCAACTAGTCGAAGCAAGGGTTGGTAAGGTTGACCTTGTTAGCCTCAAGCAAAGCTTTCCCCGCTAGCCACCGGCGAGGGTGAGCCTTGCTAGGGGTGGGTGAGGTCGGCCTTGCCCGCCATTGGCAAGTCTTGCTTACCCTTGGCAAGGCTTGACCTCTCCCAATGACGGCAAGGCTTGGCCTCACTAGTGGCTGGGTTGGGGGCGGGGTGGGGAGCTTTACTAGAGGTCACTAAGGCTGGCGATCGAATAGAGAAGGGAAAAAGAAAAAGAAGAAAAAATATATTAAAATGTTCATACTAGTGCTGGTCATGTCACATAGGATGATCGCCGTCTATGTTAGTGACTTCCAACAAAATTTGACCGAATGGATTCAATTTGCAAAATGTGCAAAAATCCAGGATTCAATTGGAAAAATTAAAAGGTTTATGACTAAATTGACAAAAATCCAATAGATTTATCACTTTCAGCACAATTTTTCCAATGAATTTTTCATGACGTTTCACCACTCGTTGCAAGTTCTGATTGTTATAAATAGATTTTGAGTTTGTAAAGTGAGGATCTTGAAGTATTTGGCTAGAAAAATTTCACTCATTAATTGATAAATCTTGTACATCTTTAGATCAGCTTCGGTGCTAGAAATGTTTCTTACCTATTGGAAGGATCTCATGGAATCTCGGGCTTTCAAGCCTGGTTCATTGAACATGGTAAGAAGAGGTTAGAAAAGCAATTTGTTCAAGGTCAACCATCTTTGTCTACAATCATAGGAAATAACATTGCCAACCGAGATAATTTCGATTTATAAAAAAAAAAAAAAAAAAGCATTGTGGACGTTCAACTACTAGTGGCAGCACTCATAGCCAAAGTGAGCTTCACTGTGACCGTCGCAATGCCTGGAGGTTATAACAACGACGGACCCAACCGGGGAATGGCGATTCTTGCTGGCAGGGCAGATTTCCAAGCCTTTGTCCTATGCAATAGTGTTGCTTTCCTTCTCTCTGTCCTGGCAATAATCTTACATTATCGAAGTTGTGCGTTCAGCTATCATCAAGAGCCGAAATACATCCCGACTGTGGGAGGTTGCATTGAAGTTGCGATAGCCGTGATGGGGCTCGCCTATATTTTCGGGATGTTCACTGTATTGATCAGGCCCACAAGGAGTACTGTGGAAAGAGTCGCTCCTTATATTGCGTATGGATTTCTGTCCACTTTGTGCTTTATTTATGAGTTCACCGACCCTGAGGATCATTCGTGGCTGCTAGGTAGCTCTCCCAGAGGAGGATACATCCAAAAGTTTTTTACTGTCATTTTCGGTTGGGCCGGTTCTGCAAACCAGTGACCTTGCTCACGGGAAAATTTCTCTTTGATTTGTCAGCCAGTCGTCGATTTCGAGCACTTTTATGTCATTTGTAAAATTTAGAACCTGTCATTGTCAACAGCTTCGTTAGCCATAACAAAAGTGGGGAATGTCATCTTTCTATGTAATCTCGGAGTGTTCAAAGTCAATCGAGTGAGTAACATCATTAAATAATTAGGTTGGCAGCGCCAAAAAGGTATCTCCATATCAACCTATAAAAATTCACTCACCCACTCATGCAAAAAACAATCATTTCGCTTCATTCTTTTGTATTTGCTTGTGGAATATATGCATCACTCGCTAATGCATAGAGAGGAGCAGTGGCCAATCCTCAAACAACCTAACCATTCATCGATACAAACCATGAACCGTTGGGGTCCAACTACAAGAAGCCATTCCCATCCCCATGTTCTTCATTGAAGCTGCATTATCTGTGTTGGGAGCTGTAAATTAGGGGACTATGTACTTTTCCATGTCGGCGAGAGAAATCTCCTTGTCGCAACCTCCCAACACTTTTGGGGAAAGATGAGTTTAGAGATAATGCTAAAAGTGGACCGACAATTCTCAAATAGTTCGGGTCCTCCCAAACCCTTGACTAGTGTGACATTAGAATTTTCAATATTATAGTATGATTTACCCTATAGAAAGGAGCCGATGTTAGCTTATTAAGGCAAGTTAGGAGCCAAGTGAGATAGGGTAAATATTTCACCTTTTACGCAACCGGAGATTTTAAGATCAGGAACTTGATTACACTAATTATCCAACTAGTCTCCTCTCGATACCCTAACTTGATTGGTTCATTACCTAAGATTCATGTGATATTTATATTATTTGAGTATCCTATACCACTAAACAATGTCCATTCATGGGTATAATTAAGGGTAAGTAAATAATCGCAATTGATTTGATGAAAATAAACCATAAGGATATTGTCCTTAAGAATAGTGTTTATAGGCCTTAGATAATTAATCTTATTTTCTCATTATTTTTAATAGATTCCTAACAATCCTTATTTTTCATGTTATATAATATTTTTCTAACAGGTTGGACACGACAACAACAGGGACATTGGCGTGCATCGGCAAGGCTAGTGATTGCTGTGAGTGGGGCCTGGAAGCCAGCTAAATGCGACGGAGAAAGTTTGTTGGCCGTTGCTCACGCTGTAAACCGTCAGCAAGCGCACTTTGGTTCGCTTGCTCGTCCGCGTCTGTTTCTAGTTGCAGCTTCACGGCGCGATTGTAGGGCAGAATTGATGCTCGCCGGTGCTGGTTAATCGATGTTGGTGGCGAACAATGGCTGCAGGAGTTGGCCGAACTGGCAGGTCTCTTTAGTTTGGTTGGAAACCTAATGTCTGGCGTATGGTTTGGACTCGTCGCTGCGTTGGTGGCCACATTGATGGCACCAAAGGGAATGATGCGGACCTGGCTTGATTGGGTGGAGCGGTGATGTCGGGGGCGGTAGGGGGCAGTGACCGTCGAGGCTTAATGGTGACAACAATAAGGCATAATGAACGTTGAATATTGGCAATATCTCCTTATTTTTGGAATTTTGTGCCTTTACTGCTGAGATTTTGCCATTCACTAGTTGGAAAGAATTCTTCTCTTTTCCTTCGTTAAGTAAACGGGCCTCTACAACACTTTGCCTAGTTAGTTTGCTTTTGCCTTCAATACGCTCCGTTTGGAGAAGATAAGTCACAATATGTTCCCCTGTCCCAAATCCTTTGACTTTTCACCAAGGACCGAGGTAACCACGCTCCCAAAAAATTTTCATGTCTCCGATGACACGTTCCTTAAATTTGTGAGGCCATCATTCACGGAAAAGAAGCCACCGAATTCTCCTCATCCTTTCAAGTGTGCCCCCATAATCATGGCTTCATCATCTCTCAGTCTCCACAATCCATAAGTGGGCCCCCTCAGTCATGGATTGGCAATTAACTCAGAACTTTCAGCCAAGGTTTGTCTATTTTAAGTGGCACCACACAACAAGAAAAAGTTGCATGCATAATATTCCATGGTACACACTCCTTGTTATGCAAACTATACTATGTTGATATTATTTGTTTAGAGATTGAATCCAATCCCTAATTTTTAATGTAATAAATGACTAGAAAAAAATCATAATTTAGGTGTCAATGTTAAATTTAGTGACAACGGTGGCATGTTGTTAGATTTGTAATGATAGTGGGATGTTAGAAATGGGGGTAGGGCTGGTGCATGGTAACGGCAATAGTGGTTGTGATAGTAATTGGTAACTTCATAAGCAGTTGATTCAGCCTTGATGAGACGATCTGATGACTCCATCCTTGAAAGCTCCTTAGACATTCACTTGCCTTAAGAACCCTTGAGGGTGGTTCTCGTTGCTAACCGACCTCACATGGGGAAGGTGTAGAAGTCTAAAGTGACCACATTCCAAGAAGTATCCTGGATGTGACATGGTTTTGCTTCTCAGCGAAAAGTGGAAGACAAGATGCCTTAGAAGTTTAGAAAAAAAGAAAAAAAAAGAAGCTGCAGGCAGACTGTGCTTTCCTTTTAAGTTGCGAAGGGGTTCAAGTCTTCACTTGATTTCACAAAATTACTTCAATTTTAAGTTGCACCACTCAATAAGAAAAAGTCGCATGCGTAATGTTCCATGGTACACACTCCCTATTATGCAAACTATGCTATGTTGATATTATTTGTTTAGGGATTGAACCAAATCCCTAAGTTTTAGTGTAATAAACGACTAGAAAAAATCATAATTTAGTTGTCAATGTTAAATTTGTTAAATTTAGTGACAACGGTGGCATGTTGTTAGATTTGGAATGATAATGGGATGTTAGAAATGGGGGTAGGGCTGGTGCATGGTAACGGCAATAGTGGTTGTGATAGTAATTGGTAACTTCATAAGCGGTTGATTCAGCCTTGATGAGACGATTCGATGACTCCATCCTTGAAGGTTCCTTAGACATTTACTTGGCTGAAGAACTATGGAAGATGGTTCTCGTTGCTACCTATCTCACATGGGGAAGGTGTAGAAGTCTAAAGTTACCACGTTCCAAGAAGTATCCTGGATGTGACATGGTTTTGCTTCTTAGGGAAAAGTGGAAGACAAGATGCCTTAAAAATTTAGAAAAGAAAAAAAGAAGCTGCGGGAGACCTGTGCTTTCCTTTTAAGTTGTGAAGTGGTTCGAGTCTTCACTAATTTCACAAAATTACTTCAATTTTAAGTTGCACCACTCAATAAGAAAAAGTCACATGTGTAATGTTCCATGGTACGCACTCCCCATTATGCAAACTATGCTATGTTGATATTATTTGTTTAGGGATTGAACCCAATCCCTAATTTTTAGTGTAATAAACGACTAGAAAAAATCATAATTTAGGTGTCAATGTTAAATTTAGTGACAATTGTGGCATGTTGTTAGATTTGGAATGATAGTGGCATGTTAGAAATGGGGGTAGGGCTGGTGCATGGTAACGTCAATAGTGGTTGTGATAGTAATTGGTAATTTCATAAGCAGTTGATTTAGCCTTGATGAGATGATCCGATGACTCCATCCTTGAAGGTTCCTTAGACATTCACTTAGTTGAAGAACTATGGAAGATAGTTCTCGTTGCTACGTACCTCATATGGGGAAGGCGTAGAAGTCTAAAGTTACCATGTTTCAGGAAGTATCCTGGATGTGACATGGTTTTGCTTCTTAGGGAAATGTGGAAGACAAGATGCCTTAGAAGTTTAGAAAAAAAGAAAAAAGAAAAAAGTAGCTACCTAGAGACCTATGCTTTCCTTTTAAGTTGCAAAGTGGTTCGAGTCTACACTGATTACACAAAGTTACTTCAATTTTAAGTGGCACCACTCAATAAGAAAAGGTCGCATGCATAATATTCCATGGTACGCACTCCCCATTATGCAAACTATGCTATGTTGATATTATTCGTTTAGGATTGAACCCAATCCTAATTTTTAGTGTAATAAATGACTAGAAAAATCATAATTTAGGTGTCAATGTTAAATTTAGTGACATTGGTGGCATGTTGTTAGATTTGGAATGATAGTGGTATGTTAGAAATGGGGACAGGGCTGGTGCATGGTAACGGCAATAGTAGTTGTGATAGTAATTTGTAACTTCATAAGCAATTGATTCAGCCTTGATGAGACAATCTAATGACTCTATCCTTGAAGGTTCCTTAGACATTTACTTGGCTGAAGAACTATCGAGGGTTGTTCTCCTAGCTACATACCTCACATGGGGAAGGCGTAGAAGTCTAAAGTTACCACATTCCAAGAAGTATCCTGGATGTGAAATGGTTTTGCTTCTTATGGAAAAGTGGAAGACAACATGCCTTAAAAATTTAGAAAAAGAAAAAGAAGATGCAAGGAGACCTATGCTTTTAAGTTACAAAGTGGTTCGAGTCTTCACTGATTTCACAAAAGTACTTCAATTTTTAGTTGCACCACTTAATAAGAAAAAGTCGCATGTGTAATGTTCCATGGTACGCACTCCCATTATGCAAACTATGCTATGTTGATATTAGTTGTTTAGGGATTGAACCCAATCCCTAATTTTTAGTGTAATAAACGAGTAGAAAAAATCATAATTTAGTTGTCAATGTTAAATTTGTTAAATTTAGTAACAACGGTGGCATGTTGTTAGATTTGGAATGATAATGGAATGTTAGAAATGGGGGTAGGGCTGATGCATGGTAACGGCAACAGTGGTTGTGATAGTAATTGGTAACTTCATAAGCAGTTGATTCAGCTTTGATGAGACGATCCGATGACTCCATCCTTGAAGGTTCCTTAGACATTTACTTGGCAAAAGAACTGTGGAAGATGGTTCTCATTGCTACCTACCTCACATGGGGAAGGTGTAGAAGTCTAAAGTTACCACGTTCCAAGAAGTATCCTGGATGTGACATGGTTTTGCTTCTTAGGGAAAAGTGGAAGACAAGATGCCTTAGAAATTTAGAAAAGAAAAAAAGAAGCTGCATGGAGACCTGTGCTTTCCTTTTAAGTTGCGAAGTGGTTCGAGTCTTCACCGATTTCACAAAATTAGTTCAATTTTAAGTTGCACCACTCAATAAGAAAAGTCACATGTGTAATGTTCCATGGTACACACTCCCCATTATGCAAACTATGCTATGTTGATATTATTTGTTTAGGGATTGAACCCAATCCCTAATTTTTATTGTAATAAACTACTAGAAAAAAATCATAATTTATGTGTCAATGTTAAATTTAGTGACAATTGTGGCATGTTGTTAGATTTGGAATGATAGTGGCATGTTAGAAATGGGGGTAGGGCTGGTGCATGGTAACGGCAAAGTGGTTGTGATAGTAATTGGTAATTTCATAAGCGGTTGATTTAGCCTTGATGAGATGATCCGATGACTCCATCCTTGAAGGTTCCTTAGACATTCACTTAGTTGAAGAACTATGGAAGAGCGTTCTCGTTGCTACCTACCTCACATGGGGAAGGCATAGAAGTCTAAAGTTACCACATTCCAAGACGTATCCTGGATGTGACATGGTTTTGCTTCTTAGGGAAAAGTGGAAGACAAGATGCCTTAGAAATTTAGAAAAAAGAAAAAAGAAGCTGCAGGGAGACCTGTGCTTTCCTTTTAAGTTGTGATGTGGTTCGAGTCTACACTGATTACACAAAATTACTTCAATTTTAAGTGCACCACTCAATAAGAAAAAAGTCGCATGCGTAATATTCCATGGTACACACTCCCCATTATGCAAACTATGCTATGTTGATATTGTTTGTTTAGGGATTGAACCCAATCCCTAATTTTCAGTGTAATAAATGACTAGAAAAAATCATAATTTAGGCGTCAATGTTAAATTTAGTGACATTGGTGGCATGTTGTTAGATTTGGAATGATAGTGGGATGTTAGAAATGGGGGCAGGGCTGGTGCATGGTAACGGCAACATGGTCGTGATAGTAATTGGTAACTTCATAAGCAGTTGGTTCAGCCTTGATGACACAATCCAATGACTCTATCCTTGAAGGTTCCTTAGACATTTACTTGGCTGAAGAACTATCGAGGGTTGTTCTCCTAGCTACATACCTCACATGAGGAAGGCGTAGAAGTCTAAAGTTACCACATTCCAAGAAGTATCCTGGATGTGAAATGGTTTTGCTTCTTATGGAAAAGTGGAAGACAAGATGCCTTAGAAATTTAGAAAAAAGAAAAAAGAAGTTGCAGGGAGACCTGTGCTTTCCTTTTAAGTTGCAAAGTGGTTCGAGTCTTCACTGATTTCACAAAATTACTTCAATTTTAAGTTGCACCACTCAATAAGAAAAAGTCGCATGCGTAATGTTCCATGGTATGAACTCCCCATTATGCTAACTATGCTATGTTGATATTGTTTGTTTTGAGATTGAACCCAATCCCTAATTTTTAGTGTAATAAACTACTAGAAAAAATCATAATTTAGGTTCGAATGTTAAATTTAGTGACAACGGTGGCATGTTGTTAGATTTGGAATGATAGTGGGATGTTAGAAATGGGGGTAGGGCTGGTGCATGGTAACGGCAATAGTGGTTGTGATAGTAATTGGTAACTTCATAAGCAGTTGATTAAGTCTTGATGAGATGATCCGATGACTCCATCCTTGAAGGTTTCTTAGACACTCACTTGGCTGAAGAACTATCAAGGGTGGTTCTCGTTGCTACCTACCTCACATGGGGAAGGCATAGAAGTCTAAAGTTACCGCGTTCTAATAAGTATCCTGGATGTGAAATGATTTTGCTTCTTATGGAAAAGTGGAAGACAAGATGCCTTAGATGTTTAGAAAAAGAAAAAGAAGCTCCAGGGTTTCCTTTTAATTTGCGTGTGGGAGAACAGAAACTTCCAAGAATTAGAGCAATATGGCTTTTTAAAGTTATATTATGAAATAAATTCCTCCCACTTGAACTCATTCTTTATGGGAAAATTGTCCAAAAAGTCCTAAACCTATTGCACTTTTGCCAATTCAGTCCTAAACATTTTCACTTTTTGCCGATTCAGTCCTTCCAAGCAATTTTGGTTGGAAACTGCGGACGTGGACGTCGCGGTGCCATCTAAGACTGACGCGGCGCTGATGTGGAAAATTTTTAATAATATTTTATTATTTTATTGAATTTTTATTTTTTTTTTTTTTTCCTTTTGTCTTTTCTTTCTTTTTTTTTGGCTTTTTTCTTGGCCTTTTTTTTTTTTCTTTTTTTTTTTTTTTTTTCTTTTTCTCTTGTTCTCCACTCTTGTCTTCTTCCTCGACAAGCCCCCTCTCCTCACCAAATGCTCTCTGTAGCTCCCCGCCTAAACCAGTGCCACCACTACGACGATCCCTTCATTGACCTTTGAGGCACCAAAGCCACCGTCCGACGTCGGTTTTTCGGTCCGACCGGCACCGAGACACTTGGAACGCTAACCATCATGTGAAGAAAAAACTCGGTTCACCGGGACGAAACCCATACAACTCGACTATGGCCAAGACAACGAAAGAAAACTAAGTCTCACTGTGGCATTACATCGAACACTTGGTATACGCTATGGGAAGGATTTCGGCTTGATTGTGACCCAAGTCCACACCAAAACTTTCGACAAGCAAATGAGAACACATAACAACTTGACGGGAAACCAGCGGGACTCGAAGCTCACGTGAGTCGAACGACCACGGCTCGGCCTGACGTGCGCTAAATAGGGCAAAAACCTAACACAAGCAAGGGCTTACCAAGTTTAGCTTGACGACGTTGACGAGGGGCCATCAGGCGGAGCTCGTGCTAGATCTAGTCTAGGCGAGGCTCACACTCACTTGGGCGAGGGCTAGCCCCGGCAAGGGCTACCCTCGCCGGATCTAGCGAGGCTAGCCCTCACCCGAGCCAGGGTGGCCTTGCACAGCGTCGCCGTCGCTGGCGAGGCCGCCCTAGCTAGGTGAGGGTCGGTCTCGCCGGGCGACCCTTGCTAGGCCATGCCTGGGCGAGGACTCCCTAGCTAGGGCTCCTCCTCACGTGGTTGGGTCTCGCCAGTGGTGGGTGAGGCTAGCTGGCTAGTTGTGGTCAGTGGCCAGCCACCGAAAAAGGCCAAAAGGAAAAGAAAGAAAAAAAATGGAAAAAAAAAAAAAAAAAAACTATTGAAATATTTTTAAAAATTGTCCACGTCGCACCGACTATCCTACGTGGCATCGCCAGTGTCCACGTCAGAATTTTCTGGCCAAAATTGGCCGAATGGACTGAATCGACAAGAAGTGAAAATGTTTAGGACTAAATTGGCAAAATGAAAAGGTTTAGGACTGAATTGGCAAAAACGAGATCTTGCAAACCCTCGTTCATGGACACTCCAACAAGGGTCGATGGCCCTCATCAACACACCAACAAGGATCACTGGCCCTTGCTGACAAAACATAACAGCTTTAGTGTTGCCTTCTCTTTTTTTTAAAAAAAATTAACCTTTTACATATCTCTTCCATATAGTAAAAATAATAGATAGTCCTTGATCTATCATGAATTTTTTTAGATTTTTATTCATTATATATTATGAAAACATTACAATATATAACATATGATTATGAGCTTTGACTTTTGCCAATAGATCATAGCAGTAGAGGTGATCCTCAAATTGAGCGTCAACTAATTTTTGCCTAAGTTCGATCCCCATAAAATTTACGTATATAAATCTTCGAGTGGGGAAAGTTTACGTATGTAAATCTTCCATCACGTGGAGCATGATGAGAACGCACGACTCACGACGGACTAAGACCATAAAGACTGAAAAGAGTTAAGGACTTGCCGTTAAAAAATAGGAAAGGAGCAAAAGGAAATCTACAGCTAAACGTGGGCCCACGAATGTCTTTGCTTTAATAAATAAGTTCAATCAGATTCGATTCTTCAGTAAGAATGTTTGAATCACGCATGTTTCGATGGTCCTGATTTTGATGAAAAGTAGAAAGCAGCCCGCTAATTCAATTTCATGCTTACATAATTTATTTATCATTATTATTTTTGATTTGTACTCGTCCTCCTTCCTTTAAACAAGAGTTGCCCCACTTCCTTATTATTTGCTTATGTGTAAAATATGAAGTCCAAAACGCATACTAATTAGACTTTCTGGAAACTATTCTCTAAACTTGATAAATTTATTTCAATTTCATAGGAACAATTGAAGAACCACCATATGCATATAAATATCTCCTTTCTACTACTCCTGGGAAGCTCAACTAAATTTCCTTTCCAACATCCTCCATTTACATCAATCCTCTTAGAAAGCTCAAAGAAGTTCATTATATTTGAACTCATTTCTTTTATTGATAAATTCACTTGCAACTACTGCTTATCCCGAGAATGAAAGAGAGCCTAAGTATGCATCCTAATGTGTATAGGGCTGCAAAGTCAGGAGACTTTCAGTCTCCTGAGTTTCAATCCCTGATCAAAGCAATTTTGGAAAACGGAGAGGATCTTTTTCACCAAACAACGCCAAATGGGAACAACATTCTTCACGTTGCAGCTCAGTACGAGCAAGTAAATTTCATCGAAAATCTTCTTCAACGTCCATCAGGACTGCCTCTTCTTTGGCAGGGTAACTTCAAAGAAGATACTCCACTACATATTGCTGCCACCATGGGAAGCTTGAAATCTGTTCGAGTCCTTATTAAAATGGTGAAACTGCATAGCATTGTTGAAAACGGACAAGTTGATGCATGTAGAGAGCTACTTAGAAAGCCAAATTTGCATAAGGATACTGCACTGCACTACGCAGTAAGAGGAGGCCATGAATCAGTGGTGAAGTTGCTGATTGACGAGGATCCTCAGTTGGGTGGTGTTACTAATGCTGCTGATGAGTCCCTGCTTTATCTTGCAACAGATAGAGGGCATTTGTATATCATGGAGCTGATTTTACATGCTTCCGTGTTGCCATCCTCTCATAAGGGCCCTAAGGGATTGACAGCTTTGCATGTTGCCATCCATCGCCCACTGGCCGGTAAGTATCACGGGTTTTTTCACCGAAACAAATTTTAACTAAAGTTCTCTCTCTCGTGCAAGGCTTCATTTAGGTGAGACGTGATGATGTTAGCAGTGATGGCCGCCAACGCTATTTATTTATTTCTTGATTGCTACTTTTATTGTGGTGAAAGGCCATACATTTTCCCCAGGACATGGCTCTTGAGCAATTATATATGGGGGTTATAATTTGAATAAAATTTTAACTTGTTATTCTCGTTGCATTTGACTTTATTGTTTTATTCATTAACTGTTTTTTGTGGTCGGATATTCATTGACTATTAATTAAGTTCAAACTGGTTTGTCTTCTCTTAGCATACGGACTAAGGAAAAAGAGTAGAGTTTTTCAAAGGATTCAACTACATTCTGGATTACGTATCGATTCAGGAAAATCATTTTATTTTAAGAAAGTACTTTGTACACGCACTTAATTTCTTTTTACGTGTTTTTCTAGATCTTGTTCTCTTACTTGACTCCTTCGGTGGCAGCGGCAGCAGCAGCCACCATCACTACCATAGCACCACTGCCTCTTCCCTCTCCTCTCTTCTCCAGTTCGGTTGTTTTACCTTCTTCTTTTTTTTTTTTTTTTTAATTATCTTTTCTTGTGTCCTTCTTTGTTTCGACATTTTGTGCTTATGATTAATTGTCTTTCAGTTTACAATAAATGGCATGGCATGCAATATATATATATATATATATATATATATATATATAATATAGGTTAATACTACAAAAACTCGAAATTGATACATTTGTGAAAAATCTATCCAAAACTATTTTTTTTGACTCCAAACTAGTACATCTATTACAAATTAATTAGTTGTATGACATGTGATAGTGGATAGGTGTACCACTTTGGATATTCTTTTTGTGATATCAAATCAATTTAGTAGAAACTAACGGGGATAAAATGGTTACGGATATATCAGAATGTGGGTTTTTGTAGTAAAAAATTTAATTTGGAATAAATTTGTCACAAGTATATCAATTTGGAATTTTTATAGTCAAAAAATTAATTTATGGTGAATTTGTTATATGTGAATCGGTTTGGATTTTTGTGATGTTAACCCTTTATATTTCCGAAAGATCAAGGTATGCATGCAAATTTTTTAATTCTTGAAGGCAAATCATGATGACTTGAAAAATGGGAGTGCAGTGATCATTGAAAATGCACAAGGCGCTAAGTCCTAATTCGATATTGAAATTTCTATGAAATTGAGTTGGGCACGATTGGTCTGCAATATGATTGGCATCAGAGAAAAAAACATTGGTCTTTTATCCTAGCCCTGACGGAGCAGATTCCCTCCTGAAAAAGGAAAAGCTTCTTGTCGATCAACTTTACCAACTATTAACAATTTCACTTATCAAAAAGAAAACCTTTACAGATTTCTGTATTATACTAGATTGAAGGTGGTCAGATTCTACGTGCGTTAACACGAGATAACAAGAGAAACTTCGTAATAACCATGACATATTCGTTCCTAGTAAGGAGAAGGAAAATTACACAAATAGTCCCTATATTTTCACTCAATGTCAATTTCGTCCTTGAACTTTCGATTGGCTCAATTTGGTCCCTGAACTATTGATAAAATGTCGATCTAGTCCCTGAACTTTGAATGGCTCAATTTGGTCCCGAACTATTAATAAAATGTCCGATCTAATCCCTGAACTTTCGATCGACTCAAGTTGGTCCCCGAACTATGATGAAATGTCGATCTAGTCCTTCGTTACTATTTTCTTTTTTTTTCTTTTTTTCCATTTTTCCTCTTTTTTTCCTTTTTTTCCTTTTTTTTCGCTTTCCCTCCGCCCTCGGCTCGTGGCCGGCATCGGTGAGGGAGCCCCTCGCCCGGATCGGCAAGGGCCCCTCGCCGGCGTCCTCGCAGCGGGCGAGTCCCTCGCCGATCTTGCGAGGAGCTCCCTCGCAGACGGCGAGGGAGCTCCCTCGCACATCCGTCCTCGCCGGCGTCCCGCGAGGAGAGCCCTCGCCGGCGTCGGGTGAGGGCGAGGCGAGCTCCTCGCCGATCTTGCGAGGAGCCCCTCGCCCGACGCCGCCGAGGGCTCTCCCTCGCGGATCCGGCGAGGGCCGTCCTCGCCGGCGTGCAAGGGAGAGCCCCTTCGCCGGCATCGGGCGAGGGCGAGGCGAGGCTCTCCTCGCAGATCGGCGAGGAGAGCCCCGCGCAGACGCCCGGCGTCGGGCGAGGGCGAGGCGAGGGGCTCCCTTGCTTTGGCGTCCCTCGCACGCGACGCCGGCGAGGAGGGCCCCCTCGCCGGATCTGCGAGGGAGAGCCCTCGCTCGCTTGTGAGGGACGCCGGCGAGGAGCCCCTCGCCCTCGCCCTCGCGACGCGCGAGCGAGGGCTCTCCCTCGCGAGACGCCGAGCGGGACGGCCCCTCGCCGTTTGCGAGGGAGAGCTCCCTCGCAAGATCGGCGAGGGAGAGCCCCTCACCGGCGTCGGGCGAGGGGCTCCCTCACCGGACGCCGGCCCTCCGCCGGAGCCGGCGGAGGGAAAGCGAAAAAAAAAAAAAGGAAAAAAAAGAAAAAAAAAGGAAAAAAAGAGGAAAAAAGAGAAAAAAAAAAAGGAAAAAGAAAAGAAAAATAGTAACGAAGGACTAGATCGGACATTTCATCATAGTTCAGGGACCAACTTGAGCCGATCGAAAGTTCAGGGACTAGATCGGACATTTTATTAATAGTTCAGGGACTAAATTGAGCCATTCGAAAGTTCAGGGACTAGATCGGACATTTTATCAATAGTTCAGGGACCAAATTGAGCCAATCGAAAGTTCAGGGACGAAATTGGACATTGAGTGAAAATATAGGGACTATTTGTGTAATTTTCCCTAAGGAGAAAAAGGGGAAAACTTCATGGGAGACAATGCAATTCTAATAGCTATGTCAAGATGCTAAAAACAGCCTGAATCATGACATATTCATATTGTATTTGCAAAGGCTGGCAGAAAATCCTGAATATCAGACCGGAATTGATCAGAGAAAGAGATGAAATGGGTTGGACTCCTCTTCATTATGTTGCTTCCAAGGGCAAATTCAAAGCGGTTCAACAACTACTACAGCACGATATTTCTGTGGCATATGACTTAGACAAAGAGGACAATCAGCTCTTCACATTGCAGCGTTTTTAGGCTACTCTCTTGTCGTTGATGAGATTGTTAAATTTTGTCCTAGTGCTTGGGACATCATAAACATCAAAGGGCAAACAGCTCTTCACGCAGCTGTGATGGGTGGAGAAGCGGATGTAGTCAAGGACATACTCCGGAGACCGAACTTGGAGTATCTTATCAAGGAACAAGATACTGACGGAAACACGGCTCTGCATTTGGCAGCACTTCATAAGGACTACACCATCATAGATATACTTGCATGAGACAGGAGGGTAGACCGTTTCATCACAAACAATGATCATATGACTGCCCTTGACATTTTTTGGCTCATAATGAGGTATGCTTTCTTGCTTGAACCCTATAGAGCTCGATTTGTTCACTTGTAGAGTAATTTCTTCAGTATTGTTTAGAAACGGTGGCTCAGGTGATAGTCGGTGCAAACAAACAGCCCAATTGGAGTTTTAGTGTTTCAACTTTGTTTTGCTTAGTCGATTGTTTGAGCAGATAGTAGCATAGATAGCTCTAGTAAGCGTGACGCATTTGAAAAGGGACTTGGAGTGAAGTGATGTCATATCGAACCATAAATAAGAAATTTGGGCAGCATTGAATTTTATGGTTAAGCCACTTACAATCATTCCCTCCCGCTTCACTTGACATTAATCGATACACTAATTATTACATCAATTAGGCAAAAATTAAAAGGCTTTTTTGTCCACCTAATCTATCATTAATGTTCCTACAGCAAAATATCGACATCAATTCCCATAGCTTACAACTTGAATGTAATTTGGTCCAATAGCCAATAAATCTATATTCGTGATTTAAAGTATTTACGGTTCTTTCATATATCCACTTATTATAAACTAAATGTGGAGGGATACAATTTCTTTCTTTCAAACAACCATTTAATCTATAAATTGGATATGAGCACACAAACGATTTAGTGACAAAGTAAAGCATAACTATTTTACACTATTGAAAAAAATTGGTTAAACTGTATTAATGAGTATTGCAAGATTAACAAAAAGCAGTAGCTAAAGAAGTTGTCTTCAATTTTTTAGTTTTGATCTATAACATGGTGATGAATTTGCATCATCATATAGAAATTATGTCTTACAAGATAATTATCTTGCCAGTAGTTATTACTGTAAAATTTAAAATTGAAGTCCTCATAATTTAATTTATACTTATAGTCTGAAATCATCTAACTCATTCGCACATGTAAAAGCCCTATTTAATATCTAATTGCATAAAAAAAAAAGCCAAATATTGAATTAATAGCCAACAATGAACTGCACACTATAAAAATAAATAGTTTTAAAAAAATATATGTCTGAATTTTTTTTTTATATATATATATATATATATATATATATATATATTTGCCTATCTTAGTTTAACTCTTTACTCCTTTTCAAACTTAGTTTAACTCTTGAATCATTTTCAGACTTTTGTCCTATTTCTTTGTAAAGTGTGAGAGTCAAACCCCACACTTAAAACTGAATCTTCTTACCTTTTATCCATATGAGAAGGTGGGAATCAAACTCCCCACCTCTCTCTTTCCATGTGGGAAGAGTGGACCTCGGTAACAAAGAATTCAATAAAGTAATATTCAATAGTAATTAATTATGTTGTTTGGTTGATAAATGTATATTATTTGTGTACAATATAATGTATGAAGTTGGTAAATATGGATTTTATAATCATATTATCTCATCAAATAAAAAACTTTCATTTAGCATAAAATTTCAAATGCGTGCGACAATCGGGTCATCAAAGAGTTCACAAATAGTTGTCATCTTATTTATCTTGAAAACAATGCAAAACATTAGGGTTGGGACTCTCCAAAGTTAAGGGATAAGCTAGAGGGAGGAAAAAAAGAACAAAAGAAAAATGGAGAATAAATATGTGCCGTCTAATGACCCCTATGTGCTAGGGTGTCAACCATATAGCGGTGACTTTAAATGTTAGATTAGATGTAGCTTTAGAGGATCTCAATTTAAAAAGTTTATCTGCACCTTCTGACTTTGAAACAACTATTCTGTCACATTCACATGAAAATATCGGAATATTTTAACAATAATTAGCTATAATCCTTCTTTTTTTTTTTTTGCCCCCATTCAAACAATTCTTGAGATAAAGAGATACCCTCTGCCTCATAATATTTTATGACTCGCCGGGAGTTCTGTTGTTTATAAATGAAATTTGAGTGCGTAAAGGTATTTCGCCCGAAGAGTTCACCCTTTAATTAATACATGTTGTAAATTTTTTTTAGGTCGGCTGCAGTGCTGCCAAAGTTAATTATCTATTAAAAGAATCTTGCGGAAGGTCGGATTTCCAAGGTGGGGTTATTGAAAAAATAAAGAAGATGTTGGACAAGCAATTTGTTGAGGGTCAACCAGGTGCATCTATAATCACCGGAAGTAATATCGCCAACCGAGAAAATTCCGATTCATCAACAAAAACTTGATCAACCTTCAACAATTAATGGCAACGCTCATAGCCACGGTGACCTTTGCTGCAACCTTCACCATGCCCGGAGGATATAACAACGATGGACCCAACCGAGGGATGGCGATTCTTGCTGAAAGGGCAGCTTTCAAGCATTTGTGCTATTAAACGTTACAGCGTTCAGTTTCTCAGTCGTGGCATCATTCATACAATTTGATCCTTGGGTCCCGGGCCCTCGCTACGAGGTGAGATACACCTACCCCGTGGGACTTTGCATTTTCATTGCGATATGGGCAATGGTGCTAGCTTTTGCTTGTGGTACGTATGTGGTATTGACCGGAACCATCGAGCTTGGAATCTCTCCTTTATCATTGGCGGATGCATCGTGATTATGTACATTATCGGTAATTCGCTTGACCCTATAGTAATTTTAAATCGGCCACCTCACTATCCGGGAAGATATGTCCGAAACTTATTGTTTAAATATAAAATACTCTAGGGAAGCTGCTAATAAATTGAACCGGTTCTACAGTCCCATGTCTTTGTGCCCAGGAGATTTTCTTCTGGCCATGTCAGTTCGAGCACTTTTATGTCAGCCGTCTGATTTAAACCCTATCAAAGATGTCTGGAGAGCAGCATAGGCCAACAAGTTGAGGCTTTTCGTGTATGTGAAGGATATACAACTCGACGGCTTCTCAGTTGACCAAATGAAAGCCAAGAGGGATAGCAGCTGCTGAGCGATTGCGGTTGAACTTCCAAATTGGTATTGTCTAATGTTTGTTGATAGATGTTTGGTTGCAAGGGTATCGGATTTTGCAGAATTTCAATTTAAAAAAAAAAAAAAAATGATTTCCATGGCATATATTGAGTTTTATTTGTCTTTACTGTCGATTACAATTACTATAATTTCTATGAATTTCTTGAACATTCTTCAACGGTGGTAGATTGGCCAAATCAAGTTACTGGTTAGCAAATTTCCAGTATATTGTAATGAATTTACTAACACCAAGTGGATATGTAAGTTACAAACTTCTTTTAAATTTTACAGGTGGACAAGATAGAGATTAATAAATTATCGACATCATAAGGAAGTTAACAACTTTTAAATTTATGAGCAGATCGAGTAATAGGTTAATAAGTTCCTGACATGGTAATGAAGACATCAATGTCAAATGAATTAAGTTACCAAACCATTTAATTTTTACAAGTGAGCACAGTTAAAAGTTAGTAAGATAGCACTATTGTAATGCATTTACCAATGCCAAATTTCTTCTTTAAGTTTTACAAGTCGGCTCGGTTAAAGGTTAGTATACAACTGAAGGCTTGCCGAAAAATGTGATATTTACTACCATATATTTTTAAGTTGCCGTTAAATTGGGACTTGGCTTTGACTTCTATGCACTGCTTTTTAATGGCATGGTTGTGCAAATCTGTAGGAAATATCATAATATTCTCAGCATCTGTCGAGAGCAAAAGTCATGGCTGACGCAAGATCCTTCCCTTTCGATTATTTCAAAAGTTTCATAAGTTTTCAGAGAAATGGGAATGTCATCTTTCAGTGTAACCTTAGAACTTACAAGTCAATCCGTAAGAAACAACATCAAATAATTAGGTACACAAAACTAAGAATGTATCACCATATCAACCTATGAAAACTTAATCATATAGTGATGCCGAAAACAATCACCTCGCTTTTTCTTTCGTGTTTGTACGTAGAACACATGCATCGCTCGCCAATGTACAAAGAGGAGTAGTGGCTAATCCTCGAACAACCTAACCATTCTTCAATACAAACCCTGAAGCCTAGGGGTCCAACTACTAGAAACCGGCTCTGTTGCCATGCATTTGCTAAAGTTGCATCATCCACCAAGTACGGTACTATATGTTTTTGCATGTGAGAGAGAGATCCACATATGGTTTCCAGAGTGTTGTGACCCTCCCGACACGTTCAGAGAAAGACGGATTTAGACATAATGCCAACGGTGGACCGATGGTTCCCTAATAGCTCGAGTTCTCCCTAACCCTTATCTCACACGACACTAGAATTTTCAATGTTTTGGTGCAATTTAACCTAAAAGAAGGAGCCGCCACTAGCCCAAATGAGATATGGAAAAATATCTCACTTTCTACGCAACTAGATATTCTAAAATTGGTGATTTGATTACACTAATTGTCTACCTAATGCTTTTTCAATACCTTAGCTAGATTGGTTTGGTACCTAAGATGTTCATGCAATCTTTTAACCATTTTAGTACCCTATGCCACTAAACGATATCCATCCATAAGTGCAAAATCAAGAGCAAATAAATAATCACAATCGATATGATAAAGTAAAGTAAAAAGAAGTAAACTCAATAAAGTATAAAGCAAAGGATCATCATTAAGTCCCTCATACAGCAATCCCCATGAGCTAAATAAGAGTTGAATCCAATTCCTTGTCCAAAAGATCAATACGCGAAAACTAAACTATATCAAAGTTATTAAATTCTTTAAACTATATATATGCTAACTAAATGAAACTAAGCCAAATCTAGTACTGGAAATTAACGGCCTAGTCAAGGCCCCTATTTCTAACCATTTTTTCTATATTTTTCTATTTTTCCAAATTTGTATTTTTAATTTTTTTTTTATTTTGGGTATAAGGGGACGCCGGCTGGGCCCTTGGGCTCGGTTCTTGTATGGGTCTAACTTATACTTTGAGGTCGGGCCGTAAAAGTCCTTTGGGCTATATATCTATCTAGATTCCTCCCCTAAAAAATCGAATTGGGCTTAACTAGTCGAATTAAGCCCAAATTCCCTAAAAGAACTCATCAAATCCGAATTCACTTGAACCAGATTCAGCCCAATCGTTTCTTGTCAAGTTCAAGACCCGAGACACTAAGAGCACGTTTGGTAACGATTCTGTTCCTGGGAGCTGATTTTGACTATAAATGATTAATTTTGATTTTGTTCATGGGAACGATTCGAGTAAAAAGCGCGTTTGGTAACCGTCCAAAATTTTTTATTCTGGAATAGAATTGCGTTTGATTCCGTGCTAATTGATATGTTCCAAATTAATTTCTTTTGATTTTTAAATAAATTTTAAATAATTTTTTTACTTTTTTTCTTTTCTTTTTTTCTTTTTTTCCCTTTTTTTTTTTTTTCCTATTCTTCTTCTTCTTCTTCTTCATGTGGCTGGTCGGGATCGGCGACCAGCCGACGAGAGCCGGCAACACTCTTAGGCGAGGCTCGCCCAACCTCGCTGGTGTCTAGGCTGGCCTCGCCCGGCCTCGGCGAGGCCAGCTTGGCCACACGGCGGGCTGGGTGAGCCTTGCTGGGTGGCCGGGCGAGGCTCGACCTCGCTCGATCTAGCGAGGCCGAGCCTCGCCCAATTGCCGGCGAGGCTCACCTAGCCATCGGTGAGGTTGGGCCTCGCCAGTTTTGGCAAGGCCGAGCCTTGCCGGTGGTTGGGCTTGCCTTTGGCGAGCTTGCCGGACCTTGCCCTAGCTGGCGAGCCTCCGGCGACCTCGCCGGATCGGTGACCAGCAACGGATTGCGGCGGCGAGCGGTGGCGGACGGTGGCGGGCGGTGGTGGACGGCAACCGGGATGACAAAAGGGAAGAGTGAGGGTTTCACCATTTTAATTCTTTTTTTAATTCTCGAACAGAGAATCAAATTTTTTTTTATTCTCAAATCTTGTCCAAAATTGTTCCAGGAACAAAAATTTTACCAAATGCGATTCTCGTCCCAAACTGATTTTGGAAACAAAAAATCAAAATCTGGCACTGTTTGACACGTTACCAAACAGGCCATAAAATCAAGAACATCCGTGAATTAGTACCATTTAGAGACCCCCTGCCTACAGCCGTCCTCTGTCACCATCAACTCGATCCTCCGCAATCGCAACAGTAAAGGAAACGGACAGAACATAAGAATGGAGAAACAAACCGAAACGAATGCTTCAATGGATTGACACTCCAGTCCTTAACTCGAATCCATTTACTCGCCATTGACCCCCATCCATCACCTCGGAGACAAACATACACGGGAATAGAACAAGAATAGGTGTGTCAGTCTCGGTCAATGCGTAAAATTCTACTAAATCATGCTTACCGACCAACAAATCAATCAATAATATGCACACTAAACTGGTTTGTCTTCGGATTTAGCAGAAACTCACTGATGCACACGTTATGCGTATTCGGCAGAGAAGTAAAACAAAGCGCAATAACTTCGGATTAGAGATCAGGTTCAAACAAAATTAGTCCAAGGATGCAATCATCAGTATGAATATGTAGTTAAGCCGATTCTATCCTAATCTAGAAGATGCCATTTCGGTTACTTTTATTCATCGAAAGCAGAGTATAGTAGGGAAGAGAGATAGCCTTGTTGACGAGGAATTCTTGGTCACAATTACTGGTCGATTTTGCACGAGGAAGATCTAGAAAACGTGCTTGGGTGAATGAACACCGATAGTGAAGTTTCAGACAAATGCGAATGGCTTCAAACACTATTGAAGACGAAGAGGCATGAAAGGATTCAAAAGAAATCTCTGATGGAGTAACTTCTGATATCTCAAAAAGATGAATGATTTCAACCGGAGCCTTTTGTTCTAGTTCTCTTTCCAGTACATACGTTAGTCGATGCCCGGTGATGGTAAACCGATGGCGATTACCGGCAGATGAGGATGACAAAGAACAAGAAATTCAAAAGAAGCACGCTAAGGGATTGCAAGTTTTCCCTCTTTTCAATTGTCCTTGCTCATTTGTTTTCTATCAGTGCGCACACGTGCCTCAAAATGGTTTTCTCTCCGATCGGTGTCTTCTTGAGACTGATGTGTTGGCCATCGATACGGTTTCCAAAATTGACATTGTTAGAAACTTGAAAGTATTGGAGGAGAAGATGAAGATTTGCATGCCTGATTTGGAATTCATGATTCTTGGAGCGGAACGGCAACAATTCGAACCTTCAATGCTGAAGACCTTCTCCTTTATCACTCTTGATACTCTCTTGATACCTTGGCTCAATGAGACTGTCCCTCACAAACTTTCCTTATGTGAGGTAGTGGCTGTATGCATTTTAGAATGGCAAAAGTGAGGTTTAGTGGAGGGACCTTAGGCTATTTATAGAGTTTTGGTGGACCCTCTCATCACCGGCTGAGCTCAATTCGACCCACACAAGCCGGGGCCATATTCAATTATTAAGAAACTTTATATCTTATCTTATTAAATTAATTTTGTAAAAATGGTAAATCACAATCTTAATTAATGTGGTCCACATTAGGAAAACTGTTACATGATGATTGATGACGGCTAGAAGGGATGAGTACCGTCCGACGGCTGGAGAAGGTAGGCGATGTCTAATGGTGGTGGGGGAAGAATCCAGAAGCTTAGGAACGGAGCTTCCTTCCGAAGCAATTTTTCTATCCTTTTTCTCTTGTGATCAATGAAATTGGACATGGGCCGTGCGAACAGATCCGGGCTGAAGCTTACATGTTTGGCGAATCGAACAAAACTCCTTTTCTTGGCTATAGAAAATAGATCAAAGACCTTGAACAATAAGCTACCTTAAACAAAAAGTCAAGCTAGTTAGATAATATTTGGAAATATCTACGGAAAATCCTAAACCATGCTCTCTTAAATAAGCCACCTTAAGCTTTCCAATACACCTTAAAAGCCCTTGAACTAGTGCACTTGGAACATATCTACCCTATAAATATCGATTCATACAGACATAGAAGAAAAGGTTCTCTATTGATTCAAAGGTTGTACCTACGGGATAGGGATAGGGATAGAGAAAGAGGAAAAAAGAGGAAGATTTCACTCACATATTACTTTTGATTGAAAAATCAATCCATTAACGGATTTAAAGTCAAGATTATTCCATCAAAATTTTGTTTTGTCCTTCAAATTGTACTTTCTCAAGTGGTCCTTCGGAGAATAAGAAATCCTAAAATTGTCTCGACTTTCTTAATTTTTTTCAATCTAGTCCCTAAGAAGAATTCTTTCCATTGATTGCATTATAACTGTTTCAAATGGAGGATACCGATCTAGATTTAGTGAAAGAAGGAAGCATTCTGATGTGGTATTGGGAGAGATGAAACTATCCAATGAGTATATTCAATTCATCATAATTCTATTGACTTCCCAATTTTCATTAAATAATATATCTACTCACAAAAAAAAAAAAAAATTGAAAGCACTATCTATTATGAGAATTATTTATTCTATGGACTTCTTTTTGTAGCTGCTTCAAACTAACCATTACTAATTGGACAAAAACAAGAGGGCTGTCTCTATCATTAATCTTTCCTACAACAAAATATCAATATCTTTTTTTTTTTTTTTTTGGTCGATCAATATCAGTGTCTTGGATGTTATTGGATATAATAGTCAATAAATCTAAACTCATTATAGGAGTCATTATGGTTGTTCCAATATGTGCGTCGATATACAATGCTTCTGTTTATTACTTTACGATGTTTCAAATTAGTTAATTTTGTTATCTGGTCGATAAATAAATACATATACTTTTGTAAAATATTATGTTTTATCATCATATTATCGTATCAAAACAAAATTTTTCAGTAAGTATAAGGTTCAAATCTGGGCAACACGCGGGTCTTCAACTAGTTCAAAAGTAATTGTCTAAATCTTAGTTAATTCGAAAACATTGCAAAACATTTTTTGTTGGGATTCTCTAAAATTAGGCAATGCCAAAATGGGAAAAAAAGAAAGAAAATAAAAGGAAGGAAATGGAGAATACATTAGGATTGGGATAGCATACCCGTAACTGTAATTGTTTACTCTAGGAAACTCTATTTACGGGTGTTATTTACCATTTACCTTTATCTAAAATATGTTACTTGAATGAATTCTCCATGACATCTTAGCACTTGCCGGAAGTTCTATGTGTTATAAATGGATTTTGAGGGTGTGAGGGTCTTGAAGTATTTTATTGGAAAACTTTAACTCGTTAAATGATACATTCTATCATGTGCTTTTTTAGAGGGACAACCGTTGGAATGCTTGTTCCCCGCTGGAAGGATCTCATGGAATCCCGGGCTTTCAAGGCTGGTTTATTGAATATGGTAAGAAGAGGTTAGACAAGCAATTTGTTGAGGGACAACCATCTGTCTCTATAACCACAGGAAGTAATATTGCCAACCGAGATAACTTTAATTTGTTGAAAAAAAGAATTATGGATGTTCAACTACTGGTGGGAGGACTCATAGCTACATTAAGCTTCACCGGCCTTCTCACAGTGCCCGGAGGTTATAACAATGATGGAGTTGCGATTCATGCTGGCAGGGGATCTTTCAAAGGCTTTATGCTATGTAACGGTATAGCGTTCGCTTTATCCATGGTGGCAATACTCCGTCTTTGTCTAAGTTCTACGCACAGCTATCGTCAAGAGCTGAAACACATCACGGCCGTGGGACGTTGCATTTATGTTGCGTCAGGCGGGATCACGCTAGCCTATGTAGCTGGGGCGGCTTCTATTTCGGTCAAACCCACCGAGACTATCGGGGAAGGAATGATTTTTCATATGTTGTGTGGATGGTTCTTGGCTTTTTGCTTCACCTATGAACTCCCCGATCACGAGGCTCATTCATGGGCGCTACGTAGCTCTCCCAAAAGGTACTTCCAGAGGCTTTTCATTAAGTGTGTGTTGCAATGGGCTGATTTCCTTTGGAGGCTCATCGATTGGTCGCTAGACAAGCTAATGAGTTGGGCCGATTTTACGGTCCCGTGACCTTGTGCACAGGGAAGTTTTCTTTTTAGCTTTGTCAGCCATAGATTTCGAGCACTTTCATGTAATCTGTCCGATGTAAAACCTGTCAACGTCCATCGTTGGATTGATCACCTGCTCGATTGCCACACTCCAGATGAAGGTTTGCACGCCCCTGGAGTTTTGTCAAAGAATGGGATGCTTAGTTGTTTACTTGAAGTTGCCGCTGAATTGGGACTTTGCCTTCTAACTTCTATGCATCTCTTTCTTGGCATAGTGCCGCAACACCACAGAAAGTGCCGTAACATTTTCAGCATCTGTTAAGAGCAAGAGTCATGGGTGATGTGAGATCCTTCCTGTCCGATTATTTCAAAAGCTTCGTAAGGCATTCATAGAAATGAGAATGTCATCTTTCTAGGTAATCTTAGAACTTTGAATGTCAATCCAGTGAGTAAGCAACATCATCAAATAATTAGGCACATGACGCCAATGATGTATCACCATATCAACCTATAAAAATTCAGTCATCCACTCATGCTGAAAACAATTATTTCACTTTGTCTTTCGTGTTTGTGTGTGGAATAAAATGCAATGAGAGGAGCAGTGGCCCTTGAACATCCTAACCATTGATCAATACAAACTGTGAACGAGAAAGGTACAAAAAAAAAAAGAAAAAAAAGATTATAGCATTGATGCCAATTGAGTCTTAAACATATCAATTGACCAATTTAATCTAAACTTTTTCATTTTGGTATTGATTGAGTCGATTCAGGCAATTTTAATAAAAAAAATTGCTGGCATAAATGTCGACCGTCTTATGTGACACAATTGGCGCTGACGTGAATATTTTTTGAATTTTTGATTAATTTTTTCTTGTTCTTTTCCTTCTCTTTTGCTTCTTTTCTTTTTCTCTGTCCTTCGCTAGCCGCTGGTAAGGGCCCCTAGCCTGATTTGATGAGGGGCGGTCTCATCCAGCCCTCGCCGAAGGGGTGTAGGCTGGGCCTATGAATCCGGTTCGCATATGGGTCAAACTTGTACTTTGGGGGTCCAGGCCTAAAAGTCATTTGGGATTTTTAGTTAAGGAGGATCCGGAAAAGGTCGCTGGTGAGGATGAGCACCGGTAAAGTTTTCAGAAAAACGCGAATGGCTTCAAGTCTTCACGACCAAAAACACGATTGACAACGAAGAGGCAGGAAAGGATTCAGAAGAAATCACTGGAAGAGAGTGTCTTCTGGACGCTTCCAAAACCTCTAGAGTGATTTCAACCGTCGCCTTCTGTTCTAGTTCTCTTACAGTACGTACGTGAGTTGATGGCAGGCCAGGCGATGGTAAACCGTGATGATCACCGGTGGATGAGGATGACCGAAGAAAAAGAAACTCCAAAGACGCGTGCTGAAGGGGATGCAAGCTTTTCCCCCTTTGCTCGATCGTCCTTGCCCGGGTGTTTTTCTCTCGGGCGTGCATGCGTGCCTCAAAATGGTTTTCTCTCCGATCAGTGTCTTCCTGAGACTGAGGATCGACGACGGCTGGAGGAGGCGGGCACCGTCCGACGGCCGGAGGGGGTGGGCGACGTCCGACGGTGGTGCGGGGAAGAATCCGGAAGCTTCTCGAACGGAGCTTCTCTTTCAGGGCAATTTTTCTTCTATTCTTCACAACGAATTTGGACATGGGCCGTGCCAGCTGATCGGGGCTATAGAAAATAGACCAAGACCATATTAGATCCCTTATTTATTTGTTGATTTGATTATTATTTGTTTGCCTATTTATCGTTTTAGTTCTTTTTGCTATTCCCTTGCTTTTTTTTTTTTTTTTTTGGGTACTTTTACAAGAATAAATACTTGAACTACCGACTCAAATGAGGTGTCAACACAAAGACGATGAATTTGACTTTCCTAGCTTCACTCGAGTTCTTCAATTTAATCCTATCCTCGATGTAAAGCTTGGTTTGCAAGAAATGGATTTGTTAGATTCATTCATATTATTTTTCCCATTGGATCAAAGGTTAAAAAGGATGCAAATGGTAGCATCGAGTAAGTCGCAAAAGCATTGTACAACAATATTACACAACAATGACGACACTATATCATTATATACTCTTTCATCCATTATGTTACATCCATTTTCTTGTGTAAATGCAATTTTCATTAGATCACCGACTTTACAAACTTGGGTACTCCATGATCAAATGGCAATCATAAATCACTGCACAATGTAATTGTGGACCATGTCATGGATTTACAACTCCTGCACCATAAGATTGTAGAGGAGGAAGCTCAGCAAACTCAATTTCGTAATCCTCAACCTTAAATTCAACATGGTTAAATTTCATATATAAAGCTTAGAACTTGTTTCAAATACTTCTATGTTCTATCTTGTTGGCCATACAAGATGCAACAAAAATAGGTTTATTACCATAAAAATCCCAAATCGATACCTCATAATATATTTATCCTAAACTCTATTTTCATCTTGCAAACAATCTTGAACTAGTTCCTCATAACATATTTGCGCCAAGGTGGAATCCTAAGTCAAATATATCATCCATTAATACTTTAGGATCAAACGGTCAGGATAATCTTTGGTCAGGTTATCAATTTTGGGATTTTCATAAGACAAAAATTAGTTTGGGGTAAAATGTGTTGAAGGTTTTTATGTGATACAAAAACTAGTTTGGATAAATTTATTATGTGAATACAGGTTTCGATTTTTAATGACATAGACCAAAAAAAAAAAAAAAACAGTTAAGTCCAAGTCAATGTCAATGTTAAAAATATTCCAATCCCCTAATTTCTCATTTATCTATGGGCGTGCAACTTCTCAAGCGAATTCTTAATTTTGGAATTGGTTTGAGTGCAGAAAATAATTCTCAAAGGAATGGAACCATTCAAAATGCATGCTTTCTAAACCATTAGGACATTCTACCATGATCTAGCTTAAATACTTTACCAATCCTTATCAATCTCTATTTCAAAGAGCATTGGTAGGAAAATAACACTAAATATCATATCTTTTTAGTGCCGAAATTTTTAAAGTAATTATTCAAGTTGGAAAAATTATTACTCAAGTGCTTCTAGTTGTAAATTCCAACATATTTTATGTTTTTATATGAAATATTTATTAATACGTGGCTTTTCTTATAAAAAAGAAGTCCAATGCAGAACTTTTTCGTCTAACATGGCAACGTGAACAATACAACAGGGCTTCTCTCTCCAACCCCAAACCCCAAAAAAAAAAAAAAAATTCTCCGTCATCTTGGTGGCGTTTAACCAACAACTGATTCAAAATGATTTTACTGCAGTAACCAAATAAATGAAGCGGAAGATCACGAATTCAGGACATAAAACTGGAAGAAGAGTTTGGTTTTACGTAAAAAGAGGGGTGGAGCTGAAGAAGTGAAAGAAATTGGGAGGTTGGTTCGGTCTTGTTTTGAAAGAGAAGAATAATTACCTGTTGGACATTTGTCTTGGACAAACTCATTTTAATGTTTGCATAAGTGACGAGCAAAAGGGCAAACGCAAAATAATAACACTAAGAAATAATCTCAATGTTCTTGCGTTTGTGCACTCATACGGTGAGGAGACAACAGAGCAAACGCAATGACGAAATGGAGCTCTGTTTTCTCGATAGAGAACAGAGCCCTCTTTCTCAATTCTTGTTTGTCTGATGCTTCGATTCAACTTCGCTACAGCTCGGGACGACGAAATTGGAGAATGGGTGAAGAAGGGATCGGTTCTTCTGCTTGGAGAAGGAAGAGGAGGACTTGCAGTGAAGATGAGGCCATGAGTGGAGGATTGAAAGTAAGGCCTGTAGTGAAATCGTATCGTGGACAAGTTTTGAACGTTTGTCAACTTTGCTCTTCTTAGAGCAAGATTCGATAAGGAGATTTTATAAGATGATTTTGCCCCAATTCGACGAATAAGGGCTAGGGTTTTTTAAGAACACATTAAATTTTGCCCCAATTCCTTAATTTGGAGCAATCAATCTCTAAATGAACGTCTTTTAGATATTTAATTGCTAACTTAATTTTATTGGCATGCCATATCGGAGTTTATATAATATAATATTGTCACTTTGCATTTGTAGGCATTGATGGCTGAAGACGCTGAAAACTGTATTCCAAGGTACTATTGCTAAGGTGCTATAAAACTTTAAATTCATATGTCATCAAGATTTAAAAGGTTTTCAGCTTGAATATCTGCTAATGATTTGAAGTTCTTCACCTATTCCATGAACAAAGAAACAAGCACGGTCAGTTAAAACAGTTAACTAAAGTACTTTGGAGAAGCATTTTACATTCCTAATGAATTGAGTAATAAGAATCAAAGAATTTAGGAGAATGATGTGTTGCTTAAGTATTTGAATGACACAATAGTTTGAAATTTTCCAGATAGGTAGTTGGTGTCCATGGCAAGTAAAAGAAGCATGGAAACAAACCTCCCCTATTGTCCATTTATAAAAAAAGAAATACACAAATGGAAAGCACACATAAATTTATTCTTTTCTTTCATTATTGTTTTCTTTTCCTTTTTATGCCTTTAATTTGAGAAAATATTTAGTGGTCCATGACCAACACGTCATCAGCTTGCGTGGCACACGTGAGTCTAGTTGGTTCCATTGAATATTCGATACATGTCTCTCGAATATGTGGAAAATGAAAAGTTAAAATAGGAAGGGTGTTCTTTTCTCTCTCTACCCCCTTTTTTTTTTGGTCCTACTCTACTCCTATTCTAACTCTTGTTCTCAGACTTTTGCCTTACCTCCTCGAAACTCACACTGAAACTAATTCGTCACCACTCCAACCCTCTCTAAAAATGTGGGGATTCGAACCCTCTACCTCCCCTTCCAAGTTGGAAGGGTGGTCGTGGGGTAAACCCCAATGACTTCTCTCCACCCCTTTACTTGGCATTGAAGTGTTATTATTCAAGACAGAAGAGACTAGGTTTCTTTTCTGTGGGCCCACTAATTTTTCACTTTTCATAAGAATTTCTAAATGTGACATTATATGATACTGTCCTATGACAACCCCCTTTCTCTTTCACTATTTGTGCTTCTTTCATCAAACAAATTGTGAATTTCAATTCAAGTGAAAGAGTATAAAATAACTTAACTCTCTTTGCCGGTTAAGTAGTAGAACACTTTATTCCTTTGCCAATAACAACAAAAAGGACCAAAACATCAAGAAAGTAGGTCAATAGATCTATCAATTATATTAGGTATGGTTGTAGCAAGAAAGAACTTAGCAAGCTCTACAGTTGATTTAATTTGTGACATTATGTTATTTGATGTTCACAGTGTAGAGAAATATTTAGTATGAACCATTTAGATTTCTGACTATTAAAGAAGGAAAAATGACATAACTACTAAGTCCCATACAAAACTCTCCAAAATATCTCGCAAATTGGTTGGAGATTGGAAATTAGCGTAGCAAGGTGCCACAGATCCTTTGGAGATTGTTTACACAAATGTAAAGCAAACATCAAAAGGGTTGTGATCGGCGATTTGTTGCATCATCCTTAAAACCTGACATTCCTCTATGAGTAATTTAATCTCTTGTAGCATGGAAATCATTCCTGTCAATAATTACTACTTAATCATTCACCAAGATACTGTTCCTCTTCTCTCTAGATAGTCTTTACTCGATATCTTGCTTATAAATGAAGCCACATTGAAGAAGCTTCAGATGGGTTATGCCAACGTAGTCAAGGTTCATAGTCTAGGTCCACAGTAGTACTAGCACAGGCACAATGTTCTAGGAAGAGACTTGCTGTTAAAAGGCCCACGACTCAATCAAGTGTCACCTTTGGGATTATACTAGAAGTTAGGGATAAAAGACACTATAAATGTCATAACTTTTATACGGCGTTTGCTTAAGTGTTATAATTTTTTTATTCCTATCACTTAATTGCCATTATTTCTAATTATGTTTAGTTGATCACTTAAGTGTCAAAATTTTTTAAAACGTTCACTCAAATACCAGAAATTTGATGTAGTTTAGCGCTTATGGTGAACATTTAAAAAAAAATTATAACAATCAAGTAATCAATTAAAAAGTTATATAGCACTCAAGTGATTGGAAAAAAAAGTTATGGTACTCAAAAGAGTGCCGTACATAAGTGATAACATTCAAATGATAAAAATAAATAAATAAATAAGAGTGTCGTACGAAGGTTATAGCACTTACGATGTCTTTTCTTGTTTTTTTCTAGAAGTTGCAGAAATTTACACCATAGTAGCATGGCTTGGCAAAGTGTCATGCTGCAAAGCGGAATCACAATTTCTTTGCAGATGCTGCAAAGCGGAATCACATTTTCTCTGCAGACTCAAAGTGTTATACTTCAACCACATGTTTAGGGAAACAATAGACAAGAAAGAGAATTTTATGTGCGTTTCTCAAAAGTTGGTCGGTAGTATAATAAAGAAGAATAGTATAAGACTTGTGAAAGGAAAAAGGGGAACAAAATCTCTGGTATAAAGTGATTAGTCACATGTTTTCACCTCAATATCGAAAAGAAAGAAGGCATGACACGGAAATGTGTAACTCACTCATTGCAGAACTTTTTCTCACCAGAGGTCCTCCATCACGAAATTCAACAACACCTTGACCAATCATGGTGCTTGCTGAGACAGGCTGGTAAGTTGCAATGATGGTAGATAGATAACTCTAACCACGAACATGAGAAACTAGGTAAACGGCAACAGGACAAAGACAGCAGTAAGAATACATGGATTACAGCATTGTCATTTATCCATTCACCACTTATTGAGCTAAATGTGTTGTGGATGTACTCCATTAATTTAGTATGTTGGTTATGTTACCCAAGAATTACTGGAGTGTAACACGGAAGGGCACATAATAATTATAAAGAGCTGACCATTGCAGCAACTAAACCCCATTTATTTTAGGTAAACAATGGCTACTATAACTTTCATTTTTTTAAGCTTTCAAAAGCATTTGTGTAGACTTATAGATACACTTCAGGTACCACAAGACTATATATCTCACCAGCAACCGTCAACACCTTCGCACAAGCACGGCAGTTTGGAAGGCAAGGAACATAACAGATTGTCACGGACATCAGATGCAAATCATTAAAAATAACAAGCAATAGTCGTATGAGAAATTAGCTGCTCTAGAAATGACACAGTCTATGAGTCCCATGAGCCGTTTCCTATTTCTCTACAAAGTCAGAGACAGTGGAAAGAGTCTATCAACAAAAATAAGTCCACTTTCTAATGAACTAATAAAAAAATTATTCATGGCACCAATGTGGGAGCAAAGCCTAGGCCAACATACATAAAAAAAGGGTTGAGTTAAAAAAAGAAAAAATAACAAAGAATTCGGATCTACATGCACATAATGTCGATCGGATTCTGGTAGGACACTAATGCCAATTCGCAGACATAATTGAAGCTAATGTTCTATGAAGGTACAAGTTTCAAATATGAGAAAATAGTCTTAGGAATTTAGTTCTACATATTATTTCACAACGAAGACCACTATGTGTGACGCAGATGAGGGCCTGCGAGCCCTTGCCCATGGACAGACCTACAAGGGTTGTTGGCCCTCACTGAGACCTCGACAAAGTTCATTGGCCCTTGCTAAAAAAGTAGAACAACTTCATCTCTGCCTTCTCTTTTTTATTTGTTTAAATTTAAGCTTTTTGTCGTGTCTCTCTTCCACATATTAAAAATGATATATAGTCATTGAACGATCATAAATTTTTGATAGATTTTTATTTGTTATAGTATATTGTGCAAACATTACAATAGAAAACATATCATTATGAGCTCCAACTTTTGCCAATGGATCATAGAAGTAGAGGTGATTATTGGATGAGCTCAAATTGGTCGTCAACTAATTTTTACCTAAGTTTTTTATTGGTTGAATTTTACCTAAGTTCATGCTCCATAATAATTTACGTATGTAAATCTTCGAGTGGGACCAGGCTTGGGTAGGGTCCATCATGTGCACCATGACGAGAATGCATGACTCACGACGAACTTGGACCGTGAAGACTTAAAAGAGCAAAGGACTTATCGATGAAAAAATAAAATAAAAAAAGAAGAAGAAAATTAGGACTAAAAGTGGGCCCGTGAAAATCATTTCTTTAATAAATAAGTTAAATCAGATCCGATTCAAGTCATAAAAGAAAAAAGAAAAAGAAATTACAGCTCAAAGTGAAAGAATATTATTACTTTAATAAACAAGTTAAATCATATCCGATTCTTCTAGAAGGATGTTATGATTTTGATAAAAAGTGGAAAGCAATCCGTTAACTCAATTTCATGCTTACATAATTTATTTATCATTATTATTTTCGGTTTGTAATTGTCCCTCTTCCTTCTAACAAGAGTTGCCCCACATATTATTGTTTATGTAAAAACAAGAAGTCCAAAACGCATACCAATTAGACTTCTTGGAAACTATTCTCTAAACCTGCTAAATTTATTTCGATTTCATAGGAACAATTGAAGAACCACCATATGCATATAAATGTCTCTATTTTAGTACTCTAGGAAGCTCAATTCAATTTCCTCTCCAGCATTTTCCCTTTTCACCAATCCTCTTGAAAAACTCAAAGAAATTCCTCCCACTTGAACTCATTGCTTATATTGATAAGTTCACTTGCAACTACCACGTGTCTTGAGAATGAAAGAGAGATTGGGTATGCATCCTGAAGTGTATGAGGTTGTAAAGTCAGGGAATTTCATTCCTTGATGACAATAATTTTGGAAAATGGAGAGGACCTTTTCCACCAAACAACGCCAAAGGGAACAACGTTCTTCATGTTGCAGCTCAATTCAGGCAGGTAAATTTCATCCGAGATTTTCTTCAAGATCTATCGAGATCATCCCTTCTTTGGCAAGGTAACGACCAAGGAGACACTCCCTTACATGTTGCTACTCAAGTGGGAAGCCATGAAATGGTTCAAGTTTTTATCTATCAAGCGAAAGTAATACATCAACCTGATGCATACAAAGAGCTGCTTAGGATACCGAATTCATATGAGGATACCTTGCTGCACTCTGCAATAAGAGGATGTTGCAAGGGGGTGGTGGAATTGCTGATTGAAGAAGATCCTCAACAATGTGATATTACTAATGCTGCTGATGAGTCCCTGCTTTATCTCGCAGTAGATCGAAAATTTTGGATATCATTGAGCCGATTTTACGTGCTTCCTCGTTGCCATCCTCTTATAAGGGCCCTAAGGGACTGACAGCTCTACATTCTGCAGTGCGCTTCTCACTATCAAGTAAGTATCACAAGATTCTAAACCCACACTTGAACAAATGATATCCGAAGTCCTCTCTCTAGCGTGAGGCTTCCCTTTGGTGAGATTGCTGGTGGTAGCAGCCATGCCCCCATCTACACTAGTATTTTGTAAATATAGTAGTAAAAACAATATTCACTTATGGGCTGCGATTTTTCACTTCTTATTATAGTGTTTTCATTATATCGTCCCTGATGTGACGCACCTTTCAGCATTACTCTCCTTTGTCTAATTCTTCATATGGTCAAAAGTGGTGTCCCTCTTTTTATTTCCTCACAGGTCCCACTTTCCTTCTTCATATCTTTTCGGGCCTTAGTGTCTTAACACCAACAGTGTCCCTCTCTATTCCTTTTAACCATTTTCTTCCGTCTTCAGACCCGCCTTTCATGTCTCATGTCTTGTTTTTCTCTCCCATTTTTCTGTCACCGGTCATTGAGGACAACACGTCTGGCCCCAAGCCAAGCCGCTGTGAACCCCAGGATGCCTGCGGATTAGGGGCCGAACTCAATGACGCTCTTCCCGGTTAGAGGGAACGATTGGAAGTGACTTTCGATGGAGAGCCAATCGGAGAGGACGAATCAGGAGTCCTAGAGCCAAGATCCGTTGAGGGGATGACCAGTGATCGAATTGTAGACGTTGTCTTGTTTGAGGACGCTGTGTTAGTGCCCTGCGAATTCGATCTGCCTCGTGGTCGTTCAGCTCTGTGTTTGCGAGCTGCTTCAGCGGCTGATTCTTCAGTTATCTGTTCATAGGAACTAGCAAATGATAAATGTTGTTTGGTGACCCTTTTACCTTTGCTTCCGTGAATGCCATTGCCAGCCAGAGTGCAAGGCCTTTGCTACCTTGACTTTGTCAGAATCCGAAGGCAAGTAAGGAACGGACGGCAAAGAGAAAAGAGAAGAACAAGGTTTGGGAAGAAAATTTTCTTGTATTCTGTATATTAATCAATGTACAATGCTTTGCTGTTTATATTACAAAGAGTATACACAAAGAAAAGGTAATGTAATATTCTACAAATCAATCTAATATTAGATTGATTCTCTATAATCAATCAATTCCCGATATACTTTCAGAATCTCTTGCATATCTTCCAACACTCCCCCTCAAGCTGGTGGCTTGTAGATGTCCAAAACACCTAGCTTGCTCAGTAGATATGCATGTTGTCTTTGACATAAAGCCTTGGTAAATACATCTGCAGGTTGTTCAATAGTTCCAATCCCTCTTGTCTCGATTATTCCTTCTTGAATCTTCTCCCGAGTGAAATGGCAATCCACTTCTATGTGCTTGGTTCTCTCGTGCATTACAGGATTTGCCACAAGTTTCAAAGCTGATTCATTGTCACAAAATAGCTTCGTCGGACCTTTCAGCTGTATTCCGAGATCACCAAGTAATCCTCGTATCCACACAATTTCACATGTGGTCTTTGCCATGGCCCTATATTCTGCTTCAGCTGAGGATAAAGAAACTGTTGCTTGCTTCTTGGTTTTCCACGAAAGAAGAGAGTCTCCCAACTTAATGCAAAATCCAGTTATGGACATTCGACTCATAGGACATGTTGCATAGTCTGCATCACAATATGCTGTCATTTTCATGTTGCATCTTCTAGATAGAAGTATCCCGAGTCCTGGACATCCCTTCAAATACTTCATGACCTTTAGAGCGGCATTCATATGGGATTCCTTCGGTTTGTGCATAAATTGGCTAAGATTTTGCACTGCATATGATATATCAGGCCTAGTCATAGTTAGATAAATCAGTTTTCCAACGAGCTTCTGATAACTCGTCGGATCCTATAATATAGGGTCATCCTGAGAAGTTCCTCCAGTGTGGTCTGCTGTAGTCAATCTGATATTCTGCTCGATTGGAATGACAGCTGGCCTGCATCCTGATAAACCGGCCTCTGAAATAATTTTCAACACAAACTTCCTCTGACTGAGAGAAATTCCTTGATGAGATCGGGCGATCTCAATCCCAAGGAAATATTTTGGTGCTCCCGGATCTTTTATATGGAATGTAGTATGTAAATATTTCTTTAGGCTCTTCATTGCAACTTCATCATTCCCCATGATAAGAATGTCATCTACATAGATCATCAAGTAAATAAATGACGTACCTTTGGTCCATGGAAATAAGGCATGATCATACTTTGACTGTTTGAAGTTTGCACTGATGAGGGCATTGGCAAATTTAGCATACCATTGTCTGGAAGCTTGTTTTAGCCCATAAAGGGATTTGCGGAGACGACATACTTTATTCTCCCCGTCTCCGTAAGCCCTGAGGAATATACATGTAAATTTCTTCATCCAGATCACCATGAAGAAAAGCGTTATGAACGTCCATTTGGTGCAACGTCTAATCATGGATGGCTGCAACTGATAAGAAAGAGTGGACGGTGACATCTTTAGCAACAGGCGAAAAAGTTTCGTGATAGTCGAAACCTTCTCGTTGCGTATATCCCTTGGCTACTAGTCGAGCTTTGTAGCATTCAATGGATCCATCATCTCTATACTTTACTTTATAAACCCATTTGCATCCTATGGATTTTCGATTTGAGGGCAAAGGAACTATTTCCCATGTGTGATTATTAGATAAGGCCTGTAATTCTGCTTCCATGGCCTTTTGCCACCGTGGATCTATGGATGCCTCATGATAACTAGACGGTTCTTTCTCATCTGATATACGACTAATGCAACATCTATGCTCTGACGAGAGTTTGTCAAAGGAGACATATGAAGATATTGGATAGTGAATACCTGGTCCATTCAGTGAGGCGCAGACATAGTCTTTGGTCCATGCTGGCGGTTTTGTAGCTAGCCCCGAACGACGTGGATGATCCGTTGGTGGTGAAGGTGAAGATACTTCTGCAGCATTATTGGTGATTTGTTCACCAGAATCATATTCAGTGTTGATTGGAAGAGCAGAGTCTCTTTCCAACATGGCCTGCTGAGTCGACTGATCAACTGAAGAAGGTGGAGTGACTTGTCCTGGTGATGCTGCTAGAAAATATTCAGGAGATATATTTTCCTCAATTGAGGAAAGATGAGGACTATTGGAGATATCCAAATCCTCTGTAGACGCTCGAAATGGAAAGATAGTTTCGTGAAATATGATATCCCTGCTCACAAAAAATCCTCCTGTTGATGGATCTAGGACATAATAACCCTTTTGTAAGGTAGGATAACCCATGAAAATGCACCTCCTTGCACGTGGACTCATTTTATCTCGAGGTCCCATGGTTGCAGTATAACAAAGACAACCAAAAACTCGAAGATGATCTATTGCTGGTTTTTTTCCATAAAGTTATTCAAAGGGTGATTTACCAGCTAATATCCGAGTAGGCATACGGTTGATGAGATAGGCTACGGTGAGGACACAATCTCTCCAATATATTGCCGAAACAGATCCCTGAAACTTCAAAGCCCGTGCAACCTTCAGCAAGTGACGATGCTTACGTTCCACCACTCCATTTTGTTATGGAGTATAAATGCAAGAGCTTTCATGTAGAATACCATGAAGCAAGAAAAGTGATCTGCAATCATGACTAAAAAATTCCTTCCCATTGTCAGTTCGTATTCGCTAAATTGACTTTCCAAACTGATTTTTAGTCATGGCGATGAACGCTTTTAAATGAGTTGGAACTTGAGCCTTTGATTGCATCAAGAATACCCATGTAGCCCGAGAGTGATCATCCACAATTGTAAGAAAATACCGTGAACCATCACGATGTGTTGTGTGATACGGTCCCCAGACATCCACATGAATTAAAGAAAGGATAGTAGTGGAACGCTTGGTATGTAAAGGGAAAGATGTGCGAGGTTGTTTTGCAAGAAGACAGATAGGACATTTAGAGTATGGAAAAAAAATACTATGTCCCATCCTTGAATGTAAAAGAAAGTCTTTATCATTGGTAATAGCATTACACAATGACAACTTATTGAAAGGAATTGAATTCAAATCTAGATGACTTGGAACACTGGTCCAGAAATATAAACCTTCAGAAAGACTACCCAAGCCCATCAATTTCCCAGTCGAAAGGGCCTGAAAAAAAAACATGTGTTAGCATTGAAAAGTATTTGACAAGAATTTTCTTTGCAGACTTTGGATACAAAAATCAGATTGAACTGAAATTGTGGGACATATAGGACATTTTTAGGATAATTTGGGAGCTAAGTTGGACAGTTCTGTCATTGTGACATGAGTAATATTCCCATTTGGGAGTTGTACAGAAATAGACGTGTCCAATTTCCTATGCACTTGTGAGAAAAATTTATATCACAAATGATATGGTCACTTGCTCTGAGTCAACTATCCATGCCTTCTTTGAAATTGAATTAATCAGGCAATGGGATATACCTGAGAAACTGCCTCCTTTATTTCCAATGTCAGCTTTCTGTAATGCCTGCATCAATTGCTGATATTGCCCATAAGAAATTGGTCGGTCACTACTTGATCCAAGAGGTCCGTCACCTGGTAGCTGCGAGAATACCCTTCTTTTTTCTTTTTCTCCTGGCTTTCCATGCAATTTCCAACAATTTTCTATGGTATGATGGGGACGTTTGCAATGTTCACAGTATAATTTACCTCTTCTCCTGGAATTTTGTCTGAAATTTCGAACTGATGCGGAATAAAACTGGCCGTCGGATGATTTAATCGTGGAATTATCTCCACCGTCTGATGCACCGTATAGATCGACCGCTTGCGGACTGTTGGATCGACGCGCTAAATCCAGACCGTCAAATCTCCGTGGGAAATCAAGGCCGTCAGATCTCCGCGGGAAATCAAGGCCGTCAGATCTCCGGATCGAATCTCCACAGTAGGCTCCTTCCCTTTTAAGGGTTTTGTCCGCGGTTGAAAACCCGAGCCCCTCGCAAATCTCTCTCTCCCGGGCTAGGGTTCTCGCCCCCGATTCCCTTCGCGGCAATCTCTGCGAAGAGCGAGAGCGACGGCTTCGCCTCCTTGTGCTTGCTCCGATGTTGTGAGCCGTTGGCTTTCTTCCTGGACAGCCAGCTGAAAAATCCGGCCGAAGGGTGGCACGGGATCCATCGCCAGGATCTGCGAACGAAAAGTTAGGTATGTTTCGTTCAATATTAAGAGAAACCGAGTGGATTTCTCCCTCTCCTTGATGGATTTATACTACCTGAGGGTTTCGGGAGGTCCCTCGAGTTTTCTTCCGTGGCTTCGATCTCGTTCCGGAGCGATGACAGTTTTGTTGTAAATTGCTGTGACACATGTTTCCTGCTTGAGATCTGTTAATTCCTGCATGAGACAACAAATTTTTGCTCGGTCGAGCTTCCCATACATTTCCTTTATGTTGTCCCACATGGCTTTTGAATCTTTCGTCGGTGGGAGGCCTGCTACGACGTCTGGCGAGACGCAGTTGCCGATCCAGGTGCGGATCAGGTGATTGCACTTTCGCCAGTGCCTCGCTAGCCTTTCATCCGACGGAACAAGTACGGTTCCGTCAAGGAAACCGTCTTTATCTTTTGTGACGAGGGCCCGCCGGAAGTCTTGCAACCATTTGTTGTATTTTTCCGGCCCGCCGGTTGCAGACTAATCGGTCGCAACTCGGGACCGTCGGCGATTGATACGTGCGGGATCGCCCGCCCGGTCGACCAAAGTGATGGCTGCAATTGAAAAGGCAAAAAATCGTGTGAGAGGTTTGGGTAGGGATTCGTCCCTGTACCCGACCCATTGAAACCGGTTCCATGACCCGTATTAAAAAATCCCGGATGAGGACTTGTTCCGGAACTCGCTTCTCCAGACCCGTTTATTTGTTCTGCCTTGGCGGCTGAGTTTGCCCCGCTTGCGGATGGTAGACTCCCCCGTCGGGTTGAACATTGCTCTGTAACTTGTTAGCCCCGGCAATGATGGATTCGGGCCTTGCCCGACATACCATGGATAAGGTACCCATTGGTAAGGATGGCCCTAAATGGGCTGCCCCATATTCGCCTGAGTCGGATATATCTGCCATTGAGTCTGGATTTGTTGCTGGGTTGTGGAAGTTGCAAGTATCGCATGGATGCTGTGGCCTTGTGTCTCTTCTATTGGTGTGACGTCGCCTATGGAAGGAATGCCGATTGTCCCAGGGAGCAGATCCTCTGGATTCATGGTAAAAATTCCGTTTCTTCTTCCTTCGTACAGATTCTTTCGTAATCAAGACGTTGATCTGTCTTGCAGCTTCGAAAGCAATCAATTGCGGAAGATGGAGCTTAAAGCCTCAGCTCTGATACCATGTCAGAATCCGAAGGCAAGTAAGGAACGGACGGCAAAGAGAAAAGAGAAGAACAAGGTTTGGGAAGAAGATTTTCTTGTATTCTGTATATTAATCAATGTACAATGCTTTGCTGTTTATATTACAAAGAGCATACAAAAAGAAAAGGTAATGTAATATTCTACAAATCAATCTAATATTAGATTGATTCTCTGTAATCAATCAATTCCCGGTATACTTTCAGAATCTCTTGCATATCTTCCAACAGACTTCTCATCAAAGTTCTGGAACTTTTGGCCCAATCTCTTCCATTAATGCTCCTTCTAGAGTCTGTACTTGCTCCAACGGTGTGTTAGAAGCCAAAAATGGAAAAGAGTTATACTAGAGGCGTGGAAAGATAAAGAGGTAGAGGGAGAGTGACACCCGCCGGGAAAGTAAAGATAAAAAAAAAAAAAAAAAGGGACAGCACATATGACCGGCCACATAAGGGACGTTATGACTAAAAACACCGCGACACGGGGTGTATATTTCGCACGTACTTAATTTCTTTCTTCACATTTTTCTAGATCTTGTTCTCCAGGCACCACCATCAACAAACCCTCCTGTGGTGGCAGTGGAAGCAACCACCATCACAATCATACCCCAACGTCTTCCCTTTTCTCTCTCATCCAGTTCCCTTTTTTTTTTTTTTTTTTGAGGGGGGGTGAGGGGTGGGTATTCTTCTTTTTCGTCATTTTCTTCTTATGATTACAATTGATGATAGTGAACATTGCGATATATTTCCAAAAGATCGATGCAAAACTTTTTAACCCCGAGGGAAAATTATGATGACTTGAAATAACGGGGCTACGAAGACTTTACCATTGAAAAATGTAGAAGGTGCTAAGTCCTCATTTAATTTAATTTTTTTATAAAATTGAGTTCAGCATGATATTCCCGTAAAATGATTGGCATCAGAGCACCTTAGTCTTTTATTCTAGCCTTAGACAAAGCAGATGCCTTGCTGAATAGAAAAGAAGCTTCTGACAAATTCACTAATCAAAATGAAAAACTTTACAAGTTCCTGCATTATGCTAGATTGAAGGTAGTTAGATTATACTGTGTTACACAAGATCAATTGAGAAACTTCAGAATTACCATGAAATATTCCTCCCTAGTATGGAGAAAAAGGCAGAAAGCTAAATGGGATGAAATGCAATGTTAAAATATCTATGTCAAGATGCTAAAAGTGATCTAAATCATGACATATTCCTATTGTATTTGCAAAGGTTGCAAGAAAATCTTGGAGAAGAGACCAGAACTGATCAGGGAAGAAGACAATATAGGGTGGACTCCTCTTCATTATGTCGCTTGCTTTGGCAAAGTCAGTGCAGTTCAATTGCTCTTGAAACATGATACTTCTGTTGCATACGACTTAGACAAAGAGGGGGATTCAGCTCTTCACATTGCAGCGTTTCGAGGCCACATCAATGTCATTGACAAACTCGTTACATCCTGTCCTGATGCTTGGGACATAATAAACACCAAAAGGGCAAACGGCTCTTCATGCAGCTGCTATCGGAGGACAAATAAAGGTAGTCAAGCACATATTAGGGATGCCAAACCGTGAGAATCTTATCAATGGAAAAGACACTCATGGAAACACGGCTTTGCATTTGGCTGTGCGTCTTAGAATGTACGAAAGCGCGTTGATACTTGCAAGAGACAAGAGGGTGGACCGTTTTGCGACAAATAAGGATCATTTTACTGCTCTTTACATTTTATTTGATCAGAAGGAGGAGGTATGCTTGCTTTGTACTATTTTTATTATAAGCAGTTATCTGTTGGCTATTACTACCATATTTGCTTTTCTATTAGGTTGTTTGTTTGCATGTGAAATAAGTATCACTTGTATAGTTAGCCGTAACTTTAGAGGACCTCAATCCAAAATTTTATATGCGCCTTCTGACTTTGAAACAACTATTTTGCCCCATTCATATAAGAGAAGCAGAATGGTTTGGACAATGTTAGCCAAAACCCTTATGTTTTATTTCTGCCCCCTTTCAAATAAGTTTTGAGATAAAAGAGACAACCTGCACTCTGCCCAATTTGAGAAAAGGGCTTCAAACAATTCCTAGATAATTTCATTTAGATATGGCATACCCGAAAAGGTAATTATTTACTCCAGGAAACTCTATTTTCTGGTTTCGTAAACCAGCTACCTCATCTAAAGGAGATGAATTGATTGAAAAATAATATTTTAGGACTCGGCCAGAAATTCTATTTGTTATAGATGGATTTTGAGCGAATAAAGTAGGGTCTTAAAGTATTTTGCCGGGAAAACCACGGGTTAATTGATACTTTCTGTATTGGTTCGGAACAAGTGCTCAAGTTGGCGTGTTTATCGCGCGTTGAGAGGATCTACTGGACACCCGTTATGTCAAGTCTGGGTTATGGTAAATGTTAAGGAGAGGTTAGACCAGCAATTTTTCAGGGTCAACCAGCTGAGTCCATAACCACACGAAGTGATTCATCGTTGAAAAGCATTATCGACCTTGAACTACTAGTGGCACCGTTCATAGCCACAGCGACCTTTGCCGCGGCCTTCACAATGCCTGGAGGTTATAGTAGTGACGGACCCAACCAAGGAATGGTGACTCTTTCTGGCAGGGCAGCATTCAAAACCTTTGTGATAACCGACACTATTGCGTTCGGTTTCTCCACCATGGCATTGTTCTTACAATATAATGCTTCTGCGTTGAGCGATCGTGAAAAGGTGAGATTCACCCTCAGCGCCGCAACTTGCATTTACATTGCGATGTTCGGGATGGTACTAGCCTTTGCTTCTGGTACGTATGTAGTGTTGACCAGAAACATTGGGCTCGCAACCGTTCCTTGGGTTATATGTGGATGTCTCGGGATTTATTACCTCATACGCGTTTTCAAGGAGCCCGACCGTCGTCTTGCATTGCTCTGGGCAGATCCCGATGATCTCCTCCCAGAGTCCAAGGCCTGATCGTCGGATACCCTAAGAAAGCTGCTAATAGCTGGGCAGGTTTAACAGTACCGTGAGCTTGTGCACAGGAAATCTTCTTTTTGCTTTGTCAGTCGTCAGCTGTCCGATTTAAAACCCGTCAACGTCGACCCATTAGATTGAGCGCCAGCAGAATTTGCCGTGCTCGCGATGATATAAGCGCAACTGAGGCCAACAAGTCGAGACTTTTCGTGTATGTGGAGGACGTTCATCTCGACTGCGTCCTGGTTAAATAAATGATATTAGCAGTTGCCGAGCTATTGTGGTTGAACTGCCAAGTTGGTATTTGTTTGGTGATTATCTTGAGGTTGCAAGGAAAGTGTTGGATTTTGTGTGTATTTTAATTAAACAAAATGCTCTTCGTAGCATTAATGAGTTTTATATGTTTCTACCTGTTGATTGGCATTACTTCAATTTCCATAAATTCCTTCAACATTCTTCGACCTCAGTAGACGTTTGAAGAAATTTATGATGTAAATTCGCAAAATCAAGCTACTGGTTAGCAGGTCAACCACATTGTAAAATTTTTATTAAAACCAAATTGATTTGTAAATTACTAACTTCATTCTAAATTTTACAGGTGGACAGGATAAAGGTTAATAAGTTGCCGACATTGTAATAAACTTACCCATGTCAAATTGTTTGGTAAGTTAACAACTTCTAAATTTTAGAAGTTGATTGGGTAAGAGGTTAGTTAGTTGTGGATGTGATAATTAATTGGGTTAATATCCTGAAAAAGTCTAAACGATACATGTATAATGAATTTACCTCAAATTAATTTTTGACCATGAAAAACTTCAAACTAGTACACATGTGACAAATATATTTAAAATGATCACAAAAAACCCCAAATTGGTACATTTATGACAAATTTATTTCAAACTAATTTGTTCGACCGCAAAAAATCCCAAAATGATATATACGTGACAAATATACCCTCTGTTAAATTAAATTAATACCACATAAAACAACAAAAATTATACAACTTTGATATACTGTTGACACCTAAAATTCCCTTTTAATTAGTTAGGTTTTATTTTATTTTATTTTAGTTTATTTTATTTTATCTTATCTTTTTCGGATAATGAATAAACAAATAACCAAAAAAAAAAAAAAAAAGGAGGAGAAGCCTCTGCATGGGCCCTCGGCCCATTTCCGCCACGGCCCGGCCCGGCCAGAGTCTTCTTCTTCCTCACGCCATTGCTACACATGCACGGGGGGCGTGACGCCGGAGGGAGATGGATGGAGGGCAACGCACATGGAGCAGAGGAGCATTTGGCGTCGACAGGACGTGACCGGAGGAGGAGATGATGGCGGATGGGACGGCGGTCCAACCAACGGGTCGAGCCTCGCCGACCAGCCACCCCCTCGCCTATAAATAGAGGGGGGCCACCGTCGACAGGAAGCGGGCCACAAAGGAGGGAGGAAGCCAAGAAACAGAGAGAGAGATAGAGAGAGGCAGCGAAGGTTGAGGGCTGCAGATCCTCGAAACCTCCCAACTGAGAGACTTCAGAAAGGGGGGCCAAGGACGAGTGGGCCAAGATTTGAGGTTGGCCGGAGTCGTTCGAGAGAGATCCGAGTGTGAGGGGGGCTGAAATGGTGAACCCGAGGGAGAGGGAGGGTGTTTCGGCCAGGTTTGACCGGGCCGGGTCTCGTCGTCGCCATCGTTGTTCGCCGTGGTTTTCACCGTTGTAGATCAAACCCTCCAGCTTCGTCTCTGCTTGCTGTGGCCATCGCCGTCATTGCCTCCATTCAAGAAAAGGTAAAAAAAAAGCCTGTCGCCATCGTCCTGCCGTTCATCGTAGCCCCATTCCGTCACCATCGCCATCGTCATAGTTGCCATCGTCGTTGTTGTCACCACCATAGCCGTCATCACCGCCGTAACGCCTTGGTTTCCATCCCTGGCGCCGCGAATTCGCAAACCCTAAGGTATGCGATTTTTCGAGTCGCGAAGCATATCCGGACCTAGAAAATCGGGTAGGGTTCGTGATCTAGGGGCAGCTGGAGGACGGGTTGGGTGCTTGGGATCCGGGTCGAGTAGGGTTTTCACCGGGAGCGGGTTGTGGAGCCGGGTCGTCGGGCCGGGCCGGGCGTTCCCAAACGCTCGGCCGCGTCGTCGTTTTGTTCTAATTTAAAAAAAAAAAAAAAAAAAAAAGTCGGGCCCGCGTTTTGGGGTTGGCTCGGTCGGACAACCAACCCACGAATCGACCCTGGGTCAGCTTTTTATATTATTTTATATAATATTTTAATAAAAAATCAAAATTAATTTATTTTTGAAAAAATTATTAAAAAAATATTTTAAAAATGTTAAAAAATGTTTTATTTTCCAAAAATCCAAAAAAAAAAAACACAAATTCATGAAAAAGCCAAAAAGAATTCACAAAAAGCCAAAAAGACTTGTATTTTTCCAAAAATACCAAAAAATACCAAAAAATCCCTTTTGTGTCGAAAAAATAGAAAAAAAACCAAAAAAAAATGTTTTTCCTCCCAAATTGCATGGAAAATCCCTCAAACATCCAAAAAACCTCAAGGTTAAAACAAGAGGAAAGGGCATTAGTGATTAACTAGTGTAATTAAGTCCCCAATCTTAATTTCTCTGGTTGCGTAGGAGTGAGTATTTCTCCCGATACTTCGCTTGAGTTTCTAATCAACCCACCCCAAATCGATTAGTGGTGCCTCCATTTTAAAAATTGATTTACAGGTTAAAAATTTAGACTATCAAAATCGTGAATTGTGGACTTGAGAGAGTCCGGCCATAACTAATTTCAGCCGAGCCATTAGCCTCTCTTAGGTGCTCGTACCCGATTGCGGGCGCCGAAAAAAGAGGTCGCGACACTTGGCGAATCCCATTTGGGGACTTTGAAGACTTAGGCCGTTTTTGTCTTGTTTAAATTCTTTAGTGACTTAGGTTTTTTTCTTTATGCAAGTCAAAAGCTTAGAAATTTATTTTATTTTTGCTTAAAATAGATTATCTTGTGATTATAAACTGTTGTGCATGCTTTACTGTTTTAACACTACACTTGGCACACACAACCCGACTGCTAGACCTGGGCTGCCATAGGGTTTCTAGGATGGTGTTAAGAAAGATACGACCTCGAACACGAGACTGCGATGTAGAGGTTGCATTTCTTTTCCCGAATTTCTTAGCTGAGGTTAAGGGGGTATGCTGCTAATGCGAGACTACGACGGGCGGATACCCTTTTAATTTCATCAAGCCTTCGAGTTAGAAATCGAGCCGCACGTCCCATCTGTATGTCTTTGTACTTGCCATTTTATTTAAAAGCAAAGTAATTTATTTACTTTTACTTAGTCTTTTCTGGCTCGTGGCAAAATAGGGTCAGGTTGTGTAGCTCCCTTTTCTAGATGCGATGGGAAGCATCGATATCAAATTCATTCTTGCCCCAAAGAAAGAGCTCCTCAAATGTGGAATCAGTTAGATCGCTTGGCTAAGAGCGTGTCAATGTAAGGATTGGTCATCTCCTCCCATTGCTCTAAATCGATATTCACTCCGGGGTCATGCAAGCCCTACCACATTTCGGTGTGCTGAAACATCCACCTTCGTGTTTGGCAAATTTGAATTGACTCCCACTTTGGAGGAGTACGGTCTCGCCTTAGAAATGCCCCTGGGAGCGAAGCTCGCTAAGCCACCAATTGGCATCGACCCCATATTCAGTCTATCACGTTTTTTAAAAAATCATTCAGTAAGAAAAATTGTCAAAACCAACAACAATGCTTTCCCACTATCATCCTTAACTGAATGTTTTGAAAAACAATCGATGTCCCAAAAAACCAAGATCTTCCTTTTGGCATTCTTGGGATTTATTATCTTCCCTATAGAAAGAATGCCATAAATCCTTCAATCGTGGAGATAATAAATCAAGTCACTTTCGGAGCGGGATATGTAAACATGGTTTTAGCCGAAACATTTTTATCCCTTAATCGTTTCAAGGACAAAAAGAAGATCATGAGAGCCGCCCCAAATTTTACAAATGTGGTTTTTTTCCCATGTCAAAGGATTTGGGCACCTCATGCAAATATTTGAAATTAATGAGTTCAAGCACCCATTGCAAAAGTTCCAAAGCTTGGAGAAATATTCTCCCAATGAAGAATACTCTCGATGGATTGACTTATTAAAAAACTGGTCCTAGAGACATTCATATGGCGAACTAAGTGGTTCATCGCGGGCGAGGCACGTTTTGCACTTGATTATTACGATCCCATCCCACTATTAGGCCTCTCCGGAGCTACCTCGTACTATCCATATAGGGTGGCTCGCCGTATAGGATCCTTCAAGAAGTTCCGCCACCACTCAAGTCGGGATTGTTTCGGGTTTCTTTCAACCCCACCGGTTATGACTACTCGAGAGGAAATCAGCATAATTCAGAATGCATGGGATAGATGCCACCCAAGGAGGATTATCATACCCAGAAGGCTAAAGGGACAGGAAAAAGTCCATCATGCATCCACCTTTTACATCCTCAACCATGTGATTCCTGAGGAGTTGCAGCCGGTAATCCCTAATGTAAGTAATAAACTTACCAAGCATGAAAGGATCAAGTCTCTTGAAGAGCGTTTGGAGACCAGCAAGAGACACCTATCAAAGCTAGCTCAAAAGAACAAGCGGCGTTGCAAGATCGAGACTTCCCATCGCATATAAAAATGGGCGTCGTGGCTTTTTGATGTGAATATTTCACTGTGAATATCTGGGGTCGTTCTGACTTGTGTCAACAATCCTTTTAGCATTGTATAAATCTCTTGTTAATAAATAAGAATGACTCGACCGTTGCCATGAGCCAGTGTTTCGTGTGTTTCCTTTGTTTACGTTTTCTCCATTTCCTGTGTTGACAGGTAATCACAACATAGCCATATTCACCGAATCCAAAAGCTAGGATGGCTGAAGAAAATGTACCAAGCCGTGTCGAGATTATGGAAAGAGAAATGAAGCAGGTCTTCAATGTGCTTCAACAACTCTCAAAGCAAATAGATTTCATCCAGGGCAAATTGGCTCCCACCCCGGCCTCAATCGAAGTAGTATTACCGTAATCATCCACCCAAGGACAACAAGGAAGAGATACCGATGATAGCATGCCCGAATTGGAGAACGACGCGCACCAAATCATAGTTGAGAAAGTAAAACCCAGCATTTCATCTAAAACTGAGCATGATAAGCGTCTGGAGAAGCTTGAGGAGAGACTAAAGCAACTGCAAGGTCTACAGGATCCTACTCTAATAGACCTCTCTATCTACTCCAAAGTCAAAATGCCCGAAAAGTTTAAGATGCCTGAATTTGAGAAGTACGATGGCACGACCTGCCCAAGGGCTCACTTGCAAATGTACTTGGTTCGAATGATCCAAAAGCGTTAGTAATGTGCCTTTAATGATCCGATTGTTCCGTCAAGCCTGGTTGGTCCCGCCTTGAGGTGGTACATCAAGAAAACATAAACCTCATCGAAACATGGAGTGAAGCAAGTGAAGCATTCCTCAAGCGGTACAAGTTCATAATGGATATTACCCTTCTCGTCGGGATCTCGATCGCACGGAAAAGAAAAAGCAAGAATCTTTCAAAGAGTATGCTATTAGGTGGAGGAATCTCGCCACCCGATCAGCCCCAAGCCAACCGACTTTGAATTGAGAAAATGTTCATCAAAACCCTCCCCTATGAATACACAACGGATGGTGACTACGATCGCTGAATCATTCAATCAACTCATTCTAGTGGGAGAGCAAATAGAGATAGGATTAAGGGATGGCTGGTTCACCGAACCTGCACCTTTCGGCAAAAGGTTCGGCATGAAAAAGGATAAAGAGCCCCTGATTGATGTCAGTGCCACCTACGCTGTGAATACCGTTCACCTCCCAACTGTTCAGACAAGCACAAGCCAACAACGGATCAATAGCCGTCGGCCTCAACACTACAACAACCGAAGACAATTCACTTCGCTTCGGATCTCCTTCCCGGTTTTGGCGATCCTCCCAACAAGAATCTCCTCTCGATTGAGCCAAGACGACCCACTTTGCTAAAAGCTTCTCCAGCTATGACCCATCCAAAAATGCGATTATCACATGGGAGAAGTAGGCCATTCAACTGATGATTGTTTCATCCTTAAACATCGGATCCAAAACCTACTGTATACTAAAGCCTTCTCATTCCAAACTACGAAGCCAAATGTCCAAAGCAATCCGCTCCTTGATCATGCTGACAAAGTAAATGCGATATTCGGTTCTGAAGCCAGTCAAATCAAAAATGTCAATGCACATATTGTTGACATCTATCGAGGGCTAGTAGAAGCCGAGTATTATTCAGATGACAAAATACCACCTTTTGCGACAATGGAAGAAAGGGTATCAAGAATGATAGAGGCCGGAATAATCGTGCAAGTTAATCGCACCAGCATAGTCTCCACTATATCACAAGTCCTTATCAACTAGGATGAGGAATGTGCCGCACTAAATGCTAAAAAAGAGAAGAGGGATTCCACCCCACCTAAGGATGTATCTGAAGGAAAAGGGGCATAGTCAAAACATTGATAGAAGAAGCAGCTATAGTCATTGAAATCCCCAACCTTACAAATATGAATGTAACAATGCGGTACTATGGTCTTATGACCTTGATGTAGGCTTAGTCACTAGATGGGCGAACCTATGCTCATGCAAATACGCAGACTGCTAAGCCCGTCACGACGAAAAAGCCAAGGAGTTTTTGGCTATAGTTAAGGCCTGCGAATACAATGTGGTGGAGCAATTACGAAAATCACTAACACAAATCTCTCTCGCTGGAATTGCTTGGACATCTCAAACATCAAAAATCCCTCATGAAGGTATTAAGTGAGGTACATGTCCACAAAACGATTGAGCATGACAAACTCAAGGAATTCGTCAGCACCATCCTTCGAAGGATCAAATGGCATTCTCGATGAAGAAATCCCTAAGGAAGGTAGAGGACACACCAAAGGCCTCTACATATTAGTCAAATGCAACGCATCTCATGTCGCTCGAGTGCTGATTGACAACAGATCTGCTCTTAACATATGTCCACTAGCGACACTCTGTCGCCTTCAAATAGACAGATCACGGATCCAAGTACCCAAGACTTCCGTTCAAGCATTTGATGGAACAAAGAAGGAAACGGTGGGAGAGATTGAGCTCGACGTTCAAATTGGCCCAACGTATTCAAAATTTTGTTCCAAGTAATGGATATCTCCACTGCGTTCAATTTCCTCTTAGGGCGCCCATGGATCCACGTTGCAGGAGCAGTACCTTCAAGCCTCCACCAAAATGTGAAGTTCATGGTTGGAGGAAAACTTATCACAGTCCGAGGAGAAGAGGATCACCACATTTACTACGAGACGGCTATCCCTTATGTTGAACCTAATGACAAAAACGAAGCTAGCTATCAATCGTTCAAGCTCGTGTCTACTATACACAAAACTTGTGGGACTTTGCCCCTCGTCCCCAAGGTATCAAGCGTTGCAATCATGGTAGGAAAAATCATGGTGGGACACGGTTCCATTCTAGGACAAGGGCTTAGTAGGAAAGGCCAGGGCATCCGTCAACCTATTAAAGCCCTGAGGAGACCCTATACTGTCGGTTTAGGATATTCCCCGGATAGAAAAGCAAAGAAAAAAGTCGGCCTTGTATATCCCGTCTCAAGAAAACTTTCCCAAGCCCAGCCCGGATGATGCATGAGGAAGAGGAAGTGATCAATACCCCAAAATGGTTCAATCCCGGAAGCTCGAACTTGCCCGTAATCCGGGAAGGCACAACTTAGCCCTCAAAGAAAGAAAGGCCGAATGACATGACCACCATGTTTGGAGACATATTTATAGGTGCCATTGAGGAGGAGTAGTTAGAAGGAACAGGCGATAACTTCTCGTTCATCCAGCTTCAATGCCAAGTTGATGAACTACGCGAGACAGTCCACCATTTGACAGAAAATTTCGCCCAAGCTACCCGCGCATTCCGCTCTCCTCATAGTGAGGATTTGGTAGTAAATAAAGAAGGCCCTACTGATACAATCTGGCAAGGGATTCGGCTATCTCAGTCCTCAAAAAGCGCACGGCCATATTCGTCTCTTCCTAAATCAATGGCCATCATTTTCCCCATCCTCTTAGAGCAAGGGATAATCGGCAAGGAACTGAGCCATCCTACTCCCGAATACTTCTTTGATTATGATCCATCCAAGCAATGTGATTATCATTCGGGGGAATTAGGACACTCACTAGATGACTGTACCATCTTGAGAGACAAGGTTCAGGATCTTTTGGATGCTGGAGTATTCACGTTCCGCTCTCCGTGATTGTGTTTTGGCAAGGATCACCTCCTCGTGGTACGCAGCACTCGTACTATGTTCCTTGAGCATGCTAAGGAAGCACATAAAGGAGAGGCGATCATGGACACTTTGGGCCAACCAAGTGGTAAATTTGACTACTATGTCAACTATTCAATCCCCCAAAGTTTCTATGATCATCATCACCACATCGTCCCTGATGGATGGGAAGGCATGGGTGATCTGAAATCTGCAAAGCCGCGAGCACAGGGAGACATGACTGGCGACTGGTATGAAGACTTCTTCATGGGCACATCAATGAAGGACCATCAGGGGAAATGGGTGCGGACCCGCTCGAGTAGAATCCTTTTTATTTCCTCCGCATACTCCCATGTGGGAGCTGTACATATTTTTTAAAGTCTGGCTTGCTTTGTTTTCAACATTAGTTCCACCCGGGAACCATTTTTTGAAATCACTCTATAAATCCGTCTACTAATAAATAAAATTGAAAACATTTTGAGGGCATGGGGAGACACATCAAACCGGCCCGTTGATGATAGCCAGCCGTCAAATGAAAGAAGAAATATGAGGCCCGGGTCTCCTCATGTTTCCTTGTCCTAAATCTTCAAGAACAATTTACCACCTTCCAAAAGAAAAAAGAAGCATGCATGCTACTAACCTTATTTGTTCCCTTAGCCTATCTACTCTATGACACGGGAATGATCTAGTGGCGGGCGAGGTTATGGGAGCGGTCCAAACCAACATCGTGGACAGTCATGATAGCAATTCTGATAGCTCTTATGATGACTTTGATAATTCCGATGAAATTCAGCGAGACTGGGAGCGTCATGAAGAAACAAGGCCCCCTACCACTAAAGACATTGTCATTGTCAATTTAGGCAACTTAGAAGGTCCAAGAGAGATAAAGATTGGCGCCAACCTTCTTGAATAAGAAGCTGCAGACTTGATTGCTCTTCTAAAGAGGTATCAAGACATATTCACATGGTCAAACTCGGATATGCCAGGCCTTGATCCAATGATCGTGGAGCATAGTCTGCCAACCAACCCCGATATAGCCCCCAAGAAATAGCGGCTAGGAAGAACCAAGCCAGAATTGTCAAAAAAGATTGAGGAAGAGGTAATGAAGCTCCTCGAAGTGAGTTTTCTCGAAGTCTCGCGATACCCCAGCTGGGTAGCAAACATTGTGCCAGTGAAGAAGAAGGATGGTCGAATACGTGTTTGTGTCAACTATCGTGACTTGAACAAAGCAAGCCCGAAAGATGATTTCCCATTACCCCACATAGACGTTACGGTAGATAGTACTTTGGGGGTTCAAACTGTTCTCTTTTATGGATGGATTCTTGGGATTCAATCAAATAATGATGAAGGAGGAAGACAAGGAAAAAACGGCATTCATTACTCCATGAGGAACTTTCCATTATAAGGTCATGCCTTTTGGCCTGAAAAATGTTGGAGCAACTTACTAACGAGCCATGGTCACCCTTTTCCATGACATGATACACAAAGAAATTGAAGTATATGTCGATGACATGATCGCTAAAACCAGACATGGAGAAGACCATGTGAAGACCCTGGAGAAATTATTTGAACGACTTCGCTAGTTTAAGTTGCGCTTGTATCCAGCGAAATGTGTGTTTGGGGCAACTTCTGGCAAATTACTTGGATTCATTGTGAGCTGTGAAGGAATAGAAGTGGATCCATCAAAAACCAAGGCGATATTTGAGATGCCTCCTCTCTCGATTGTAAAAAGAAGTCCGGAGCCTCTTGGGGAGATTAAATTACATTGCCCGATTCATTTCCCAGCTTTTTGAAACTGCAAAACCTTTCTTTAAACTTCTTAGGAAGGATGCACAAATTAAATGGGATGATGATTGCCGACCGGCATTTGAAGACCTAAAGCGATGCTGATGAAACCCCGATTCTAGTACCTCCGAGTCCGGGGCACTCTTTAATTCTCTACCTCACCATCAACAGTGAATCCTTAGGTGCAATGCTAGCACAAAAGGAGCCCCATGACCAGAAGGAGCGAGCCATCTACTGTTTGAGCAAAAAGTTCACCACGTTAGAATAAAACTACTCCAAATTAGAAAAAACGTGCGCCGCATTAGTATGGGTGTTGCATAGACTCCGACAGTATACCTTGCATTATCAAACTTTCCTCGTAACCGAAAGTGATCCGATCAAGTATTTGCTCAATCGCCCAGCATTGGTAGAAAAATTGGCCAAATGGCAAATCCTGATCTTGGAATTCGACATTCAAGTGATGTCACAAAAATCAATTAAAGGGCGGGTGATTGCCGATATGTTAGCAGACTGTCCTAAAGAAGTACGCGAGGATAATCCCTTGGACAATCGAATTTCCGCGGTAGAAGAAGACACATGGACTATGTTCTTCGACGGAGTTGTAAATTTGTCAGGCTCCGGCACTTTGGGGCAATCTTAATTTCCCCAAATGGACAACATTATCCTGTGGCTGCAAAATTGATGTTTCCATGCACCAACAATATAGCCGAGTGTGAAGCATGCATCCTCGGCCTGCAAGCGGCTATTGAAATGGGAGTGACAAAGCTAAAGGTGTTCGGTGATTCTACCTTAATAATCCTCCAGACGTTGGGCGAATGGAAGACAAAAGACGCCAAACTTGTGCCTTATAATGGTTACTTAGAAAAGTTGGCGGGAAAATTCAAAGACATCTCATTTGAATACCTACCTAGAATTCATAATCAGTTCACTGATGCACTAGCAACGCTATCATCTATGTTGTAAGCAACGAAAGGGTTAGAAGTAGAGCATTTAAAAATTAAAGTCCTGGCAAGACAGGCCTACTGCATGGCCATAACTGAAGAACCCGATGGAAAGCCCTGGTATTACGATATTATGAAATACGTCCAGAAGTAGGAGTTCCCTGAACAAAGCACTCCATTTGATCGAAAATACCTAATGAAAATGGCTTCAAAGTTTTTCGTCAGCGGTGAAAATCTGTACAAAAGATCATATGACTCAGTCCTGCTAAGATGTGTGGATGCAGCTAAAGCCACACGAATAATGCAAGAAATACATGAGGGAGTATGTGGCCCTCACATGAATGGACGTATGTTGGCCAAGAAGATAATGAGACTGGGTTATTATTGGCTCCCCTTAGAGAATGATTGTGCTCAACATGTACGAAGTTGTCATCGTTGTCAAATTCACGGGGATAAGATAAATGTCCCTCCAACTGAACTGCATCAATTATCTGAGCCATGGCCGTTTTCAATGTGGGCATCGATGTAATTGGCCTAATTAACCCAAAGGCGTCAAACGAGCATCAGTTCATCTTGGTTGCAATTAATTACTTTTCGAAATGGATTAAGGCCACATCATATGCAAGCGTAACTGCACGGAATGTTATGAAGTTTATCAAACGTGACATAATCGTCCGATATGGCGTGCCAGATTCCATCATCACCGACAATGGGACAAGTCTGAACAACAAGCTGATTGATCAATTATTTTCTAAGTTCAAGATCCAGCATTTAAACTCATCCCCTTATCGTCCGCAAATGAATGGGGCTGTAGAGGCCGCCAACAAGAACATCAAGAGAATCCTAGCCAAGACGGCTAAAAATTACCGTGACTGGCACGAGAGGCTACCCTTCGCACTGACAGCATATCGAACTTTGATTCGAACTTCTACTGGGGCAACCCCTTTTTCCCCAGTTTATGGTATGAAGGCAGTTTTACCCGCGGAAGTAGAAATCCCTTCCCTACGAATTTTATCCTAGGCTGGATTATCTAAGGAGGAATGGACACAACAAAGGCTCGAGCAGCTGAACATGATCGATGAAAAGTGACTGAAAGCCCTCTATCACGGTCAGTGTTATCAGCAAAAGGTAGCTTGATCATTTAATCAAAAGATGCGACCCAAGCACTTCGGGGTTAGACGAGCTAGTCTTGAGAAAGACGCTGCCAATCTTTCTAGAGCCTGGAGGCAAGTTCGCTCCAAATTACAAGGGTCCTTATGTAATAAAGAAGATACTCCCCGGAGGAGCCTTGATCCTAACTGAGATGGATGGACGAGAGTTCTCTAAACCAGTTAATTTCAATGCTGTAAAAAAGTACTACCCTTGAAAGATGTTCATTGTCTGGCATTGCCAAACACTTCTCTATCAGATTGAAAATGCCTATGCACCTTTTATATATGAGTGATGTATTTACACCATCATAAAAAGTGTGTGTTTGGTTGACTCAATGAAGAAAAATAAATGGTAATCACCAGCATTTAAGGAAGTGTCAAAAATCAAGTAGCAAACTCGATGGCATAACTTGAGCAAATCGACATTACCTAAGCGGACACATAAGAGTAATCCATGTCAATTTCGTCCAGCTCGGTGTAAAGGACGCGTCATTCGGGAACCGATGCGGTTAGAAGGAACCTTCTGTCCCAGTCAACAATCTTAGAATCCGAAAGCCTCACTTCTTGTTCCGGACGCATGCCCTTGCAAGAAGCAATTGCTATTAGAAAGGTGGAAGTTTTGATTGTCCATCTCAAATTCCATAGAAGCTTGAGATACATGACTTTGCCCAATGCTGCTAATCAAAGACAAAAGGGGAAGTTCCACAAAAGGAAGGCGTTGAAAGTGAATCAACAACCAGCAATCATGCCTACATGGCCACAAGTAAGAAAGGCCAGTCGAAGAAAGCATGGAATTGTAAAGAGACTGTCATCGACATTCAAGTATCCCTAGAAGCCAGCTCACATAAACTCGGGAAAATGCAACTTGGTGTCATTTCTAGCACTCACTCTCGAACTTATATTTACAGGAATCATTGGGATTCAAGGGCTAGGCTTAATGGTTAAATGGGGCAAACCAAGTGATCCAAACCCGGGACAAGAGCAGAGGCGCCCGATCAAATTCTCGACCTTTAGCTGATTATTCACGTGTCATGTCCCTAACCAATATGAGCAATCTATCGACACCCATTTGCTAATAGCTGTTTGCGAATAACCCTTTTGATATTCAAAATTCAATACTTTTATGAATACCATTCCACCTAAGTAAACACCCTTAAAGCTGTTAATAGGTTTTTCCTGAATAAAAGCCATTAATTTGTTTTTATAAACTCTTTCACATCATTTGTTGCATACCTTTTTCCAGGCGAATTTTGCATGATGGTTTTGTCCGTCTAAATCTTTGATTCTGTTAAGGATTATTAGAATAGACAGCTAAGTGAAGAATACGAGGTTAATTGAGCATGTTGGATGAGATGTGTCAGAATGATGACAGGCAAACCATATCCTACACACAATCCCATATCTATACACTTGTGAGATGAGTGTAGAAAATTCCATGACTACACGGTAAAGAGTTCTCTCGCGAATGGTACGATAACTAAGACAGGGAGAGGCATTTCATTGCTCACTCCTTTGAGCTCCTTACACCGGTGAAGTTTTTGTCCTACCCCCCGTCGAAGAACCACCCCACGCTGGGGCAAAGTTGAAGGCAAGTCACCATCACGAGGTGGGAAAAGGGATAGAAATTCTCTTGCTTGCACTTGCATCAATCTTTAAGTGTCTTTATTGCATATGAACACTCGAGTTAATTTAAGTGCCCTAGAGTCGTGAAGAGCAATTCTTTCTGTACGCACTTGTATCCATTGTACGACCCAATTGAGTCTGTAAATTCACTCTCACATGGAGGCAAAGCAGAAGTTGCTGCCACTCGAGCAGTATAATCAAAAGCGCCAGCAAAAGATGAAGACTCAATAGTCTAACAAAGGCATTTGCTTGAACTTGTCAAGATCAGTTCCTCAAGCAACAAAAGCAAAATTAGGAGCATAAAAAGCAGTGTACCTGGTAAAAGCAAGGTCAATGCCCATGAATGAAAAATTGAAAAGAGAAATAGGGGCATGAAAAAGCAGTGTGCTTGGTAAAAGTAAGGCCGATGCCCCAAACAAAAATACAACCATTGGTATTCCCAAGAGAAATTGCTATTGTAGTCCATGGAACCTTCATCAGATTGTGAGAAGAAAAACTGATGACAAATGCCAAGGCAATCACCAGCTCTCCCCCTTTTACACATGAGTCAAGCCTACACTGCATCCTATTGCAAAAGTCTCTTCAGACCCGGGCACTTCAATTAACGTATGATTTCATATGTCTATAAACATCGCTCAAGGAAATACGAGCAAGATTACTCTATCTCTTTTCGCGGGGTTTTTGACTTGTAAACCCGGAGATGATCGTGCAGCATTTTTGTCCATCGGCTTCAACCTTGACGGTCCCCTTTGATGAGCCATTGACCAAGACTTCATCACAGTTTCAACAAAAACCTCTCACGTTGGTAAAGTCGTATCGTTTGCGAGAATACTCAGACCCCTGCTGACATGATGACAGTGAGATAGTGTGGTCCTTATAAATCCTACATTAATGGTTAGGATAGTCTTTTCCATGAAAGTGAGCGAAAAGTCATTTCAGACTGAAAGTCCCTCACCTGGCATGCTCAAGACATCTATATTCCGAATAAATGTTGTCTCTCAAAATCTTCCCTAGTGGAACTCGGATGATGCAAAGCGACAACATTGTCATGCATAAATCACATTTAAACTCATAAATTTACAGCATAGACAATCATGTGTGCATATTGTGCAAATAACAGACTTACTCTCATAGGTCAAAAATATTGCCAAGTAAGCATATTTCTAACCCCGTTTGTCTTAAAATACCTACCATTGTCCAGGTACTATCATCTTGACACTCGACTGTTCGAGTTGTCCCTTGAGTTTGGATGCTTGTGATTGTCCAAGTATCCTCTTGTCTTCGAGTACTGGCCACCGTTTGGATACTCCCTTTCCGTGACACTCGACCTGTCCGAGTTGTCCTCAAAATTGTGTCATTGAATACTAGTAGCCATTCAAGTACTCCACTACGTTGTGTACTTGCGATTATCCAAGTACTTTGTACACCTGCAGCTACCCAGGTGTTCTAGCCCTTTGAGTACCCACGAGCCATCCGGTTAAGCCTCATGCTACGTTCAAGTTTATGTTGCCAGGAGGTGAGAGACCTTCACGAATATTCGAGACCCATCCTTGATATTCCCACTACCAGGAGGTGAGACACCTTCACGAATATCCCAAGTACGCCCTCGATATTTCCCAATTGCCAGGAGGTCGGACACCTTCACAAATATCCAAGGTGTGTTCTCAATATTTCCAATTATCAAGTACCCCTTCAATGCCTATGGTCAGCCAAATACCCATTTTGACGCCTGCAAAGGCCCAAATATCCTTCAGGTTAGTACTTGTGAATATCTAGGTACTCTTTGATATGTTTGTGAATGTCTAGGTATCTTCCAGAATCGATGCTTTGAGAAAAGTCGGCACATCTCCCTAGAAAAGTCGGGTAGCAACTGGTGTCTTTGACAAAGGTCAGACACCCCACAAAATAGATGCCCGAGAAAGATTAGCGCATCTCCCGTCAAGGCAACCGAAGAAAGGTTTAGGTCCTAGAGAAACTATTGATTATTTTAACGGGCGCCCGAAGAATGGTTCAGGTCCTGAAAAAGTAATTTCCCGTCACGGCGACTAAAGAAAGGTTCGGGTCCGAGACCACCGCCCGCGGTGGAAGCGTTGGTTAGGCTTGGTACCCCAAACGCGGGGGGAAGGGTTCGAACCTTCGTGGAAGCGATGCTTCAATGCATAACGCGTCTTACCCGTGCTTGGGGGTCGGCGGTGGGGGCCCCGGCGCTCCCGGGGTTTACTCTCCCGCGAAGCGCGTTCGGAGGTTCCCCGGGTTATCCAAAAAAAAAAAGGTTCGGGTCCGAGACAAATCACTAATTGTTCTAACAGGCGACCGAAGAATGGTTCGAGTCCTGGAAGAGCAATTTCCCATCAAGGCGATCGAAGAAAGGTTTGGGTCCTAGACAAATCATTGATTGTTTTAACAGGCGACCGAAGAATGGTTCGAGTCCTAGAGAAGCAATTTCCTGTCACGGCGACCGAAGAAAGGTTCGGGTCCGAGACAAATCACGATTGCTCTAACAGGGCGACCGAAGAATGGTTCGAGTCCCGGAAGAGCAATTTCCGTCAAGGCGGCGAAGAAAGGTTCAGGTCCTAGACAAACTATTGATTATTTTAACAGGCAACTGAAGAATGGTTCAGGTACTGGAGAAGCAATTTCCCGTCACAGTGATCGAAGAATGGTTCGGGTCCAAGGCAAACCACTGATTGCTCCAACAAACGACCGAAGAATGGTTTGGGTCCTAGACAAATCATTGATTGTTTTAACAGGCGACCGAATAATGGTTCGGGTCTGGAGAAGCAATTTCCGTCACGGCTACCGAAGAATGGTTCGGGTTCGAGACAAACCACTAATTGCTCCAACGGGCGGCGAAGAATGGTTCGGATCCTAAGGAGCAATTTCCGTCAAGGCGACCAAAGAAAGGTTCGGGTCCTAGACAAATCATTGATTGTTTTAACAGGCGACCGAAGAATGGTTCGGGTCCTAGAGAAGTAATTTCCCGTCACGGCGACCGAAGAAAGGTTTGGGTCCTTGACAAATCATTGATTGTTTTAACGGGCGACCGAAGAATGGTTCGAGCCACCGGAAAAGCAACCTCCTCATATCACCGGGTAAGATGACGCCTTGATATTTGCCGAACTCGGGGTTCACACCCTATCTCACTCACTCCCTGTAGTAACTACGGGTATCTTCTTATCTGTCTTAGTATGTGTAATGTTATATTACTCCTTTTCTGCATGGAATAATATGTCCTAATTAAAATATAATCGGCTATGCATGTATAGATAAAATTTAGGCATCAGTTTGTCTTTGAATGCGACCTCTGCAAGCTCACCTTTAAAGAGGGGCAGTGTTGATGCCTAAAATTCCCTTTTAATTAGTTAGGTTTTATTTTATGTTATTTTATTTTATTTTATTTTATTTTATTTTATCTTGTCTTTTTTCGGATAATGAATAAACAAATAACCAAAAAAAAAAAGAGGAGAAGCAGCCTCCGCATGGGCCCTCGGCCCATTTCTGCCTCGACCCGGCCTAGCCGAGTCTTCTTCTTCCTTGTGCCATTGCTGCCCATGCGCAGGGGGCGTGATGCCAGAGGGAGATGGACAGACGGCAACGCACGTGGAGCGAGAGGAGCAGGTTGGCGTCGACGGGACGTGGCCGGAGGAGGAGATGATGGCGGATGGGACGACGGGTCCAACCGGCGGAGTCGAGCCTTGCGACCCGGCCACCCCCTCACCTACAAATAGAGGGGGGCCACCGTCGACAGGAGGCGGGCCACAAAGGAGGGAGGAAGCTGAGAAACAGAGAGAGAGATAGAGAGAGGCAGCGAAGGTCGAGGGCTGCATATCCTCGAAACCTCCCAACTGAGAGACTTCAGAAAGGGGGGCTGAGGACGAGCGAGCTGAGATCTGAGGTTGGCCAGAGTCGTTCGAGAGAGATCCGAGTGTGAGGCGGGGCTGAAATGGCGAACCCGAGGGAGAGGGAGGGTGTTCCGACCAGATTTGACCGGGCCCAAGTCTCGCCGTCGCCATCGTTGTTCGCTGTGGTCTTTACTGTCGTAGATCCAACCCTCCAACTTCATCTCTGCTCGCTGTGGCTGTCGCCTTCGTAAATCGGCCCCTACCATCACTATCATTGCCTTCGTTCAAGAAAAGGTAAAAAAAAAAGCCCGTCACCATCATCCTTGCCTTTCATCGTAGCCCCATTACGTCACCGTCGCCGTCATCGTAGTTGCCATCGCCATTGCTGTTGCCACCGTAGCTGTCGTTGCCGTTGTAACGCCTTGGTTTCCATCCCGGCGCCGCGGATTCACAAACCCTAGGGTTTGCGATTTTCCGGGTCGCGAAGCGATCCGAGACCCCGAAAAATCGGGTAGGGTTCGTGATCCGGGGGCGGGCCGGAGGACGGGTCGAGTGCCGAATCCGGGTCGAGTAGGGTTTTCACCGGGGAGCGGGTTGTGGAGCCGGGTCGTCGGGCCGGGCTGGGTGTTCCCAAACGCTCGGCCGCGTCGTTGTTTTGTTCTAATTTAAAAAAAAAAAAAAAAAAAAAAAAAGTTAGGCTGCGTAGCGAGCCCTTCAACGTTTTGGGGGCGCTCGGCCGGACCCAACCCACGATCCGACCCGGGTTGGCTTTTATATTATTTTATATAATATTTTAATAAAAAAATCAAAAATAATTTATTTTCGAAAAAAATATTAAAAAATATTTTAATTTCCTGAAAATCGAAAAAATATTTTAATTTCAAAAAATTGAAAAAATTTTAAAAATGTTAAAAAATGTTTTATTTTCCAAAAAAACAAAAATTCATGAAAAAGCCAAAAGAATTCACAAAAAGCCAAAAAGACTTGCTTTTTCCAAAAATACCCAAAAAAATCCCAAAAATCCCTTTTGTGTCAAAAAAATATAAAAAAAAAAGACAAAAAAAATGTTTTTCCTCCCCAAATTGCATGGAAAATCCCTCAAACATCCAAAAAACCTCAAGGTTAAAACAAGATTAGGTACCGAAAGGGCATTAGTGATTAACTAGTGTAATCAAGTCCCCGATCCTAATTTCTCTGGTTGCGCGAGAGTGAGTATTTCTCCCGATACTTCGCTTGGGCTTCTAATCAACTCACCCCAAATCGATTAGTGGTGACTCCATTTTAAAAATTGATTTATAGGTTAAAAATTTAGACTATCAAAGTCGTAAATTGGTGGACTTGGGAGAGTTCGAGCATAACTAATTTCAGCCGAGCCATTAGCCTCCCTTAGGCACTCGTACCCAATTGCGGGCGCCGAAAAAAAAGTGGTCGCGACATATACGAAGAGTAAAATCCTAAACTAGTATACTAGTCAATTGTTACGTGTTATCAAACTTAGTAATTTGATAATAAAATTTAATGAAAACTAACAGAGGGTAAATTTATCACAAATATATTAGTTTGTGGTAAATTTGTCAGAAATATATCAATTTGAGATTTTTGATGATAAAAAAAAAATAGTTCAGGATAAATTTATCACATGTGTACTAGTTTTGAGTTTTTCAGGGTATTAACCCTAATTAATTTGCCAAAGAATGTGATGTTTACTAGCGTGGAGTTGAAGTTGCCATGGAAGTGGGACTTGCCTTCAACTTCTATGTGTCGCCCTTCAATGGCATAGTTGCGCAAAGCTGCAGAGAGTACCGTAACATTTTCAACATCTACTAAGAGCAAGAGTCATGGCTGATGCAAGATTCTTCATTTCCAATTAGGTAATATTAGAACTTTCAAGTCAATCTAGTGAGTAATATCATCAAATAATCAGATACAAGGCTAGGAATGTATCATCAAATCAATATAAAAAAATTCAATCACCCACTCACGCTATAAACAATCATTTCGCTTCATCTTTCGTGTTCATGCATGGAATACATGCATCACTCGCTAATGCGCGGAGAGGAGCAGTGGCTGATCCTCGAACAGCCCAACCATTCTTCGATGCTAACCCTGAACCCATGGGGTCCAACTACTTGAAGCCGTTCCTGTTGCCACATTCTTCAGTGAGGCTGCATCATCCACCAAGTAAGGTACTTTGCACGTCAGTGAGAGAAATCTGGAGATGGTTCCCAGAGAAGTTGATGAATTTGACTTTCCCAGCTTCATCCAAAGTCCCCAATCCAATCCAGTCCTAGATGTAAAGCTCATTCTACAGGACATGGATCGGTAAGACACATTCATCTTTTTTTCCATTGGATTAATGGTGAGAGGTTGCAAATTGTAGCATCGAGTAAGGGCAAAAGCATGTGAAGACAATCTTACCCCACAACGACAATACCACATTACAATATGTTCTCTTGCCCATTCTGTTCAGTTCATTTGTCTCATGTAAATGCAATATTGCTTAGATTATCGACTTTTCAAAGTTGAATGCTCAGTGATTAAATGAAAATCATAAATCACTACCAAACGTAATTGCAGACCATGTCGTGGATATACACCTCCTACACCATAAGATTGCAGAGGAAGAGCTCGCTAAAGATATTGCTTTCCTAATCCTATGTTATTACTTTCAACATGGTCAATCATTCATATATAAGGCTTAGAAAATGTTTCAACTTGTTCTCTATTCCTACCGTGCAAAGTGCAAAAAAATAAAAATAAAAACTAAAAACTAAAAATAAAAAATAAAAACAAATCACCATAATAAGGACTAGGTTCTGCGAACTAGCAAATCTTCCCTTGTAGGTTGAGATTCTGTGATGGACGTGCTCGTTGTTTTAATTCTTAGATAAATCTACAAACTTTTAGATAGTTAGCAAGGTCCTGCAGAAACAAAAAGCAATTCACACCATGCTTAATTGAAAGAACATGTAGACCTTAAGACACCATGGCAAGCGAAATGAGGTTTCGCATTGAGAAAAATCACTGGCAAATCAAACACATGAAGCTAAAAACAGGAAATTATGAACACATGCATATCTCCTATCTTATACGAAGAGTATCGTGGGCCACACCTATTTTGGGGTTATACAATTTCTTGACCGGATAATATGGTAAGATGTAGAAGATTAGGACCCTCAAGAGGATATAAACAAAAATCATCCTATCTAAATATATGCTCTCTTAACACAGCAGTCAGAATTTTCATATAACCAGCGGGTGCCAAGTGCTCCTGTGATTGTACGAACGTTCCCGAACAAAACAAGAAGACACGGTTACACGGTGAAGTATGAACGAAGAGACTCAATTAGTTTGGCGCAGTGTTTCTGCATGTGGACATGCAAAGAAGCTAGTTGTTGATGCTGCAGAAAAAGTAGCCTGGATATAGCAAAAGGGTAATGTAAATTAGAAAATGACTAGGAAGACTGAGCAAAATCTGGACATATTCAGAGGAGACCCTTGGTAGCCCGATCAAAGAGTCCACAAGAATGCGGAAGATAACAGCGTGTAAAAGAAGGCAAAAAAGATCGAACTGCAGTGATATAAGCAAACTCCAATCCCAGTCTGACCTCAACCAAGAGACCACTAGAGAATGGTGCATCCTAATGCCAAATCAATCTAAAACCTCGCTACAAATGCAATTAGTGATATTTGGAAATAAATATGGGAAAGACTTGAGAAGACAATTTCTTCTTGCCTTTGTCATGTACGATTCTACCAGAGAGAACTAATCTAGAATAGCGAAACAGATTATCTCTTCATCAAATATATCAACTTACCAAGAAGTCTTTTGCATTTGTGAAAGGCTATTTAACTTTCTCGCTTATGAGATCACAAATATAACAAGCTTCCTTTTATCTGCTAATAATTGGTGAAAGGAATGGATCAAACGGGAAAGGAATGAAGTACTTACTCTACAAAACGGTGTAGATGCAATTCCAGCGTGGATACCTGCCATAGTCATGAAGTTCTTCACCTATTCCACAAACAGAGAAGCAAGCCTCTTCTGTTAGGACCATTAACAAAAGCAATCTGGAAGAGTAATTTTGCTTCCTTATGAACTGAGTGATAAGGATAAAAAAATTTAAGAGAATGACTCGCTGCTTGGTATTTGACTAAAACGGCAATATAAAAACTATCAAATAGGTAGTTGATGTCAAAGCAAAGAAACTGAACCATGGCAAACCTCCTCTATTCAATCCAAAAAAACAAAAGACAAGGGAAGCACACATAACTTTGTTGTTTTTTTTTGTTCTTTTCCTTCTTCCCCACTTTTACATGGATCGGAGGATTATTCCAAATATAAGAGACTGAGTTTCTTTTCCACATGTCCACTAATTTTTCACTTTACATCAGAAATTCTAAATGAGACGTGTTATGATGCTGTACTATCACAACCCTGTTTCTCTTTTTACCATATGCTCTTCCTTTCATCCATCAAATTGCAAATTTCAATCCAAGCGAAATAGTATGAATTTACATGGCTCTCTTAGTGGGTTAAGCAATAGGATACTCTTTTCCTTTGCCAATAACAGAAAAAGGACCACGATGTCGAGAAGGTTGGTTAGCAAATTGATAAAGTATATTGGCTACAGTTGCAGCAAGAAGAACTTAGCAAGCTCTGCAGCTGATCTAATTTGTGACGTCACGTTGTTTCATGTCTGCAAAGTCGTAAAGTATTTGCTACGAATCATTGAGATATCGACAAGCAAAGAAGGAAAATTGACAGAACTACCGAGTTCCATCCAAAGTTCTCCGTTTTCCCATGGTCATGATCGTGATTGTGGTCACTAGGAAATTCAAGTATCCCATATATGAAAATCTGCTGCAAACTTGCTAAAACTTTTCCGTAATTATTTATTGGGGGAGGACAGTCTCCACTCTCCGGTCGAGAAAATATTGAGTGCTCGAGTAGTATCATATAGGATTTATAGTAGTCCATTCATTAGTTGCCATGTGTGCAGACTGGGCCCCACACTGACTTCATCAGACTCTTTTTTCTTCTTCCTTCTTCGCCTACATATCTGAGTGTGATTTGGGAGGTGACCAACCTCCTATCCTTAATTTTATTCTCCCGTTGGTTCCTGTAATTCAACACCATCATGGACATTGGATCTTTGCGAACTGTTGAAAAACAGCTCATCTATTATGAAATTGGTAATTTCGTCGCGAGGCCACAGTAATGTTGCTTTTGACATTTTTAATGGCCCTGCTAGTAGGCTAGAAACGGAATAGCAAGTCATCTGCAGACAAAAAGATATGCCTCTGAGGACATTAAACGACTGCAGATATATAAAAGAAGCCGAAAGGGCCTCGGCCACAGGATATAAACAGATCATATGGGAGACCACCTTGTAGAAGACCATGGAAAGGTTTGAAAGGGTGAGGGCACGAGCCATTTATCAAAAGCGAAAAAGAGACTGTGGAGACAGTTTGCCAATTGAAATGACAACGACGATTTTTACTCTAAAAAGAGATGTGCCAACGACGATCACTAAAGCCCAACTCACCAAGAACCCTTAAAATTAAAATCCTGGTTTTTTTTCCCCTTGGCCCTGGAAAGGCTCAGGTGTAGTTTGAAGACCCATGGAGATGAAAATGGGCCCAAAGCTTTTTGCTTTTCCCTTTTCTTTAGCAGAGGCTGATTGATGTGTGAAAGTAGCATGTTGAATTTGTAAGGACGACCAATGCATGATGCTTTCATGCTGATGCACAAGGTATGCCTCATGATTAATACATTAGCTTTGGGATGAGAATCCCTTCCTTGATCATGTACGTTGATTTCTTTGTTGAAAGGTCTGCCAAAGAAGCATGCAGAACGAGAGATATATGGAGAGAAGTGATCAGGCAAAACACCAGCTTTCGCTGCAAAACAATAATCATGATTCATGCCCCGTGTGCATGAGTTCTCCGAGTATCTGGTGCGAGATCCAGATGGTGCTATTCCTAATTGCCTGAATATCTTCGAATATATCCACATACGGAATAGATATTCGGATATATTCTATATCATTTTGATCGCTTATACCAATCACATTTTCATCCACAAAACAATATGGATCAAAAGATTTCTTGGAACCCGCAATAGGTATAAATGGGGATGATTACCATAAACCTATTATACACGATCAATTCAGTTTTAAATATTTTAAATTAACCAATTTTATTCTAAACCTTTGACAATTTGTTAGTATATTTGGTCCGCCAATTTGGCTAGCAAATATTGACATGGATGCCGCTTTCTTACATGGCATGGGCAACCAAGGGCTTCGCAAATCCTCACCTAGTGGCTGGCGAGGTTGCAAACTTAGAGTTTGATAAAACGAAGAAAGAAAATAAAAGAAGTACAAGGGAAAATAAAACAAGAAAGATAAAATAAAATCTGAAAAAATTATAAAAAAAAATTGTAAAAATTATCTACATTAGTGCTGATTATGTTATGTAAAATGACTGACATCCACATCACCCTTGGCCGGAATGACTTTATTAAGACTAGATTAGTCAAATTAAAAGCTTTAATATTGAATTGATATTCGTATAATAGATTTATGATTTTTTTTTTTAAATTTTGGCATTCACGTTGATCCTAGCTTTTGCTCGGAGAAACTTCAATGTGCTCTTAATCCACCATGCAAACATCCCCATCAAAATGAACAAGGATAGCGGCTCCATAAATACGAGAAGTTACACGAAACCTCATGCTGCATGGACAATGCAGTTGAATCTAGAAAGGCGCACACTCACACCGGAGGTAGGGAGAAATTGCACTTTTTTTTTTTTTTTTTTTGGGCACTGTAAATATAGATATATATTTATTATATATTTAAGGTATTTTACTATTTTGGTTATATTAGTATAGTCTACTATTTAATAAAATTTAATTAGAGAATGATGAGAGGGAAAAATAAAGAAGAAATTAGTTAATAAAAGAGAGGAAAATAAAATAAAAAAACCAAATAAAATAAAGTAAGCAAGAGTGTCGCAATAGATTTTTACCTTCTTCATTTTTAAAATTTTTTTATTCATTTTTACTAATGTGTAGTTTATACCAAACAATGTATATGATATGATGTGAATATATCTGACTTTATTAATGGACCTAGACTTAGAACCAGGGAAGATAGAGTCAGTTTCCTACATGTATGCCTTCCCTTTATAGGCGAACCTCTCGTTCAAGCCCCTTAGAGACAGCCTTTTAGCAGAAAACCACTCGACCTTTAGTTCAGGGCCTAGAGACACTCAAAGATGCTAGGATGGTAACATTTATGATGCTAGGATGGTAACATTTATAATAACCCAAGCTGCATTTCTCAGAGGATCCTACCAAATTGGAAAAGAAGATGAGTTTAGAAAGCCATTGAGAGTTTACAAAACACTCACTTTACTTCAAGGGACTCTGCCCCACACATTACATCCTCCTTGCCTCTTATAGACATTTGGAGGTTACACGCAAACGAGGACCATGTTCATGGGTCCCGAAACAAATAGAGGTTTCAGAAAATCCAAAATTATTTTCAGTAATATGAACAGTGACAATGAACAGTGATTATGCATTTCTGCCATGAGATGTTCTTCATTTGTTTACTCAAGTCCCGCTAGTGAATCTGGTGAGAGAATTTGGGTATTTGCCTCATTTGATGAGGATGCTTTCTCATGATTCCCGAAAGTCCCTATAGTGTCGGCAAGAATGTTTGGTTGAGGCCAATTGAATGGTTGAACATAGTAGGATGTGTCCATGCCTAGAGATAAGGACAACGGTCCTTGATTATAGGGGTCTTGAGAAAGAGGACCTCCCAATTGTGCATAGAGGTCTTGAAAAGACTATGCATGGTCATTTGTGTCTGTCATTTCTTGCTCCTGTGATGATGTAGCTTGTCCGAATTCCTCGAGTACTTCATTGGCTTTTAGTATAAGGCTATAATGATCACATGCAGTGAGTACATTATAATTCCATACATCTTCGGGAATGGTTTTATTTTCCTGGCACAAAACTCTTTGGAGTTATCGGTGCGGTGTTCACAACAACCAACGAGGTCCTAAAAAGATTTGTAAATCTGAGCTTCCTTAAAGTGCGGCTGAGGTTTATAAGATGTGGTTCCTATAATCTGCGGAGCATTAGTGATGCTACCATTATTTTTTACAAAAGCCCATGGTCGTTGGAAGAATAACATGGTGTGGACTTCAGGGTTTGGTTGGATGGTTCTCAATTCTTGCTGTAAGAGCTGCTTCCAATGAGTAGGAGGATAAAACCAATTAAGAAATGCTAAGAGATTCCTGTAACTTTCCCTTTCAATGTTTCGACCGAGTCTGAATATCTTGGTGAGGTTGGCAATGAATCTTCTAGTTGGAATTTCAATAGCTATTAAGCACTTATTGGTTAAGTACCATAATAACCATCGAAGTTGATTAGGGAAGTCATCTTCCTTCTAGATGAGAGGATGTATCAACAGATAGCTAGAATTTAATCCAAAAGGATAAAAAATTGAACCTCTATGGAGTCTAAATAGATTTGTGTGGTATTGCCACATAAGGTTTTTCAGATTTTCAGTGAGGCTGTCATTCTAAATTTATTCGACAATCTCGTGGGGTATTGCCAACTTGGCCAATCTCATATTCTTTCGATCTCATACTTTTTATTATGGTGAAAAGTATGGAAAGCATGCTTCATGATGTACATGTTGATCTCTACTGATGCTTTTAGTCTTGACAAGAAGTTAGCAAGCACGTTCTTCTTCCCAGCAATGTGTTTGGTTTCAAATGAGTATTTTGAAAACTATTCAGCCCATCGAAGAAATTGATGGTAAGAAACACCTGTGTGTTTACAAAAGTGGAAAATTTCCCAAGTAAAAATGCATTATCATTCCACTTTCAAAGAGATCTTGGCAGTGAAAAATGGAATCAAAAAATTCGAATTTCATCTCATTGGCCATCATTTCCCGGTAGAATTGGACATGGCATCTTTTCTCACGGGGGTCTCAGCCTCAAAAGACATCTTAAGAGGTGAGGGAGCCATAACGGTTATAAAGCAGGCTAAAGGGCTTCTCCCAAGCGATGTGGGATAGCTAATATCCCTTAGCATGCACTCGGATCCACCTTAACTTGGCTCTGATGCCAATCTGGGGGGTCTCAGCCTCAGAAGACGTCTTGAGAGGTGAGGGGAGCCACAGCGATTATAAAGCAAGCCAAAGGGCTTCTCCCAAGTGATGTGGGACAGCTAAGATCCCTTAGCATGCACCCGAATCCACTTTAAACAAATAGTGAATAGGATATATGAATAGGATATATCAAGTGATCCTATCTAGTTCTATCCTGATTAGAAATTCGTACGATCAAACGTAACTATAGTGAATTAAAAACAATCACATAATTATTTCAAATGAAAATGAAAAGTTAGACTTCAAATTATTACATCAAGTTATTGGTGCATTTGATAGGGATGATAGAAAGTTTCTGGCTCTTGAATCAGATAACACTTGTTCAAATCTCATCAACTGTGTGCAAATTATTCTTTGTTAATGCAGCCTGCACATGCAAAAAGCCCTGACTTAATTGATGTATGGGACTTGCAGTGTGGTTTATGGGCTTCGAGATATTGAGGCCTTTGCACTCATTAACTTATAAAAAATAGTTCATTTATCTTTGCCGGTACAATGATTCTCTCTTTCCAGATGAGAAAGACATTCCATTCATTGAACTCACGAAATGAAGAGGAAAGATGAAATTTATGATGATCAAATGACAATGGTTTCACGACCTCCTACTTAATTAATTCGAGCCGCATGTGCTCGCAACCAAGGAAGGCGATTGGACCAATAATGAACATTCAAATCACAATCATCTGGAACCTAAACAATCGCGAATGGAGCAAATTAAGTAGAATGGGTTGAGCTTGCTAGGCTGAGATTGCCAGATAACTCGATTAGCTTGCACGGTGGACGGACTACAATGATGTAGTGAGGAAATATTAAATTTAGATGGTCACAAGATTAGTGGTCACTTTCTTTTACAAATAATTTGAGCGTCATTCACTATGACATGTTAAAAACACTTACGAGGAGGAGCCATGTTGGTCACAAATTGGGTGCCTGAGATGCTACTAATGACCACAAAATCAATGTAACGTTGGATGAAGCATATATATTATATCCTGGAGTAAGTGAAGTTTATACACTTTTGAAGATCAAAGACTATTGAAGGCAGTAATAAGGGGAAAACACAAACAAAGTTATAAACCTACTACATTAATAGCAATTTAGTTATAAACATTTCAATTTGATCAATTTAGTCCTAAATATTTTCATATTTTATCAATTAAGTTCATTGAACCAATTTTGGCTAAAAATTATTGAGGTAGATGCTTTGGTCATTTTACGTGGCACAACAAGCACTAGCATGGACAATTTTATAATTTATTTCAATAATTTTGAATTTTGAATTATTTTTCTTTTTGTTTGTTTTGTTTGTTTTGTTTGTTTTTTGTTTTTTTTTTGCCAGCAAGGGCCAACAAGCCCTCGTTAACCACTAGCAAAGGTTGTGGCCCTCACCAAACCTAGGAGAGGCTACAATGGCTTAGTGGCCCTTGCCCTAGGCCTTTGCAGCCCCACCACACGGGAAGAGGCCAAAGAAATGGTACTGCACCCTTGGCAGTGCAAGGAAACTTATCCGTTGGCAATTTTTTAGTAGAAGAGAAGTTTCATTTGATTTGATTTCATTCAATTGTTATTGACTCCGAAGACTTGAGAAGATGGCATGGGAAGAGGTCGAAGAAATGACATAGCGTTTTTGGCAGTGCAAAGGAAACTTCTCTTCTAGCATCTTTACTTGAAGAGAAGTCGGTGCAACTTCCAAAAAATTGGGGAAACTTATCTTTTAGCATTCTTAATTAGAAGAAAAGTTGGCGGAACTTATCTATTAAAGCCCAATGCAGATATTTCTAAGACCTTTCACACCGTGAGTCCATGAAAATCAAAAAGGCAAATGAGGGAAAAATATGATGTTATCAACCAATAAATGTGATGCCTTGCCAATGAGCACCGCTTCTTTTGATAGTCAATGACAACACATCATGTTCCGTCAATGTGAAAGTTTGATTTCTTGTAGTGATTTTCAATTATAGAATGTTTATGTGTTGGGAGGGTCTTTTTTTTTTTTTTTTTTTTTTAATATATGTGTTCAAAGACTTCCAATACAAGAGTAGGTAAAGCTATGATTAATTAAACAGATGATTCCATCCCTTTACATTCAGTCCAATAAATGCGATGCCTTCCCAATGAGCACCGCTTCTTTTGATAGTCGATGACGACACATCATGTTCTGTCAATGTGAAAGTTTGATTTCTTGTAGTGATTTTCAATTATAGAATGTTTATTTGTTGGGAGGGTCTTTTCTTTTTATATTTGTTCAAAGACTTCCAAATACAAGAGTAGGTAAAGCTATGATTAATTAAATAGATGATTCCATCCCTTTACATTCAGTCCAATAAATGCGATGCCTTGCCAATGAGCACCACTTCTTTTGATAGTCGATGACGACACATCATGTTCTGTCAATGTGAAAGTTTGATTTCTTGTAGTGGTTTTCAATTATAGAATGTTTATTTGTTGGGAGGGTCTTTTTTATATTTGTTCAAAGACTTCCAATACAAGAGTAGGTAAAGC